>JAOVVF010000002.1:4820782-4846889 GCA_028565595.1 Duopalatinus emarginatus | reverse complement strand
CTCTCTCTCTCTCTCTCTCTCTCTCTCTCTCTCTCTCTCTCTCTCTCTCTCTCTCTCTCTCTCTCTCTCTCTGTGTCAGGCTTCCTGAATAGAAATGCTTACCACTTCAAACGAAAAGCATTTGCATAAACTCGTGTGAATAATTCATTTCCCTTAACCCCAGGTTTATTTTAATACTATTATTATTTTATTAATTTGGAAAGCGCTCCATTTCCGTATATAACTGGATAAGAGTTCTTACACGTGTAAGCGTACAAAACAGTTGTTTGCATTAGCATATGAAGTGTATTTCTTTCCTGTCGAGCCGTTTAGCACCTCCGTCGGCTTCATCTTCTCTTTTTCTTTATTTAACGCTGATTATTTAATTATTTTAAGGATCCAGTGCTGTTCTTCCTGGACTCCACCTGGATTTTTGCCTAAGTCTATTAAACGTTACTTATTGTAGAGCGTAGACTATTTTTATGTGGGTTATATGCTTGAATCCTGGGCATGTAAAAAATCTTTACAGTATATGCAGACCAACAATAAGAGGCAAGAGTGTTGCTCTGTGAAAAGTGTATATGATGTATCATGGGAAGCCATTATAACTATTTTTAGCTTGTTTCTACAGAGATGGTCACTACTTAGGAGTCGCTATTTACAATTTAAATATATATATATTATATAAATAAAGATATAAAGATATATATATATATATATATATATATATAAATATATAAGTCATGATGCCACTCGACTGTTCACACAATTCAGTCATTGTTTTAATATCAAAAGGCAAAATTGTTTCTAAATTGTCTTAAAATTATACAATATATTTTTTCTATATAAATGTCATTTTAATTATTACTTTAATAATATTTAAAATAATAATACATATTATTATATATTATAGCCATGGCAGTTTTTTTTTGCAATGTTATAACTATATAATAATTATAAGGTCAATTCAGTAGAAAAATCTACAAATTATTTTTTAAATACATTTACATTTACATTTACGGCATTTAGCAGATGCCCTTATCCAGAGCGACTTACAAAAGTGCTCAGTTAAATACTATTTTATTACTATTTTGAATCTTATTTTTAATATATTTTTAAAACTAAAATATAATATATTTTTAATATATTTTAAAAACTGTGCAAATGAAAAACTGTGCAAATATATAAAAAAAACAATCTGCAATATCAGAGTTCATATATGGAAACCTGTGCAATATACAGCTACAGATAATAATCATTTTAACTGAGCAAAATACCTTACATTTTTAGTGAAGCGAACCTAAACCACTCATTGACCATTTTGCTTGCACACAATAAAATGTGACCTTTACATTTAACCTATCGGTGTAGTAATTCACACACAGACGCACACTAGGGGGCAGTGAACCCACTTGCACAGAGCGGTGGGCAACCCTATCGTCAGCACCCAGGGGAGTATTTGGGGGTTACATTGTGAAACAGTGTATTATTTTTCTTCCTACGTCATGCTGAAATATCTTACATTTTAATTATTAGTGAAACACACACACTAGTGAACACTAAGGGTCAGTGAACACACTTGCCCGGAGCAGCAAACCATACATGTAAATAATAATACATAATAAATAACTGCAGTTCAGGGGAACCAGTCTTATGACCGAAAGGTTGCCGGTTCGATCCCCTGTACCGACAGGATATGACTGACTTGCCCTTGAGCACGGCACCTCAGCATGTGTGTTCACTAGTTTGTGTTTCATTGCATGGATGGGTTAAATGCATAGGTTCCTCCGTGTGCAAGCATGGTAGGTCAGTCGCTTCACTTTCCCTTTCATGTTACATGCAATACTGCATACTGTATATTGTAATTAAAAAAGTATTTCTGCACAAATGGTGCACAGACGCCGATCATTGACTAACGCTCTGAATGCTCTAAATGTTTGTTGCTAGAGATTTTGTTACTATTTTCTTAATGAATATTTTCATGCTCCAACACATGATCGATCATGATTAGCTAAGCTACGGCGCAGTTAAAGCTTTTCGCGCACGTGTGCATGTGTGTGTGCGTGTAGGATTGAGACAGAGAGGGAGGTGATATACGGATGAGGACACACAGGTGTTGGGATATACACAGGATTTGAAAGTCTGATGAAGTCAAACGTGGCTCAAACGCACAAGCTCATTTCCCATTCCCCTGCAGCATCCTTTCTCAATGTACTACACATTTAATGTTTCTCTAAAATGTTGACTTGCGACTGATAAACCCCGCCGCTTTCCTTTCCACGTCCAATTCCATCAGGGTTTCATTATAGATAGTGACAGTGCCGGGCCTGTTTTAATGTAATGAAAGAATACCGCGTTTTTCCGGGCGAGCGTCAGGGTGTCGTCACCGCATCGAGCTCAGACCTGGGGTTCGGCCCTGACCTCAGACTCTTCAGCTAAGTGTGCAGTATATAAAGGGGAACACTTTAGTTAATGTCGCTGTTACATACGGCTACATGGGACATACGCAATCCCTTCACACCACATCGCATCACATACTGCGTCCACAAAGCCAGCAGCTGTTTGGATGATCACACACATCCTTTACCCTCCTAGTCCCAGTCCAGATGAGCCTATGCAAAATACATAGCAACGCCACCTATGGACTTGTTTTTTTCCGTATATAATACATATATAAAGTGATAGGCGCCTATAGAAGCTTTATAATGGAATGACACATCCGCGTTCACACTAACGTCCTTGTGTATGTTTATGTGCGTTAATCCAGGTCACATGGTCGGCCCCATTGATACCCAACGGGGAGATCGAGCGCTACGAGATCCGGATGCCAGATCCACGCGTGTCCCACGCTGACACCTCTACTCTCAACTGCACCGTCGCCGGCCTAGAGCCGTACACTAACTACAGCGTGACCGTCCTTGCCTGTTCAGAGGGTGGCGGCTTTGTTGGAGGCTGCACCGAGAGCCTGCCGACTCGGGTCACTACGCTACCCGCGATTCCTCAGGGGCTTCCGGGACTCTCGGTCGTCTCCATTAGTGAATCTTTCCTGGCCGTGTCGTGGCATCCACCGTCGAGGCCAAATGGCCCTGACATACGGTAAATTCTAATAAAACTATGCCAAGTGTGACAGTTAAAATGGCACAAACATTCCCCGAACACTGAATAATCCCTTAAAGAAGAAGCACTAATGTGTTATATATGATACTGGAGAATAACGGTCTCCACTGTGGGGCTGAAACACAGCTTAACGGCCTTTTGTTGTTTCTCACCCTATAACTGAGTCTGTTTTTGAGCTGATTAGGTGGTAAATAAAGCTCTGTGTTCATGTCTGACTATTAATATTCATGACCCTTTTCCCTCCAATGCCTTGTTTGTTGAACTAGGCTTATGAAGAGCACATTAAGCCCAGCTCTCGTGATTACGGACGAAATTAGCATCACTGTTGCGAGAGTTAGGGAGAGGTAGGGTGGGGACGGGTGGTGGGGGGGGGGACTGGCAAGGCAGAAACAAGCAAGAGGATTGCGGGTGTTGAGCAGGCTGTGATTTATCGGGCCGTTTCTCCTGCCCTCAGGTACGAGCTGCTGAGACGGAAAACCCAGCAGCCCCTGGCCTCCCGTCCCCCTGAAGATTTCAATCGCTGGTACCGTGTTTACGCAGGAGACAAATTGTTCTACGAAGATAAAGGCCTTAGCAGGTGAGATTACCAAAATTAGCTTTAATGCAAACGCAGGCCGTGTGTACAGAACTGCGCTCCGATGCCATCTTTTTAATACTGCTCAAAGATACATTAAGCAAATATCCAAAAGAATTAAATTGTTTTCGCACTAATCTTTCAGTGTGTGTGGTGTGTGTGGTGTGTGTGTGTGTTTGTGCGTGCATGGGCGTGGTTTCGCAGCAGACTCAAAGACTGCTAAAAGATCTGCGTGTTAGCTTGTTCTGTTCACCCTGCTTTGTCTATTGCATGACTGCTCAACAAGAGTGCAGTGAACATTTCTATTAAAATGACTTCTTAGTCTAAATTACTCACATTTTTTATTTGCTTTTAGTTTTAGCACGTTTAGGATCTTATTCGAATCATGTATGGTGTTGTACACTGAAGTGCCAGAAAGACAGGTACAGGTGAGTCTATGCAAAATACCTAGTCTGGTGGTGGCTCCAAAATGGCATGTGGTTTGTTTCGCTGGCATTCTGTATAGGACCCCTGATATGTCTACAAACAGACATGTGTGACAAGTTACACCAGTTCAGGTCCTGCATTCATTTCAGTGGGTTTGACCTCTTCTAACGGGACAATGCACCGCCACACATGTCTAGAGACGCCAAATTACGGTTAGAGGAACACTAAGTTTGGGGTCTCACCAGATCTCAATATTATCGAACACGTCTGAAAGTGAAAGTGAACTTTTTGTCCACTGTGCTTGCACACAAAGGAATGTGACCTCCGCATTTAACCCATCCGTGCAGTGAAACACACACACACTTACACCAGTGAACACTAGCGGGGAGTAAACACATTTGCCCAGAGCAGGAGGCAGCCCCAAACCACGATGCCCAGGGAGCAGTTGGGGGAGTTAGGTGCCTTGCTCAGTGGCACCTCAGCCGTGTCTTGCCCTGTGTGGGGTTCGGACCCAGGACCTTTCGGTCATGAGACCTGTTCCCTAACCACTAGGCCACGGCTGCCCCTGGGACCTGGGATGCCAGGCAGAAATCCTACACCTCAAAATGTAACAGAATTGTGGACCGGTCATAGTCTACATAATAGGGACTCCACAAAGTGGTTGGTGTGGTACAGTGGTAACATCACTGGGCTCCCATGTGAGAAATCTGGGTTCAATTCCCGATCTGGGCAGCCAGTCTGTGCTACACCAATAAGGGTCCTTGGGCACAACTCCTGACACTATGTTGGCCTACCTGTAATACTAATAACCTTGTAAGTCGTCTGCCAAATGCCATAAATGTAAATGTTGACTGGTAGGGAAGTTATTGAAGTTAACTCCTCTTTCGAACACTGTGTAGTGGAATTGATCTCCAGATTTGACCCACCTGTGCGGTGAAATACACACTAGTGAAGACACACTAGAGTGCAGAGTCTTGTTGGTTGTGAGGATCGAACCGGGGACCTTCTGGTCCTAAGGCTGTTTCCATAACCACAAGCTCATTGCTTTTCTGGCACTTCAGTGTATTTTATTTTATTTTATTTTGCAGTGTCTGTGTCCTACCTCGCATTATCACCAGTGCAAACTTGATGTTTGACTGTTTTATTTTTTAATTTACAGATACACATGGTACGAATACCAGCTCTTGGTGTACAACAATGTGGGTTTTGCTACAGGAGAAGTGTTCTCTGGAGTCACTCTGGCTGGCCCACCGCTCCATGCTGCTAACGTGTCTGCTCAGACCGTCAACCACACTGCCATCCTGGTTAACTGGACCATGCCCAGTGAGTCCAGACTTTTCAATATTTTGAGGGTTTTTAGTAAATCTGCAGGCGTATATATCCCTGACAGTTCAGTAGTGTGTAGGAGGTCTAGTCGAAGGTTATGTCAAAGTGAACAGATTGACCTACTGTGCTTGAACACAGATAAATTTGACCTCTGCATTTAATGCATCCATGCAGTAAAACACACATTACTGAGCACATTCACCAGTTGCCTGGAGTGGCGGGGGCAGGTATTCATGGCACCCAGGCAGCATTTAGGGAGTAGGTGCCTTGCTTAAGGAATTGAACCGACAACCTTCCAGTCATGAGACAAGTTCTTGAACACTCTCAGACAGTGTTTAGGGAAAAATGAAATTTTTAGTATTGATTGAGACTGGTTCTTCAGTTCATCAATATGCCACATATGGATGAAGCAAAGGCAGATTACGAGAACGCCCTATTCAGATGGGATTAATTTTACATTGGGAAGTGAGGTAATGTAGTTATTACAGAGTTGTGCTGATAACTACATAACTACAGGGGTGATGTAATTTTAATACAGGACGTGGGTAAAATTTATGACTCGATTCGTCTAGGATAAGAAATCTCAGCAGTACTGAGTAAGATAGGAGTAGCTACTTGATTTACGCACTGCCGTTATTGCCGAAAAACGTGGGTAATACATGGCTTCTGAGGCACCAACTAATGGGAACAAACAACTGGACAAATGCTAAAAATTTGTGCATAATTTCAGTTTTGATTTTGAATTTCAGTGATGCAATTTGTGCATCACTTTCAAATCCATACATAATCATTCTGTCTAGGAAGCCATGTTTCCAGAGGAAACAAAACAAACCTAAATGCCTCCCCGAGCACCTCCTTGCTTAAGAAAAAACAGACAGAACTAACGGAATATTTACACATAGGTCACAGGGATTAATATAACCTGGAGTTATTTTTATGGCTTGTTTTACAGAAGGTAAACGGCTGGTAAAAGTGACTGACATGGGGCGTTTGAATGAGACTAAAATCACGGAGAAGCTCTGTAATAACCACATTCCCTCACTTCCCAATGTAAAACTAATCCCGTCTGAATAGGGCTACTAGAGCTTGCATCTTTCAAATAAAACACACATATTTCTTTATCTTTAAATTTAAAACTAATTTATATTTTTTTTGTTTAGCTAAACTTACAAAGACTTTCGTTCTTTGTTTAAATTAGTCCAGATATTTCCATCAGATTAGAGCTAATGGTATGGTGCAGCGTTATCTTCTTTTAACCATGTATACAAAACTGACTTTGCTTTTAAGCTCAGCATTCGCTTCCTTGTTGATGTCTTGCCTCTCCTCTCAGCTCTGCAGGACCTGCAGGGAAATGTGGAGCTCTATTTTCTCACAGTCAGTTCCAGCCAGGAAAGCCAAACACACAAGCTTGACCCCTCTGCGACCTCGATGCTGATCTCTGACCTGCGGCCCAGCACTGAGTACACACTCTCTCTGACCGTGTCTAATGGAGCTCACAATATCACCAGTCCAGAGGTCACATGTACTACTGCAGATGGTGGTGAGTTAAAAAGAAACTGGTAGGCCAGGATAGAAGAGTACCTTTTATTGTTATTGTACTTGCCTACAATGAAATGCTGTCCAAAAAGACATAAGAATAAATTAAAACATAAATAAATAAAAATAAATGCATATCTAATAAGAATAAATATAAAAACAAAATAAGAATAAAATTAATTTTTAAATAAAATAAATAAAAATTACAAATAAAAGCAGCAGTCAACAATATACTATATAATAAGGTAGATATTTACTTAGGAACAGAAACCGTAATTGGTAAAAACTACAGTATAAACTGCGATATAGATTAAAGTGACTGTGAAGTGACTGTGTAACAGTTTTGGGTTCTTTACGCTTAGTTTTTCAGGGAAAGCAACAAATTTTCTTCTTTATACAGTATATTTATTGAATGAACTCAATTAGATATTCTTGTAGGGTTCTTCCTCATCAGGATATCAATACAAATTCCAATTCCAGGTCTATGTTTAGCTAGTAGCCATGAATGCCATCGCACTACTCAGCTAACAGCTTTTGGTTCCCGAAACATTTGGGGAATTATTTTTGGTTAAAGGAACAATTCTTGAATGTTTGTTTGGTTTTTCTATGAATAAACATAACATTCGTTTTTGGTCCCGTAATTTGGTTTATGGAAGATTTTGCTAATGTTTGTAATGGGGGAACCTTTAGAGAACCTTTGGGGAACCTTTGAAGTATGTTTCAGTTTGGTTGTATTGATGTTCTAGTAACGACTGCAATATACTTAGTGACACTTAGGAACACTTACTACTGTAAAAACTGGGAGAAGGTTCATTAAAACTAACCATAGGAGAACTATAGACTACCGCTAGTTGTCCTTTAAAAAAAATATATCAAACCACCTTAGGAGGCACAACATTTTTTGTCTATTTTACTGCAGTAATGTTTTATCATCTTGGCTGTAAATATGTGGACATGTACTAATGTCCTAATATAGAAAAATATATAACATAAACTAAAACACAGATTTATTTACTGTTCTGCTTTAACCCTTAGCTCAGCTAAAGCTGCTTCAGCTGCTTTAGTTTCACAACATTAGCAGGATACCTTTCAGCAAAAATAGAATAGTTTCTTGTAAAATATCTCTGAACTTAGTAAGCTAAATTCATCCTCGACTTCAAGTCACTTCCTCATTCACCAGTTCCTTGTTCGAATTTCCCTGTTCAGGACCTAGATGTAAACGTTGTGCTAATTATGTTGTACAGTTTACCTTATCCCAATTATTGGCCAGTTTCTGGTATATTATAATTAATGTAACATTGTTTATTGTAGTTTTTTCTCATGTACAGTGATCCCTCACCTATCGCGGGGGTTTTGTTCCAGAGACCCCCGCGATAGGTGAAAACCCGTGAAGTAGCAGCGGTCACTTAGATAAGACCTATACCAGGACAAGGCTGTTCCCTTAACTTCAACAACATTTTCTAACCTATGAAGGAGAATAGCGTGATCAATGGTGTCAAAAGCTGCACTTAAGTCGAGGAATACCAGCTGGGAGACATGACCGTGATCAGAGGCCAATAACAGGTCATTCACAACTTTAACCAGCGCTATGATGAGGCCTAAATCCTGACTGACAGATTAAAAAAAATCTTATTTCTATGCAGATATGAACATAACTGTTGCGCTACAACCTTTTCTAAGATCTTGGAAATAAAGGGGAGATTCGATATCGGTCTGTAATTAGACAGCCGACAGGGGTCTAGATTAGGTTTTTTAATTAGAGAATTAATAACTGCTAATTTGAATGATTTAGGGACATAGCCAGCACTAAGAGAGGAATTTATAATTTTTAAAAAAGGTTTGATTATTTCCGACAGTATTTGTTTGAGGAAAGTTGTGGGTATGGGATCTAATATACATGTTGATGATTTTGATGATGAAATTAGTGAGAATAACTGTCTCTTGGAGTGGGTTAAAAAACTCTAATTGCTGATCTGATGCAGCTATACTAACATCTAGTTGGTTTGTTAGCAGATTACTTGGGTTTAGATTAACACCTACAAACATTTCTGACAGATGAACGCTATGTGTGATGAGTTACTGCCACACACGTCTAGAGATGGCAGATTATGTTTAGAACAACACTCATCTCAGTTTGGATTGAGCCGTTCCTAAGTCACCGTCTCCCAGAAACGATCTGCAGGAAATATGGCATTCAGTACCTAAAGAATATTTCCGCAGGCTCATGGAGTCCATGTCCTGTCGTATTTCTGCAGTCTTGCGCTCCAACCAAGTGGTAGACTGGTGTACCAATTTTTTCTGGCACTTCATTGTATTCGTTTAAAGGTCTAGCTGGGAAAAGTTTTCACCGATGTTGGAATCTGAAGTCAGTTGGACTGCTGATTGCATTGACAATTTCCAGTCCTGCTGTCAGTCCTACTTAAACATTTTCTCATGATTTCCATCAGTCCGCCGTCTTCACATCACTTCAGTCAGACCTGTTCATGGAGATAAAGGCAGCCGAGACCAATCTCTGAATTGATTAAATATTTGCTCTAGAGGCGTACCGAGAACATTTGCGTTTTCCCGAAAATTTTTGATACAGCGACCTCTGCACTGTGATCAATAGTAATTAAGTTGTCCCTCTCCCCTCGCAGTAAAAGTACCGATTCACCGATAACACAGGTATCAGATTAATCTCTCTCTCTCGCTCTCTCTCTCTCGCCTGCTTTCTCTCTCTCATGCTCTGACTCACACATCTGCATATGCTCTAACACACATTTATGCTCTCTCTCTCTCTCTCTCTCTCTCTTACACACACACAGCACATCGCAGGTTACCCCTCGCTGAGTACGATTGAAATGTCTCCCCTAAACCAGTCCACAATGGGTTCGAGTAGCATTCGCATTAAGAAACCTAACTGGTATTTTTTCTTTCCCCCTGCAGTGTGTCATAACTTTTCCCTCTCCTAAGCCTATTCACACAGTAAAATCCGCATTAAAAACATTAGATAATCATTATCTCCCAAATAAAAGTTACGGGCCGTTTAGCTAAGCGCCTTCACCGGTAATTTCATTATTTTACAGCCTAAAGGGCAGCCCGCTTTAACAACTGCGATTGAACCCGCAGATCAGATTAAGGCACCGGATAATGTTAAGAGAGCCTTAATTAAGAAGTTGGACAGGACGGTGCGTGAAGCCTCGCGGAGTGGGAATGCTAGCGGAGTGGAAACGATATGAACAGGGAGGCCGTAAGAGGCAATGAGAGAGAACACGACTGTTAGCTACTTTGCAGCGGGATTTATCGTTTCTCCTGATCTGTGATATTTGTGTCTACGAAGCATGAGATGACTCGGTTCTGTATTAAAAATTGTAATGACTCCAGCAGTTTTAGCATTAGCATCAGGCGCCGCAAATGCTATGCTAACGAGTCATTGTTTACAAGGTTAAAAAGTAGAAAACATCATTGTTACTAATAGTAATCACAGGCTGGTAAAGTTATAATTATATAACATAAGGCTGGACACAGACATATGCTCCTACTGTAGTGAAAGTGAAAGCAAAAGTGAACTATTTGCCTACTGTGCTTGCACACAGAGGAATGTGACTTCTGCATTTAACCCATCCATCCAGTGAAACACATACACAGACTAATGAACACTAGGGGTCAGTGGATACACTTGTCCTGAGCAGGGGTGCAGCCTTGCTCAAGGGCACTTTAGTCGTGTCTTGTCTGTTGCAGGAATCAAACCCAGGAGCTTTCTGCCACAAGACCGCAAGGCCAAGGCTGCCCCACTCTACACTCTCTACATACTTTACACACTGCTGAAGGGTGGATATGTCAATCCCTACACCAGTCTGTCATTGATGGTGACCCCTGGTACATCTACAAACGTTTCTGATGACTTATACCAGTTCATTTCCTACATCAATGCGCCATTCTCACCTATGTCACCAGATCCCAACGTTCTCGAACACATATTGGATGCCATGTAGTGTGCTGTGGAACACAGAAATCCTCCACCTCGGGATACAAGAGAATTCTGGACCGTTCTGCAGGATGTATGGTGCTCATTGCCTACAGACGTTTTCCGCAAGCTCGTGGAGTCCGTGCCCTGTTGGGGACCTACCAGTTTTTCTGGCACTTCAGTGTATTTCAGTAATCTTTTAAGTGGATGTAGGTGAGGGATCAGGTGACAGGGCCCCTACACGGTGTTAGATTTTTAGTTCCCATGTCAACCACTGTCTTATTCAAAGCTGCAGTGTGGATATTTGATCTCGTTCCCATCGCTACTCTCTTTCTTTGTCTTTCAGTGTTCTTTCACAAAAGTCACTGGGCTTAAAAGATGCACATCTAGCACTGAACCATGTGTATTGTTTTGTATGTGTGTGTGTGTGTGTGTGTGTGAGAGAGAGAGAGAGAGAGAGAGACTGTGAAAAAAAAAACGAGCAGAATGTGGTGCTTTGTAGGACACTGGGAAGCACCGGTGTAGGCAGCAGAAAGAATCCCCCAGACTGGCTCAGTTAACCTCCCGCCCCCTGGTGCAGTACTCCATTCCCACCACGCTCCGTCAGGACTGATTCAATTTACCCACAAACCGTCTGCAGGGACCTCCCCAAAACACAAAGAGAGAGCAAGAGAGACACACACACAGAGAGAGAAAGAGAGAGAGAGAGAAACAGGAAGAGAAAGAGATGCAACCAGCATTCTGGGCTTGTTTCAGGTTTATCCGCCTCCTTCAATTAACAACAGAGAGTTTGCAGACATATTCAACACGTCGCACATCACACGTGTTCTCAGTGTCCTGTTCCGTGATGTCGCACAGCTGCCGGTGTTTGTCAACAGGGTAGTGAACCAGTCCTTCAATCACGCTTCAGTCACACGCTTTACCAAATCGCCTGACTACACTGTGTTTGTCAGCCAAGTTTTTGCAGCATTTCAACAACAGCACGGCGGTTATTAAATTACGCAGGATTTACGAAGTGCCAGGAAAAAATGGTACGTCTGTCTAATACTTGGTAGGTCCCTTGGTAGGGGGCATAGACTACATAAGGTTGTCAAAATATAGGCCTATAGGCAGTGAACATCATACTTCCTGTAGAAGGGTCCACAATTCCGTTGCATTCTAAGGTGTAGGATTTCTGTCCTTCACAGTGTATTGCATGGCATTCCGGATTATCCCAGATGGTACTGAGATCTACTGATTGTAGTGTGAATGGCAGAACCCTAAACTTGAGTTTGAGTGCAGTGATGGCATAGTTACCTTGAAAATGTAATCTGATTACTGGATTGGAAATAGTAACTCGATGGATTAATGAAGTGGTCAGATTAGAATAACGCATTACTGACATCATTTACATTTACGGCATTTGGCAGACGCTCTTATCCAGAGCAACTTACAATGTTACTTGTATTACAGGTAGGTCAATGTAGTGTTAGGGGTCTTGCCCAAGGACCCTAATTGGTGTAGCAGACTGGCTGCCCAGACCAGGAATCAAACCCAGGTCTCTCACATGGGAGCCAATGATGTTACCACTGTACCACAACATCACTGTATGAGTGTTCCTGTAGACATAATTTGGCATCTGTAGACGTGTGTGGTAGCACATTGTCCTGTTGGAAGAAGCCAAACCTATCAGAATCAATGCAGGACATGAACCGTCATGGAGTCACTACCAGCTGGAATTCTTTGGAATTTTTTGGCACTCCAGTGTACATCCCCTATGTTCTGCATCTCCCTTTTTTAATGCAGGATCCTTAATAAATGGCATATTGCAGGCAGTTGCTGTATCATGCTGACCATCATGAAAAAAAAAAAAGAAACTAAAAGGTGAAGATTCAGCAGTGAGGCTCGGAAGTGCACCAGGGAGTCCAGGGAGACCTCATTTAGCAAGAATCAGTGTTTTTGAGGAATGGGGTCTGCTTGGGTTAAAATGTAGGTGAGGGATTTGAGGGAGTCTTTAGTGTGAAAAACTTTAGTGTGTGTGTGTGTGTGTGTGTGTGTGTGTGTGTGTGTGTGTGTGTGTGAATCCAAAGCTGAATCCTGCAACACTATTATGTATACAAAGCACAAAAAGTAAGGAAATTTTTCACACTTTGACCCTACGATCCAACTGTTTGTTAAATGAAATTGTTACATTGCCAATATGTCTTCAATCATCCGGTCCACCAAACACCAAACGAGTCAATGGCAGAATAAGCTGTTTGGTAATGGCAGAGAAGATTTTGGCTAATTTTTCATGGGCACAACCCACATACTCAGCTCTGCTGCTCATTCCACAAATTCATGATCCTTACAATTGTGGCACCGCAATGGTATAAGATTTATTGGCAAGAAACATTGTTGCAACAAGGAAATAATCTACCAAACACACATTTCCTTACTTTTTGTGCTATAAATATTTGATGTAGCTAAGTTAGTGCTTTATGAAGGAATTTATGAATTTACTTACTTTACTTTATGAATGTGCAGAAACAAGAATTTGCACTAGAGAGTGCGATTCCTGAAGAAACTGCGAGAGTCTTGCGCTCTGTGCCAATCAGACGTCGCCCTTCCGTGACATCACAGTTATAGTGGGGCTGCCATGGTAACAGAAATCAACAAAAGCCACTGTTTGGCTGTTACCATAACGGCCAAACAGTGGCTTTTGTTGATAGCCGTTACCATGGTAACAGCCAAACAGTGGCTTTTGTTGTGGTGGGGGGTGCTTGTGATGTCACAATCCTAGAACTCGGCACTGCAGGACTATCGGTGTCGGTCGACGTCTGATTGGTCGACGTCTAGTAACGCGGCACCTGATTGGCCGATATTTTTCGGGGAAAAACTAGCGTAGCGGATGAATGGATAAAAAATTCCAAAACCTGTATGTAAGCACACTTCTCCTAAACATTCCGCACATTCTTGTCTTTGTCCAGTGTCGATATCTCAAAAACTGTACGAAGTGGGACTGACCGAAAATCAGGTGGAATAAAAATAAAAATAATAATATTAGGAAAAAACAGTAAAGTGTATTGCAACACTATAATAAATAGACTCCAAACATTCCTGAGATCAGTCATCTGTCCATTTGTGGTCTGAATTTGAGTGAATATTTCATTAAACGATCATTTTGTTTGCACTGGTACAGGTACAGACTGTAAGAATAAGAGTGTAGCCCCTGATGGTGGCTACATAATGATACAGGGTCGGTTTAGCTGGCATTTATTGGGACCGCTGTTATGTCTACAAATGTCTCTGACAGGTGAACACTATGTGTGTACTGTCTGAGACACCAGTCCATGTCCTGCATTCATTCTGATAGGTTTGGCCTCTTCCAACAGGACGAAGCGCCTCCACATACGTCTAAAGACGGCAAATTATGTTTAGAGGAACACTCTTTGTTTGAGTTTGAGGTTTTGCCATTCCCAAGATGCCAAGTCACCAGATCCTAAGGTTATCGAACACATCTGGGATGCCAGGCAACTTGCTGTGGAACAGAGAAATCCTACACCTTGAAATACAACACAGTTGTGCAGGAAGTATGGTGTTCAGTATAAAGTTCTACAGAATATTTCCACAAGCTCTGTGTGGGGACCACTGATTACACTGATGTACCAGTTTTCCTGACTCATAGTTCTGATGTATTCATGCTCAGATCCTTTAAGCACTGAACACTAATCAAATCCACACTCACTCTTCTTACACAGAGCCTGAAGGAATCATCGCCCCAGAGATCGTGACCCTCAACAGTACCTCTGTACGGGTTCTCTGGGCAGCTCCTTTGATCCCTAATGGAGCCATTACGCACTACTCTGTTTATCTGGATGGCCGGCTGTACGTCTCGACCGACAACACATCCGGATCTCTGGAGCTGGGGGGCCTCCAGCCGTTCACTGTGTATGAAGTTCAGGTCAGGATGATTCTTTAATATCGTCATGGAGTAGTAAATAGTTTTTTTTGAAAAACTATAAACACTGTGTTTTAATGTTGAACCATAGAAAACCATTAAACCATCACTGATGTCTCATATTGTGTCTCTCGGACATGGCTGTTCAGGTGGAGGTGTGCACAGTGTATGCGTGTGTGAAAAGCAACAGCACAAAGTTAACAACCGTGGAGGATCTGCCAGCTGACATAGCAGCACCTACCATCCGAGTACTCAGCTCCAGGTGAGCCGCAGATATCTTTGTGGTGTTCTTTAATTAAATTATAACTTCTTTTCCTTTAAGTACCACCTATTAAATATTTATGTATACACTGAAGTGCCAGAAAACCTGACAAGGCTGGTTAAGGCTCAGTAATGGCATAGGTTTGTGTAGCAGGCATTCCATAGGACCCCTGGTACATCCATTCATGTCCTACATTCATGGCCTTTTAGAACAGACCAGTGCACCACCAGATACATCTAGAGATGCCGAATTGTAGATAGAGGAACACTTCTGAGTTTGTGGTTTTGCCATTGCCACCAGATCCCAATGTTATCAAACACATCTGGGATGCCATGCAACTTTAGTGACAGACCTGTGTAATATTTGCTATTTGGCATCCTTGATTTATTCGAGAACATTAGGATCTGGTGTCTTAGGAGGAAACGACTCATGGAATGAGTCTCATGGAATGCCAGCTAATCAAACCACCACCACCACCACTATGTATTTTGTGTAGGCTCTCCTTTTTGAGCACATCAGTGCACATCGGAAATGATGCCATGCTCCGTATTCTCCTCTGTAATGATTATTCTTTTGATGGTCTTGTTGTGAGGTGAGGCACAGGATCTGGTACGCTGTCATTACCCATAATCCCCACCAAGAATTCCTTACCCCACCATATCACATTGCTGCACTTTCTCTCCCTGTAGAATACCCGATCTATTGGCCTGACATCACTGTCTGCGGCTTACACATACCCCAAACACTTCATTTATTTGCCATCACTAGATTTGCTAGAGTGGACTGTAATCAATAGTAATTCATTATTTCTGTTTCTGACGGCACGCCGGGGGCCCGAGTGACGGAATCAACACCCGGGCTTAAGGTTTGATTGAAATATGACAAGTGCCACAGCTGATGGCTTACTCGGTCCTGCTGGTGAATATGAATTTCAGCTGTTTTTACTCCATGAGGGATTAACGCTCAGGCAGCAATAACACCTTTTGTGATATAATGGTAATTCTGTTTTAAAGCCCTTAACCTCATTTTATTCACCAAGGATGAACTGTGACTTTTTTCACCCATGTCACGTATTTTTAGCATGCTTGTTGTTGATTCTTTCCGAATGTTTTGCTCATTAGTGTCGCAAGAAAGGGAAATAACCACGTCCTAAGGTCCTTAAGTCACTGGTGCCGTGGAAGATTTGCATCATTTGCATGGCTTAGATATGTTCAAGTGATTTGTACGACACAAAAGAGCAGTCTAAATATAAACATTAAGTAAAGTGAGGAATAAAACAGGTAAAAATCACATGAAAATATTAACAACCATATTATTTATTTATATTTATTATTATTATTATTATTATTATTATTATTATTATTATTAAGCTTCTTCAATGAATTGCTTAGTTTTAAATGTTATTGCATCATAAAATTTCAATTGTTTTATTTGTATAGCACTTTTAACAATGGACATTATCCCATTGACATTATTACATTCAGCTTTACAGAAATAACGGAATGGGTTATACATTTATATAAATAAATAAAATTAATTTATATATTTTTATATAATTTATATAAATGTATCCCCAGTAAAAAAGTTGATGACAAAAATGACAAAATTACAAAAAAAACTTGAGAGGAACCAGATACAAAAGCAGACCCCACCATCACTTGGGTGACAATTCCTTAAATATATAGAATGGTCAGATTTAAAGCCAGACAATTCATTATAGTTGCAAGATAAAGTCTAATTTTGTCAATTTATTTTGTTGAATTTTTAGCTGTTTACTGACGGACATGATTGATAGATGGATCATAGAACTGTTTAGTCCTAGTTTTCCTGCACTGACTGTATATATATAAAGCCAGATTTTTGCTCTCTCTGTCCATTGTGGAGAATTCGAGCAGACGTAGGGCATCTGGGTGGATCAGATTCCACCGCTCAGCTGAGTGGAAGGTGATGAGAGGGAGTAGAGATGCTCTTTTCATGTAATGCGTGCAGGACATATACAGTGTGCAGAGAGCAAACAGAAACTCCGGGTGGGACTAGCTATGACGGTGTATCTAAAAGGGAGAACTATTAGGTAACATAGACATGAGGGCATACTGGGACATAAAGCAGCCAGCCAATTCACCATCAAAAAATGTGAATGAGCATGTGACAGTGGGGGCATGATAGCATCCAAACATTCCAGTTTACCAAAACACTGTATGCACATAAACCCTCCAGCTCTGCACCTTTAACTGCAAAATACTAAACTATGTTTTTAGCCTGAACTAAAAGACTGTGACTTTGTTAGAGTTCAGAACACTAATAGTAAGGCTGTTTCATAAATGTAGGGATCTGTAAGAGAAAGATCTGTATCCTTCTGTAGCATTTATAATTCAAGGTATTAGCAAAGAGCCTGCACCTTTTGACTGAAGTATTTCATGGAGGATAAAAGAAGGTAAGAAGCACTCATGTGTCTCTTGTGTGCAAATGGGTTATTTTGTAACACCAAATTTCTTGATGAAGTGTTAAAGTTCTGTAGGGTTTTTCCTCTTGTGTATTGGCTTTTGACCCCTGTGGGATTTCAGTATACAATAATTTAGTAATTGTTATAAACTCTCTAAGGAGCTGTGCAACACAAACATATGACAGTGTGGGTTAATTGTTATCATAAACATAAAGTAGAGGGTGTGATGCATTTTTTTCAGGTCCCCACAGAGACCCCGCAGTTTTCTGCTTATGCTAGCTGTGCGTTTTTATGCTAGCTAGACTGGAAAATTCATTGCAAGGAAGGTAATCAATAAGAAACATCTTTTCATTGAAGGAACTCATTTTTCATTGGACAGGAAAAATAGAAAACTGCAAGACAAATATCAAGTATAGTTACCATAGAGTTATTATATGTGTGATGATGTGTGATGCGTGAAGCATTTTTATTAAATAATTAAAGAAAACAGGGTAACGTAAACAGAAATCGCCTTCATGTTCAGATCTGTGCTGTGCTGACCAGTAAACCTCTGTCGAGAAGCAGTTCTTACCCGTCTTATGAATGGAGAGGAAAATCAATATCAGAAGTGCATCAAAAAAAGGAAAGGCTGCTCACACACTATAACTCACTTTGCAGTATGTGAAGTGTAGTATTTGCTGCCACCAGTGTATTTGGCAGGCTGGCGAATTGGCTTTCTAGACCGGGTCCTGGTCTTTAATTTCTTAAGCTTCACTTACGTACATCAATAGTTCCTTACACCGGTTATAATTAAAGAATTATAAATAGGGTTAATTGTTTACGTTGTTTAATAGAAAGTTGTTTACCATATATGGCGATCAGGGGGTTTCTTTATGCACATGATCATGGGAATCATTTACAGTTGCAGTCAGAATTATTCAACCACATTAAGTTTATTAGCACGTATGTAGTTGTTTTCAATAAACCAGTTAAGCAAGAACATTTGAACAGCTGCGGTATCAAAATTCTACTGCTGAACAGAATCCCCCATAAGAGCTCACAGGTGTTGTCTCAAGAATACCTGATCAAAATAATTATGGGCTTCATTAGTTTCACTAAGTGTGTTTGATAAACACATCAAATACCTGGACTGGTGAGGGGTTTGTTGACTGTGACATTCAACTGCATGGTTGAAATATAAGTTAAGGATGTTGTCCAGAAAGTTAGCCAATCTGTGAAGTGACACATACATAAGGGGTAGTAAACACCTAATGTACCCCGGGAGCGGTACTCAGGGAGCAGTTGGGGGTTAGTCCTTTGAATGCACAACATGGGTCAAAAGTGACCCGACTGAGATTTCATTGTCTATATGTTTGCAGTAAATTAATTTAATCATTCAGTATTCCTCAATTAACTTGTTTTTGATCATCATATATCATTATTTTATTTTTTATGTTGTAACTTTCACTACTCCTTTAATTCACAACATGGGAAAAAATGTTGTGAATGTTGTCAAAAATGACCCGCATTCGTTATTTTATGTATGGCTGTGTGTTTCTATGATATATCTTTGAAATAAATAAATGATTAATCATTTTCTATTCCAGATATGCAGTAAATACCTTGTTTTTGTTTGTCACAAATCGTCATTTTCATTTTAAATATTAAGATAGCAATTTGTGCTCTAATTATGGGTTAAGTGGTATTTTATACTGAACAAAAATATAAATGCAACACTTTTGTTTTTGCTCCCATTTTTCATGAGATAAACTCAAAGATTTGAAAAAATTTCTATATAAGACCTTTTTACTTTCAAACATTGTTCACAAATTTGTCTAAATCTGTGTTAGTGAGCACTTCTCCTTCACCGAGATAATCCATCCGCCTCACAGGTGTGGCATATCAAGATGCTGATTAGACAGCATCATTATTGCACAGGTGAGCCTCAGGCTGGCCACAATAAAAGGCCAATCTAAAATATGCTGTTTTATCACACAGTACAATGCCACAGATTTCACAAGTTTTGAGGGAGCGTGCAATTGGCATGCTGACTGCAGGAATGTCCTACAGAGCTGTTGCCTGTGAGTTGAATGTTCATTTCTCTATCATAAGCCATCTCCAAAGGCGTTTCAGAGAATTTGGCAGTACATCCAACCAGCCTTACAACCACAAAACCATGTGTAACCACACCAGCCCAGGACCTCCACATCCAGCATCTTGCAGACAGCTGCTGCAAAAGTCGGTTTGCATAACCAAAGAATTTTTCCACAAACTGTCAGAAACTGTCTCAGGAAAGCTCATCTGCATGCTTATTAAATTTGTGAACTGTATTTGAGAGAAAAGGGTTTTTGTGTTTAGTTCATATTGTTTTTTCACAAATTGTCCAATTTATAGTTCAGTTCAATAGGTGTGTTATCTGTTATCATGGTTCTGTTATTTCCTGTCCTCCAGACTCCCTCTCTTCACTTGTTCCTCGGCCCCTTGTCTGTGTTTGTATTTAAGTCCTGTTTTCTGTTCAGTCTTGTTGCATCATCAGTCTTCCAAAGTCTGGTAGTCGTATTTGTCTTGTAGGTATCATAGTCATAATCTTAAGATCTTGTTGTTCTTTTTTTTGTTTCCCTATTTGCTTTTTTTCTGTTTTTGGATCTTTCCTATAGTCTTTTTTTTTGTTATATTAAAGATGCTTTGTTCAGACTTCCTATGTTTATGGTGTCTGCATTTGGGTCCACCAGCTTCGGACCCTGAAAACCTGACAGTATGTGTGAGTGTTTGTGACAAAATGATAAACATGTTGCAAATACTGAATAGGTGTTTGGACCCATTCACTGCTGAAGTAACTATGTATAAGTAGCTATAAACAAATTATTATGGTATTGGTAAGTTACTGTATTTTATATCACACTTGTATGAGTGGGTCTTGTGTGTGTAAATTCGATGTAATAATATAAAAACTATTTTTTGTACATTAAGTATTAAGGTAAAAATAAAAATAATGATCGGTGGTAATCAAAAACAAGATATTTAAAGAAGATTTGTAATATTCAATTAAAAAAGAAGTTGATTTCTAAAGATAGAACAAAAAAAAAAACTCAGCCAGCATAAAATAAGCAGGGAACTGAAAGTTGATTTCTAAAAAAAAAAACTCTGAACACTAATTGGAAGGTTGTTTCGTAAATGTGGGGATCTGTAAGAGAAAGATCTATATCCTTCTGTAGCATTTATAATTCAAGGTATTAGCAAAGAGCCTGCACCTTTTGACTGAAGTATTTCATGGAGGATAAAAGAAGGTAAGAAGCACTCGTGTTTCTCCTGTATGCAAATGGGTTATTTTATAACACCAAATTTCTTGATGAAGTGTTAAAGTTCTGTGGGGTTTTTCCTCTTGTGTATTGGCTTTTGACCCCTGGGATTTCAGTATACAATAATTAAGTAATTGCTATACCCTGTCTAAGGAGCTGTGCAACACAAACATGTGACAGTGTGGTATTAATTGTTATGATAAACATAAAGTAGAAAATAATGATCGGTGGTAATTAAAAACAAGATATTTAAAGAAGCTTTGTAATATTCAATTAAAAAAGAAGTTGATTTCTAAAGATAGAACAAAAAAAAAAACTCAGCCAGCATAAAATAAGCAGGGAACTGAATGTGGGTCATTTTTGACCCATGTTATGCATTAGAGGGGGTCCAAGAGGCATCAAAGGATTAAGGACGCTTTAGTCATCTTGTCTGTGTGGGAATCAAACTGTGGACCTTCTAATTTTCAGGCTGGTTTCTTAACCACAAATCAACAGCTGCTAACCACAAGCCTAAGGAAGGTATAACCGGCTGCCACCAAATTCCTGATGAGGCTGGTAGTTAAAAAAAACATTGAGTGACTGCAAAAGTCCTGCACGAGATTTGGTGGCAGCAGGCACAGTGGCCAGGATAAGTGGCTTAGATGATAAGGAAGAGAGTGAGAATACGCATTAAAGAATAAATAAATGTAAGAAATGTGGACATGTGGAGTTTTTTTATGTATTGAACACAAAATGGCAACGCCTTACAAAAACGCTGCATGACATCCGACCCGGAAAAACACCCCTACGCTCTCCCATAGCAACTCTACATCCATAGCAGACAGCACAGTGTCCAGTTATCATCAGCTGATTCATTCTGCTCTGTGTCCCATAGATCTGTCAGACTGGACTGGTCATCTCCTGGCCAGCCCAACGGCATCCTGGAAGGCTATGATATTCGTCGCAAGACCCTGAAGCCCTGTGAAGAGCTCCAGGCCAAGCAGAGCATGCTTCCCCAGACTCAGTGCTCGTATCTACAGTGCCCCATAAACCAGGACTTCTGTGGAAATGCGTGTTACCAGCCAGAAGAGCAGGTTATTGCATATATCTATATCAGTCAATACATTACGTCTTAATGCGTTTAGAATCATAATCTGTTCCCATATCACGTTTTATCATAGATATAAAGTAAACCATGGAGCATACTGGTAGCATGAAGAGCTTCAGGTCATATTTGCTTCACTGTGATCTTAGTGCCGAGCCAACCCTGACCAATTTGGTGCCCTGGGCAAGATTTTAGCTGGTTAGCCGGTTTCCACCACCAGTCATTATGTTCATACCCAGCGTTTGTGCAGAAAATATTGAATGAAAGGGGAATGTGGGTTTTTGAGGTATGATATATGACAGAATTAGACTAATATGTTTGATTTATGATTCAAAATGATCATAACATATTACAAAGAATATTAAAAGTGATAAAATGAACTTAAAATACACACTGGAGTCAAAGTAAAAAATCTGCATTGGCTCCATAACGGGGTGGGATTTATTTCGTTGGCATTCCATTCCATACGTCTACGAACATCTCCAACAGCCAAACGTGTGCTGCATTCATTCTGATGGGTT
This sequence comes from Duopalatinus emarginatus, assembly GCA_028565595.1. NCBI lineage: Eukaryota > Metazoa > Chordata > Actinopteri > Siluriformes > Pimelodidae > Duopalatinus > Duopalatinus emarginatus. The sequence goes on along the minus strand of JAOVVF010000002.1, from coordinate 4,824,478 downwards.
TGGCCTCCTCCAACAAGGACAATGATGCCAAATTATGGTTAGAGGAACACTCATCTGAGTTTGGGGTTTTGCTGTTCCTCTCCAGATCTCAACCTTGAAGACATCTAAGATGCCATACAATAGGCTATGGAACACAGAAATCCTTGGAAAACCTCAAAATACAACAGAATTGTGAACCACTCTGCAGGAAATATGGTGTTCATTGCCGACACAATATTTCCACAAGCTGGTGGAGTCTGTGGTTGTGGACCAACCAAGATTTAGACTGATGTACCAGTTTTTCTGTCACTTCAGTATCCAGGAATAATTAATCTTAAAGCTGATGTTTAACAATAATCCATATCAAAATTTTAACAGCCCGCTATTATTAAAGCGAACAAATACGTTCTAACAAAAGCCTTTTATTCAATTTATCAGGCAGCAATGTTAAATACTATGATAATATATTTTATCTACTACTAACTAGGGTTATTAAACCGCTTAACTGAGCTCATAGGCAATTAAAGATTTTTACATCATTACGTGTAAGAGCCTCGGGGTTCAAGGCTAAGATTTAAGTAAAACACTCCTGTATTGAGGAACGCAATGAGCCATTTTGGCATTTTAACACAAAGCTTTCATGCCCGCAGTTGTTTTCAGGAAATAGATTAACTTGTCTCCTGCAATTGCTGCAGTCCTGATGTTATTGAAACGCTGCCAACTTGGCAAGCGAGCGCGAGCCATACGTCTCCCCCAGCTCAAGAGCAGACAGTAATGCTCTGGAGGCCCGGACACAAAAGAATACAGCTCAGGAAAGACGAGCTTACCGTGTTCGACAGCAGCCGTAGAATAGAGATGATTCACTGGATCTTACAGAATGAATGTAACAGAGCCATCTGCCAATATTCCCCTGTTGTGCAGGCCTGATATAACCATTTCACAATATGACTGATCCAGAACTTGTTTTTTTTTTTCGTGTGTGTGTGTGTGTGTGTGTGTGTGTGTGTAGGGTAACAATAGCCTTTTACACAGAGGAATAGACAAATCCGATCCCTAATCATCACCCATGTAGTCTGAATTATGCTGTCCTTGAAGATGCTTAATAGTATGATGTACCCTCATTAACGGGTTGTTTCTTGTCCAATTGTTGTCTTTAGCTTATGTAGCTGTTTGAGGTTGATCTCCTATAACTGACAATAGTGGGGGTTTTTTTTCCTTTCTCACACTGGGGTGCATCAGAGTGCTCCCTTTCCGTTATGTTTCAGGCTTGAAGACTAGCCAAAAGGTAAGGACAATGTCAGTGGCTTGGGGCAACACAGATTTTTCAGACTCCACCAGACTATAGTCCCAGTGCGGGAGGAAAATCTATCCTGGCCTGATTTCTTGCCAAAATAGACAATGAAGTGTGGCTAAATATAGCTTGGCAGTGGGAGGAGGAGGAAGACGAGCACCCCCAGGGCCACACTGCTCCCTGAACCTCCCTGAGCCTGAGTGGGGCCTCCTCAGGGGCCGCAGCATCGCCACCTCCTATCTTCTTAAATTTCCTTGAACTAAAAGACACTTTTTTTTTTCTTTAGCAGTTTAGTGATATACGCCCGAGGTGTCCTTTAATGCATTTTCCATCTATATGATGCTGCATTTGTCTTTGTGTAGGTGTGTTGCGAAAATACTATATACAGCTTCAAAGAATCACACCGGTGCTGTAATGAGCGCTATTTACCAGCTGGAAACGTCTCAGTCAGTGTCTGCTGTGGAGGGAAGCTACATGAGCTTCTACCACAACACCAGTGCTGCGGTGATTATTACATCCCCATCCGCCCAGGTACACATACTAAAGCTGGCTGTGTTCATGCTCTGTTCCTTTAATGTGTATATTATTTTAAAAAACATTCTTTATGTTCATTTTTTACCTGCAATTTCATGGCAAATGTAATTTTCCCAGATTTTGTCAGGTATCGTCAGTATGTGTAAATAGGATTAGTAATATATTATATATTATAGTAAAAGCCTGTATTATAAAAGCCTATAAAAAAAGACCTGAAATAAAAAAATGTTCCTGGGTGTTGATAGAAAACCTGTTAAGTCTATAATAATACTTGTAATAATATTCTAATAATATATATATTATAATAATAATAATAATAATAATAATAATAGTTAATGCTGATGAGCAAAATTATTTTAAAAATATTTTTAAAAATTATTGTACTCAGTTTAGGACTACTTTTAAATTGTTTTAGGTGTTTGTTATAGTTTGGATTAATTTGTAATTAATTAATTTAATTTGTATTACTTATTTATTTGTTTATTTGTAAAAAAAAAATATTTTCTAATGGTCCAGAGAATGATGGTAATCAGGACAATAGCAGCTATTAAGTTACAGTAATTGTCTTAAGTGATGTGAAGAAAATCTAAAACTTGCTTTAAAACTTTATTAAAACCTTATAATGTCTGGACAAGGCATGAAAGAGTTACTAAGTTTAATTAATTGCAAAAAAAAAAAGGGTAAAAATTCCTGATGTCAAAAGTTTGCTTTTTTGAGATTTTTGTATTATTTCGAATTGGTAGTATAATCATAATAAAAGTTTTTAAAAGTTAAAAAAGTTTTGAAAAAGTTATTTCTTTTTATATTTATTTCATTTTATATTTTTAGGTTTACATTATATTTTTGTATATATATTTTTAGTATTTTATATTATTTATTATTTTGGTGTGCCCCTGTAGATCAATGGCACAGCTTGCAATCGCCATTTATCACCTTATACAATGGGCCAGCTCTGTCTCAGTGACTTGATTTGTTTCTGGCTTCATTATTCATGTCAGACAGTTAGTTGTAGTATTTTAGAAATTTTCGAAGTCTTTAGCATGTCAAACGGAATAAAAAAATGTTGATGAGAGAGGTCAGAAAAAAAGTCCAGGCTACTGTAACTTATCTAATCACTCTTTACAAACATGCTGAACAGAAAAGCATCTCAGAATACAAAACATGATTCAGCCAAACTTGATTCAGCAAAACATGATTCAGCAGTAGAAGACTACATCAGCTTTTTATCTGTCACACAAGAACAAGAATCTGAGGCTACAGTGGACACAGAAAACTCATGAAGAGGGATGTGACTAGATATGGTATAAGTAGAAATAGCATTTGCAAGATTGTAACATGTTTTAAATCTAAAAATAATTTCTAGAAATAATACTTTAGGATTTTATTTCTAGGCAGCTGATGTTTAATAATCTATTCATTTGTAATACTGAAGAGAATAAAAACATTTTTATGCAATGTGGAGGAAATTTATAACTTGTATTTTTTACTGAACCCGTCTTAAATTATGTGGACAACACATATAAGTTAGTAAGTTTTTTACTAAAAAAACGATGATGATGATGATATTACTATATATATAAAGAGAAATATAGCATAAATGTAGAAATATAGTAAATAATATAATTGTGCATGTGTATTAATAGTGGAAAACGAATATAATTTATTATAATATCATTTAATTTTAATATTTTTAAAATAAAAATTATTCAGGTGTGGCTAAAAGATATGATTACATTTCCTTTTGTAATTTTATTTTGTTTTATTTGCTTTTATTTGATTTTTTTTAGATTTTTAGAATTTTCCAGCCACAATTTTTTTATTATTATTATTTATTTATTTTTTATTTTTTTTTGGAGATTTGGTGTATAAAGTTTCTACACATGTAACTGACT
>JAOVVF010000002.1:4787466-4803545 GCA_028565595.1 Duopalatinus emarginatus | reverse complement strand
CTTTTACTGGAGTGAAAATCTAAACAGAGGACTTTTACTTTTACTGGAGTAATATTTTACCTTGGGTATCTGTACTTGTGGTGGTTAATTCCACTGCACAGGGGTCAAAAGAGTGTTTCACTTTCACTTTGTACCTTCAGTAAAGGACGTAATTTTCGATTCTAATTAAGTAAATCTAATAAAACAGTATGAGACGGCTGTTGCTGTCATCTGTAAATAGTGCTAGGAGTTCGTTTAAATACATTAGCTGGGTTTTCATTGCAGTTTGGAAGCTAAATGTTTAGGATTTAAAATAAGATTTTTTTTCTTTTATTGAGTGATGTAAAGTTTTAAGGGTTTTGTTATTTAAAATTTAACACACTGACAGACAGCATATTGGGCATGTTGGGGGAAAAAAATCAAGAATAAAGGTGTAATATTTCGAGATATAAAAAATCTTTTAGTGAGTAATGTAGTAGTTCGAGGTTAAATATAATATTTTAAATATATATATTCTCAGAAATACTTTTCATAATTTAATTTTTTAAATATCATAACGTACAAGTTTCAGTCTCAAAATATTTTATAAATATAATATTAAATATTATAAAACGTTTACTATTAGAAAATACTATATACTTTATTCTCGACACAGCTTTTCATCTCAAAATATTTATTTCGACTTTATTTTAAAAATGTGCTGGGATTTTTTTTGTTTCTTTGTTTGTTTTGTCTGATGACCTAATACTTCGTCATAGACAGCAGTTTGATTTCAACTGCATTGACCACATTAAACATTGTTGTAATGTTAAACTGAATAAGAACTGTCAAGTTTCCACATCCATCCGCACATAACTCAATGTCATGTGGCTTATTTCTTGTAAAAAAATGTGTTTTCTTTTTAATTCTTTGTCGAATCATCTAAAAGTCCAACTCATTCAAGCATATAAGCATTTTTCCAAATTCACATTTCCATGACTTGATTTTTGTAGTTCGCAATTTAACGTAGCAGGTTAATGGAACAGCCGCTAGCTAGCATTGTGACTTTCTATGGCAGAAAGTCTGACATCTAGAGACCAATTGTCAACTCGAATGATGTATCTGAGGTTGAGGAACTGTTTTAAAATGCTTTAGTATTTGGATGAGTAGTTTTCTTTTGCAAGTTGATATTTGTGATTGTATGTTATGAATGTTTAAAAACTATTTTTAGAGATTTAAACAATGACAGTTTTAGATAGCGGTATTTAATTACATACCTAGCATGTATAAACATGGTGCCGTTCTTTCATTTGGATGCTGATATAGATACAAACTTGGAGCCCTACACCACCTATGAGTACAGAGTGTCTGCATGGAACAGGCGTGGCCACGGGTTTAGCCAGCCCTCGTGGGTCACTACTAAAGAGGACGTACCTCGAGGTGTCCCGCCTCCTCGCTGGAGTCGAGTGGGCCTTCGAGACGACATCATCCTACTCAACTGGTCCTCACCGGGCAAGCCTAACGGTAACTGTTACCTTATTTTAGCATGTAGCATTGTTTAAAGAATAGGTTCTAGATTCAGATCCAGTAAGTAGCGACTGAATCTGAAGCATACCGCCACTAACACCTTCCCACAGAAGACAGTGAAGGAAGCTTCAGCTGTTGCCATTGTAATTATTTGAAAGTCACTGTTGCTGTACTAAATGCTGCTCGTCCCATTACAGCCGTTCCTGTTTGATCCTTTAATCACAGAGCTGCTTGTTTTGCTAATCCGAGCCGGCGTTGTGATTTTGTACATTGAGTCTCATTTCTACGCCGAACTCGAATCAGCCCCGCGATAACAACCTGGCTGGTGGGTCGAAAGTCTATGCTGGCTGATTGATGTAGCAGCGCACCCTCAGTTACGGCACTTAATCTGCATCTCCCAGCCGAATAATTTATGAATGCCCAAATTCACATGCGCATAAACATGGCGCTAAGTAGAAATAACAAGCTCCATTTGAGGGAACTTCTGGACCACTTAAATATGTAAAGAAACACGCTGATTGCTCATTAGGGCATTCTGCTCTTTAATCAGAAGGCTCGCAGCCCAATCTGCTGTGATTTCAGGGGAAGTTAGTCCTCCGCCTCCATACTCTGAGACAGAGGCTGAGAAAGATGTGAAGAATGAGGAACATACAGCAGACAAGGGAAAGTTAGAAGACTAATGAGTATCTGTAACTTGTTTTTATGTCGCACCAGGTGAGATCAGTCACTACGTGGTTCTGCGAGATGGACGTGAGCGTTACCGTGGAACCGAGATGACTTTCACCGACGCTGGAGGCATTCGGCCTTTCCAGGAGTACACATACCAGCTGAGAGCCTGCACCACAGCCGGCTGCTCAGATTCCCCCAAAGTAAGTCTGTAATGCCAGTTCATTCCCCAGTCACCTGAATGATTTCACGTCCAGGAAGCTAATATGGCCAACAGTTTGTGGTCTGGCCACTTGATACCTGAGTCAACGTTGAAAGCACACAACTGTATAACAAGTCTTCATATTCTGTAGCAACTTCCTTCACTGGAACTAAACCTGTCTCAGCATGGGTATGTCCCTGTACACAAAGCATGCTTCATAAGGACATGGTTTGCCAAGGTTAGAAAGGAAGAACACGAGTGTCCTGCACCGAACCCTGACCTAAACACTTTTGGGACATGCTGCACCCCAGGCCTTCTCACTCAGCATCAGTGCCTGACCTTAGTATTGCTCTTGTGGATGAATCTTAAATGGGCACATGCTCCAAAATCTAGTGGAAAGACTTCCCAGAAGAATGGAGATTATTATAAGAGCAAAGAAAAATGAAGTGAAAGTGAAGTGACTGACCCGAGGCTTGTGGTCCAGGTTTGAGCACCGCAACTAACAAGATGCGACTGAAGTGCCCTTGAGCAGGGCACCTAACCTCCAAATGCTTTCCGGGTGCTGTAGATAGGGGCTGCCCACCGCCCTGAGCATGTATTCTCACTGCCCCTAGTGTAGTGTGTGTTCACTAGTGTGTATGTGTGTGTTTTACTGCACAGATTGGTCACATTCAGAGGTCGATCTCACTACACAATAGCTCGCACACAGAGAAATTTGATTTCTGCATCCGTGCAGTGAAACACACACTAAGAGAAGTGAACACACTTACCCAAGGCGGTGTGCAGCCCCTATCCACGGCACCCAGGGAGCAGTTGGGGATTAGATGCCTTGCTGAAGGACACTTCAGTCGAGGAGGCATGTCGGCGGAGGGATCGAACCGGCAACCTTCAGGTCACAAGGCTGGTTTGTTAACCCTAAGCCCACGGCTGCCCCAGCGGTGATGGTCAGGTGTCCACACATTTTTGACCATTTTTGTCTGTTTGTTCTAAATATTTCTTACACATATCCTGCAGTCAAGTGCAGAAGTTTGCATGGCCCTTACAGCAGAAACTGATTTTCATTATCACAAGCAACAGGACTCCCCAAACAATGCATGCTAATATATTTATAGCATTAAAAAAGTCATGTTTGAAGTCTAAATAACTGCCTCTAACCTTCACAGTATCCTCACTTTTGTACCCCTCTCAGTTGTAATAACCAATTATGGTTATGGTAAAACTGTAAATCATGATCCTGTGTAGGAGTTGCTTGAAAAAGCACTTTATTGTTGTTGTTCTTCTTCTTCCTAAGCACATTTGCGCATTAATACAGCCCGAACCGTTTAACATACTGACTCAGTTCAAACACCATTTCATATATAATCATTATCCGACCTGTGCTATGAATTTTTGGTGTTGGTGAGATTTACTGTTTTTTTAATTTTTTTTTTTATTTAAGTTTAATCTTTTTAAATTTCCCATAGGAATGAATGGGGACTGTTGTAACTACTGTTGTAATTTTTCGAACTACAGCCCTGAAAATCAAAATGCTCAGACCCAGGGTCACCCAGACCTGTCAAATTAGGAACAAATTGCACTCATCCTTCTCTTTTTATCACACTTTTATTTTCACTCCATTAATTTCTATAGGGAGCAGCTAGAGTGGGTGACGTCATCACTTTAGCTCAGAGTGATTTTTCAGTTAAATCCAGTTTTTCTCTGTTCAGTCTTGTTGAAAATCCTTATACTTCTACCTAGAAACACCATTTAATTTTTTTTTTTTTTGGTAGACATTCTTGTAGTCTCTGAAGTGTTAAAAGATCTTAACATTTAGCATTTTATTTTTTGAGTTATGAGGACTTGTTAGAGAGGAGGCACCAGAAACTTCTCCATTGACTTCAGTGTTAAATTCAGGGCTATAAAAATTAATTTTCCGATTTTTTCATCTGTGTTCAACCTGTCATAACTCTGGCATCTCCTGCTCGATCCACATAATGTTCACCGAGGGGTCCTCTCTCATAGCGCTCTTCGGTGAAGTGATAGGTTAAAGATTTTCAGAGTTATGAGTGTTTGTTCAGATTGTGCACACACACACACACACACACACACACATACACACACAAACACACACAAGCATAGACACATAAATACAAACCCACACACACACACAAACCATGGTATTAGCCATAATCTTGGCCCCAACAGGGCCAAAAAAAAGGAAAAATGCACATCTAGTTTACAATGTAATTCATTTTACAAAGTATCAGGACTATCACAACCAACTATAAAGACAGATTTTGGATGCTAGTACAATATTTTGAAAGGTTTCCAGAAATCACACTCAGACAAGCCCCATTTATGGTGCTTTCACACTAGGCACAGTTGCCTTACCTTGGTATACCACCCTAAACAACGATTGTACCCCGAATCCACGAATGAAGGAATCCACAAATAGTCAGGAATTTGCTCTAGTTGTTTCTTTATGCATTCGACTGCCCACAGTTTGAGCAAACTGCGCCAGAGTAATCCCTTTGCTGCCATGTTTGTTTAATGGGACAGTTGCATAATTCGAAATCCGTCACACTAGATGCATACCATACCTGAAGTCCAGCTAAACCATGCCCAGGCCCACGTCTTCAACCAGAGTGATCACATTAGTCCAATGAACTGGGGAAAGCGTGCTCAGGCACAGTACGGATTGTCTAGTGTGAATGTGATTTTAAATTGAATATAATAGCTCATATAGCTAGTATAATAATATATAGCTAATATAATATAATATAGCTATAATAATATATATATAGCTAATATAACAATATATAGTTCAGCAATAAAAAATCTATTTTTCCTCTACGTATCATCTGGGATCTTTTGCCCAAACAGTTTGTCTTTTGACCCGTCATTGTTCATGTCTTTATCAGTTAACTCTCGTCCACTTGAAGGCATGAAAGCAGTGTGATGGGACTCTAGCAGAACTCGAAAAAAGTTGGTTCTCCCAGCCCTGCTCCTGCTGTCTAATTATGAAGTGCTGAGCCGACTGGATATTTCCGATAGCAGCCGCGCGGTTCTTCAGGAGCATCTATCTAAGGCACATCAGTGTTATCTCGCTATAATTGCTGTCTGCGGCAGATGAAAGAACGAACTCGACTCTCCGCGTGTCCCATTTTAGATCAGGTGATTATTGTTCTCCGAGGCGTAGCGAGGAAACGGAACGGAAACAGCACTTTCCGAGACGTGCTTAGGATGCCCTGTTACAGCTCCGGGCCCCTGATGATACTTTTCCGCCTTCCTCAATCTCTCCTTCTTTCCAAACTTGCCGGTTTTTAAGTGAGGTATGGAGGAAGGATTAAGTTGTACACCTGCAAGCATTACCCAAACAGTCGCAATTATGGTGGGCCCCAATCCAGGGGGAGCAATTACCTGCCAGGGCACGGGGGCCTGGGGATGCTGATTTAATCTCTGTGGACACTCTGTGGGCTCACAATAGCACATCAGGCTAGTGCCTGGGCCAGGCTGCAAACAGGCAAAGAACAGGGGAGAGAGAGAAAAAAATAAAAAGAAAGAACGAACCTTAACCACCTCTCCCTGCCCTCTCCTAATAGTCTGCCACTCCTAAAGACAAGAACCGAAACCACTAGTGACATTCTATTAGAGAAGGATATCCAAGCCTCCATTAGGACAAATTGCTCTGTAATTCCTTTCTGTGTGTGTATGCGTGTGTGTGTGTGTGTGTGTGTGTGTCTAGGTGGTGGCGGTGACTGTCCAGGGGGTACCAGAAGGGGTTGCTTCTCCAACAGTGAGCGCTCAGGGGCCCAATACTCTTCACATCAGCTGGGAGGCCCCGTCTAAGCCGAACGGTATCGTGCGGGAGTATCGGATTAACCAAACCGGAGTCGGGCTCATCCACACACACACGCACGGAGAGATGGAGCACCGAGTCCAAGGTGCCAAACAAGTACAATTGATCTTTCGATTTAATACCAGTGTGTGTGATGGTGGTTGTGGTTATTCCTGGGTACATAGCATAACATTACATAACATAAATGAAGACTATATCATGTTATTATACAATACAGAACACATGCTGGTCTGTAGATTGTCTGACTTGACGTTGTAGTAAAAGTGTGTGTGTGTGTGTGTGTGTGTGTGTGTGAGAGAGAGAGAGAGAGAGAGAAAGAATGTGCATGCTGGGATTGAGTGATGAATCTATCTGGCAGCTGAGAGCAGCCACTCCCTCACACCTCCAGCAGTAGCAGCAGCAGCAGCAGTCGTAGTATCGGAGAGAAGAGGGAGTAGGTCCAGCGTCCCCTCAGCGCAGACAACCCTTTATTTATGCACGCTGTTTTCTGGAAGCAATCTAATGACTGAATTTACACCTGATTCCCGCAATGAGTGTGCTGCCCTGCCCATCAGGCATCAGGGCCCCCGTGATTTGTGGGGTCTCTTTTATATCTGCCCAGGAGCGGAGCTGCGTTTCTGGCCCTGAGCCATCCGTCGCTGGGCCGAGAATTTGCACAGGGACGCGCGCGCTCGCTTCGCCGAGCCTAACGTGTGGAAACGGCCAGCTGCACAACACACGGCTTTTCCACGCATGCTGAGCGAGTGGCTGACTGTGTGAAGGCAGATTTGTGCCTTTCTCTTGGAAACAGGAGATTAGTGTTATCAGTGTAATATTATTCAATAGATTGTGTAAAAATAATAATGATAGTAGTAACCATATTACAACACACAAGAAACACTTTATTATTAATAAAGGTAAAATTACAATGGTTTAATATTTCTAGTAATATATACTCGTATAGAAACATATCTACAATAATAATGCATAATAGTAGTTCATTAGTATTTTGCTAGTGCACAATAAAAAAAATAAATAATAATAATAAAAAAAAATAATAATAACAATAATAATAATAATAATTATTATTATTATTTTAAAAAATATTTAACAAATGTATTATTATTATTATTATTATTATTATTATTATGTTAAAAGGTAAAAAAATTAAAGTTTAATCTGTGCTTATATAATAATAATGATAATAATAATAATTATTATTATTATTATTTAAAAATATTTAACAAATGTATTATTATTATAAGTATTATTATTGTTATGTTAAAAGGTAAAAAAAATGAAAGTTTAATCTGTGCTTATATAATAATAATAATAATAATAATAATAATAATAATAATAATAATAATGTTTATTAATATTTTTGTTATTATTGTTATTATTATTATTATTATTATAAATATTATTACTGTTATTATTATTATTCCACCTAAAACTCTGTAGATACATATTACTAGTATTATACTGCACTTTATTTACCTTTACATACAACAACAACAATAATAATAATAATAACAATAATAATAATAATAATAATAATAATAATAATAATAATAATAATAACACATTTTTATCTGCAAAACATTTATGTTAATGGATCTATGCAAATAGGACATATGTGCTTTAAGTGTTCCTCTCTGGAGGAAATATGATATGCATAATTCATGTGGCGAGAGACGGGGGGTGGGGGGGACGCCAAATGCTAGTCGTTCCTCGCTCGCCGACACTATCAATGACATGATTATCAAATCTGAGTGGGGCGCATATTTTTTGGGAAGCGTCTGATCTTCTTCCAGTCACAATTAATATGAATGAAACGGCATGCCGAGAGCTTGTCCTGGGAGAGAGAGTCGGCTGTGGGAATGCGGGAAAACACACACGGGCGGAGTGCGCGGCAGCATTTGGCATGGCTTCCTTTGAGACAGTGATATCCATGGCAAATCGCTTTCATTTACTGGTGTAAAAAAAAACTGTACTATTTCACTTATTTAGTATAGGTCTTTCATCAGACTTATGACGAGGTCTGATGTGAGTTTAGTCGGACGCCATGAAGAGTTAGGACTTTTACACTAAACGATTTCGCAGACCTGCTTTCATGGTCTCGTCTCTGTCGTTACTCATGAGGGCCGCTTTGTCATTTCTCAGACATCAAAACCCAGAGCATGCTGGATGAAGTCCTGCTCGTGTTTGTCTCTAAGCCTGAAATCGGAGTTCCTCCAAAGCACCCAGGCAGCTCTCTGCTAAGTGGAGATATTTCAGCACCGGGTCTCTCACCCGTTTTCTGAGAAGGCCCTGGAGTTGGCAAACATGTCTGCAGGAGCATAAGGAGCCAACCGGGGCGTGATTTGGCGGGTGGACAGCGCAGAACGTTGAGGACTTGTTGAGAGCCGGCGGTACCCGCGCTGCATTTGTTTATGCCGGAGAAGAGACAAAAGGAGACCAGAGTCTTGTGCGTCCCAAATGTGCGGGGTGATTGTGTTATTACAGCCCCTCCCTCTCTGTTTCTCATCTCGCTCTCTCTCACACACACATGCACTCGTTTTTTTACTTTGCAGCTTCTGGAATAACTCAATAATGGAGGGACACATTTGTGTTAAACTGTTTTGTCCTATCAAAATAAAAGAAAAGCCAGGAAGACTTACAGATTTTTCTTCAGCTCAGTGTTTTAACATTAACGAAGCCTCAAGATTAGACTTCACGCAGGAGAATGAAGAGAGCCGTGTGTGTGTGTGTGAGAGAGAGAGAGAGAGAGAGAGAGAGAGAGAGAGAGAAAGGGAGGGTGAAAGACAGTGAGAATGATACCATGGCACATTTGCAAACAAAATGTGCTGGTAGTAATTGACCTCAGTGTTGGAATATGTTAACCTTGACTCAGGCACTCGCAGCATCTTCAGACGAGGCGCCATGATTCCAGCGAAAGTGCCGCCGCACAACAATGCCCTTTTGTTTAGACTTAATTGCCAAATTATCTGCCCAAAGATGAGAGAGAAAAGGGAGAGCGAGAATTATCATGACTTCAAGACTTTCCCCTCCCGACTGCTTATTTTTACATGCTTTTTTTTTTTTAAACGTAACAGATGCTTAAATCTGTTCCTGGCTGTGCGAATTCACTCAGAAATCTATAACAAAGCTCAATTCTGAGACTCCTCATTAGTTGTAGATGAAGCTGTAGTGAAGTGGATAATATGTTATGCCTCCATCCATGTATTAATACGTCCTTGTATGTAATATTTTTCCAGACTTTATTTATATTATATATTTCTAGAGCTTATAAATTGCATTTTTAATATAAAATAATTGCAGTTATTTATAAGACAGTGAGTTTAATGCTTTGAAGTTTTTGGATATGTTTGAATGCTATTAATAATAATAATAATATTAATAATAATAAAATAAAACTAAAAATAAATATAATAATTCTATTTAATAATAATTATTATTACTTAATATAAATTATTACTTATATTTATATTTAATTATTATTACTAGCATAAAACTTTTTTAAAATAAAATAATAATTATAAATAATAATAATTAAATATAAATATAAGTAATAATTTATATTATGTTATAATAATAATTATTATTATTAAATAGAATTATTATGTTTGTTTTTATTATTATTATTATTATTTGGTGGATGTATGTACACTTACTGCAGCTATTCTGTGTTTGAACTTAACGTATTATTAAGAATGATTTTGTTTCTTTTTTTTTTTTTTTTTCTACTACATTTCGGTGGCTAATAATTTTCTTGTGAAGCTGCCAGTCACACACGCAGGCAGTAATTTCTCTCAGTATTCTTTTCGAATGACACAGCTAAACAGCTCGATGATTTAATGTGATACCAGCTCTAATGGCTTGTCCCCCCCACCCCACCCCCCACCATGCAGACATAACATGAACATTCAAAGTCATCGGTTTCTCGCGCTCTGAGCTCGCGGATGGCCCTGTCTGACTCCCGTTCGCACCTAATATTTCTCTGTCACAGAACACACCATCTGAGTGGCCATGTTGTGACACATGAGAGGAGCGAGGACAGGAACCTCAACCTTTTTCAAAACAACGCAGTGTGGGATGTGTGTATGTGCGTGTGGTGGTGCTGGTGGGGGGGGGGGGGTATGGAGAGGACGCAGGGACGAGGAGGAAGCTGAGCCTGTAAAAGGCATCGCAGGTCGTCTCCAGCGTCATGTAGAACCCACAAATCACTCCATAACACCCTCCAGACAAGGGGGCGGGAATTACTAACAAAAAGTAATTGTGCACGGGAAGTCGCCGAGGCATCACCAAGCCAGTGAGAGAAGCTCCTCAGATCGTTCTCCTTCACCCTGCTACCTTTAAGTAGAAGGGACGAGCGGCCATCATCTTCTCATATTCCCTAATGCAAACAGTAAATGGCAGCTTGTCAATAAACGACCATCTTATGTCATTTATTACCCCGCACTTCCTCATTGCGCTGTACGGAACAATTTGGATGACAGTTATGGCGCTGTTTCACTTTGCGTTAGCCTCGCGCTACAAATGGGATGCGTGAAGCAGGGAGCTTTGAGATGATGGTACCTTCGATCTTTGATTTTTAAAATTTTTTTTTTTTTTATTTGTTGTATCTTTTTTTACTTTTTATTGACGTCGCGTATTAATCAGACTTGGAGTGCCCCCTTGAGTTAGCATGAAAAGTGCTGGATGGATAAGTCAAAAAAAAAATACGACTACCACAATTATATATTAAATGACTTGATTTAAAGTTTATTGTATAAGATATGTGTTTATATATTTAGCTGAAACTAAAGGAGAAGTTATGTATAGTATAGCAGCAGACGTGCCCATCTCTACTTATCAGTAACAAATATAATCCTTCCAGCAGGATCCAAGACGGACGATGGAGCCTGATAAAGATACAGCACACACACACACATACACACACACACACACACACACACACACACACGGCATGCATGGCAATGGTGAAGCCAAGCTCTAAAGGCAACGTTCAGCAACTGTCCCTTCGTATTTAGTATGCTCGACAGAATTCTTTACTTAACCCAAACACGATTCAGCGTTCTGAAAACATTGATCTGTGTTTGGGTTAAATGAAGGAAGGCGGACGGCATACTAAACCAGAAGCTTCTGTTGCGACCGGGAGATGCAACCGCAACGCAGCAGCGCAGCTCACAGAGCAAGAATGATGGTTTTTTATTTGTTTTGTTCAAAAATGATTTGGCTAAATTGTTTGTCCGGGGTTAGCGTTTGAGGATCGGCATCGTGTGTGGTGGAAAATACACCATTAGTGTGTCTTGTACAAATGTAATGACAGTATGCTTTATATACACACACACACACACACACACAGAGAGAGAGAGAGAGAGAGAGAAAGAGAGAGAGAGAGTGCCAGAAAACCTACCTAACATACCAGTCTAATAATTGTTAGGACGCCACAAGCTTGCGACAATGAACACCATCCTTCCTCCAGAACTGTCCGCAATTCTGTTCTCTTCACCACGAGGTGATAGGAGGATTAAAGGTGTAGGATTTCTGGATTTCAGGATTTCACAGCGCGTCGCATGGCATCCCGGGACGTGTTCGATAACGTTGAGATCTGGTGACTGAGGTGTGAATGGCAAAACCTCAGTCCCAGATTTGAACAAGTGTTCCTCTGACTGTAATTTGTTGTCTCTGTAGACGTGTGTGGTGAATGCAGGACATGAACCGCTGTAACTCAGAAAGGAGGCGTGTTGACGTGTCAGAGACGTTTGTAGGTGTACCAGGGGTCACATGAAATGCCAGCTAAACGAACCCCATACCAGAGCCACCACCAGACTATATATTTTGCATAGACTCATCTGTACCAGTTTTTCTGGCAATTCGTGGCAGATTCTGTACCAGATTTTTTGGCAATATATATGTATAATGTGTGTGTGTGTGTGTGTGTGTGTGTGTGTAGCTGAATGTATCTATGCTGTGTTTGCAGGACTGCAGCCTTACACTAACTACAGCTTCGTGCTCACTGCCTGCTCGGTGGCCGGATGCGGAGCAAGTAAGCCATCTATGGGCCGAACGCTGCAAGATGCACCGGAAGGTTGGCGCACTTACACACACACACACACACACACATGCACATGCACATGCACATATCTCTCTGTCCAGCATGAAAGATATATTTTATTTCTAAGCAGATGTTTGTATTTATTTCTTCTTTACGCTGCTGGTGTTTATAACCCACAGGCGTCTGGGCCACACCGAGGCACGTCGTGGTGAACAGCACGGCCGTGAAGCTCTACTGGAGTCAGCCGTCCAGACCCAACGGCCTTCTCAGGCACTACCGGCTCGTGCGTGACGGGGAGAGCGTGCACACAGGCAGTCCACACGAGAGCATGTACACAGACACTGACTTGCAGCCTAACACCAGGTCCTGTCCAAACGAATACCCACAACTTTAACATACTATTAACAGCTGATTATCAGTGGCTCCGAACCTCCAGGGTTCACAGTCTTTAAGATTCTCCTTCTCAAATCGTTAGAAAGTGTGCAGAAAATGTGCACTAATAAACAGCTGTGTTGACTTTAACGGGCTTCGTTAGTCCAGTGGTGTATGAAGTGAGAGACACCATTGCATACAGGTACAGAGTTTAAATAGGTACCTTTGGTAATTGTAATTAAATTAAAATTGTGCTGTTTTTTTTTTTTTTTTTACAATTCTTTCTTTCTTTTTATTTCAATTTTTACATTTTATATAATACATAAACTAAAATTATATACAAATATTAATTAATTAATATTAAAATTATTGAAAGAACTAATAAAGATAAAACTAAACTATTACAATTATAACTATAATATCTTATTTAGTTTATATATAATATATAGAAATATATTTTAATTAATTAATAATGTAATATATATTAACTAAAATTAATAAAATAAATAAAACAATTTATAAACACGAACTAAAATAGTTACAACTATAACTATAATATGTAATTAATTTATTATAAAACTTATATTTTATTTTGAATTATTATTATTATTATTATTATTATTATTTCTATTATAACATCCTGTGTCACAGAGCAGATTTTCAGAAATTATGACATCATTACGTCATATCAGTTCTGTTGTAACCTATTATTTATTTTCTTTAAATTTGGCCAGTTAGTCTTAGAGGTATAGTTATAAATATACACTACATAAAGTGTATAAGAATTTTTTGTTGTTGTTGTAGTTTTTTGTGCTTTGTTAATAGGTCAAGACTTGCGAAATGTTTGTGATTAAAAATTTTAATAACTGTGAATAATTAATTAAATTAATTAATTGCTAATAATTATTGATATTAATAATTATAGAAATTATTAACATGGGAACAATAACAATTTACACTAACCAAGATTTATTTATTTGTCTTATTTTTTTTATATTTTTTACTATTTGTGATTTGCTTATTATTAATATTAATAACTAACATTTAAATCTGCATGTGCAAAAACGTAGCCAGTTTAAACCGTCTTGCATTTTCATCTGTGTAAAAACACACACACACGCACACGCACACGCACACACACACACACACGCGCGCCGCCTGTATGCATTCGGATTGCGATGTTTATGCAATATAGCGAGTAAATATTTGAAAAGACGGGCTGTGTCCAATAAGCAGCTTAAGATACAATATAAATCTGTTTGTTTTCATTATGTTATCTATAGAGAGAGATGAGGTAATGCCCAAGTTGTCATTCAGAGCTTCTCTACTGATTCCTGATTCTCTCTCTCTCTCTCTCTCTCTCTTTAATCCTGTCAGTCCATGTTGACAGCACATATCTGACATGTTAAAACCATCAGTGAGCTCTGATTGGATGGATTGTACAGGTCAACCCCCCTTTTCCCTTTACATTCTTCCTTTTTTTTGTCTTTGTTTATAGGGTTCTCTTCAAAAAGGGTCGCGTCGAGGCATGACGTTTAATTTGCCGTAATTCCAGATGACCTGCCAAAAGGCATTCCCCTCTCCGCTCCTCGGCCCTTTTCTTTTTCCTTTGTCCAATTTAGCTCAGTGAGCAGCGGCACAATGGCGAGCGCCCGTTTCATTATCCGCCCAGGCTATACTGAGACGCGGGAAGCGGCTAACCGGTGGGCCGCGCTCATCGATTATTTATGACAGTGTTGATTAGCTGTCACATACCTCACCACAGTAGAAAGTCTGGCTGATGAGTGAAATATTAAGCCTCCCCCTCCACCCCCACCGCCAACCAAAGATCTGAGCGAACCTGATAGGGACACGCCGCTTCCTTTGATGCAGCTCGATGCATTTCCCAATTATATCTTACATCCATGCACATATACTGGTGTCTTTTTATTCCTATCCGAGCCCGTGTCTGTGTCTGTGCCACTTAAATCTAATACCCAGACGCCCCGTAGACGTACTGTACACGTTCTTCCACGAGATCTCACGCTCGCCGAGTGTGTACCTCACAACATGTTTGTACCACTTAAGTCTTATTACACGTTTACAGTCTGGAACAGGACATCTCCTGCCGGCTCAGCACGAGCGCACGTAAAAACGTGTTCGGCGGCAAATCTGCACCGCTAATGCACTTTATAGGCAATGATGAGAGCAGTATATGATTTCTGATGGGCTTATTTTAAAAGGATACTGCTGGAACAATAGTTAATATGGAGGTATTAATGGCTGTGTATGGAGTTTATGGCAAATTAAAAGCCTCGAATGTTTGACGCGACCCGCGTGCATGGCCAACGCAGACCTCTGCACTAAATCTATCTTGTGAAGTCATGGTACCTGGTAAAAGAGCTTTCCTCTCAGCGTTTTACAGCTCACGCCGAGCATTAACACACACATACGCACACACACACACACACACACACACATTCATATGCATGTGTGTGGAGGATCTATCAGGCCTCTGAAAGATCACTGTGGAGGCACTGATCAGCATTGCATTAACACTGTCATCTGTTTAATGGCATCACCCTTTATTGATCCACTGGGGAGCTTTAAGCTCTGCTGGGAAAGGGAAATTAACAGCAAGGTGTGCAGTGAAGTATTTTAAGTATTTTGGGCATACTAATAAACAAAAGTAGTATTTTATTATACTAAAAATATTGTAAGTTTTATTTAAAAAAACAGTAATTTTTAGTTTTTTCACATATCCCAGGAAGATAGAGACATGATACACCATGGTACTCTGACTGCTGAGCTGAAAAAGGTTAAGGGCCTTGCTCAAGGGCCCAACCTACTGATCAGTAACCCAGAGCCTGTTCCATTGAGCCAAGACTACCCATAGATACATGAATAGTACCAGTGGAGGCTGGTGAAAATATTCAGCGTGAGGCTGTTTGTGCCATATTGTCAGTTTCAGCAACCAGCCCAATACAATTTAACACACATTCCAGGACACCAAAGCTTTTATTAAATGAGTCATTTTTAATTAGCCCCAAAAAAATAATTAGACTTATAGTTATCAAAATGATCATACAGTATAAACCATTACAATCAAGACCAGTTCAGAAACATACAGATACCTGTATGTTAACAAAAACACTAATAAGACAATATTAGGAATGTCTAGACTGGCATATATTGTTGGATTATACTGTATCTATATACAAAGAAAACTGGGGTGTGTGTGTGTGTGTGTGAGTGTGTGTGTTGATATCAGGTGTATCTTGACCTGTCTCTTAACCTGTAATTATTTCACCATATTGATATATATGTACATTTATAACATACTCATACAAATAATGCATTATTGATTATACTGTACATAATTATATATCATTAAGTTATATATATATATGATTGAAGTTTTATTGTATATGATTTACCCTATAGGAACCCTAGCACCTATATATGTTATATATAATTATATATCATTAAGTTTTATA
>JAOVVF010000002.1:4692888-4705280 GCA_028565595.1 Duopalatinus emarginatus | reverse complement strand
TTATTTTCTGTAAAGCTGCTTTGGGACAATGTCCATTGTTAAAAGCGCTATATAAATAAAATTGAATTTAATTTAATTGAATTTCTGGTAGGTAGTAACCACTGGATACTAACATACGAACATCCCACAAGACCTGCTGTTTTTGAGATGCTCTGATACAGTCATCTAGACGTCACACTTAGTCTTGCCCATTTTTCCTGCTTCCAACACATCAACTTTGAATACTGACTGTCAATGTGTAATATATCCAACCTTTTATCAGGTGCCACTGCAACAAGATAATCAATGTTATTCGCGTATGTGGAAGGGAGGGCTGCGGGGGTGGGTACATAACTGAGCAGCAGTGATCATTTCAACATGACACTAAGACAGGACACACACAGTCCAAAGCTTCAGCTGCAGTGAATTCTGGAGATGGCTGAGTCAGTATTCAGTGTTAATCCTTCTACCAAGTGTTAACGCCTCAATATGACTCCAACTCTACATCTTGAAACAGCTGAACACACAGGCACTCACACACATTTGTCAACACTCAAACTCATCTACATTCCAGGGCAAATCCAGGGCTTAAGGTGTAATTTGTAATTCTGACTACTTTACCATCTGTTTGGAGGTAACTGGCTGCTTTGATTTTCCGGGACCTGGACCGGGTCAATTTGCTTTCTCTCCACACGATGGCAGTATTATGTAAAGCTTGTGTAATGCCAGAGGAAGCCCAGCTCCCACAAATCCTGAGATGATACCGACACTGAAGTGTTACACTGAAGTGCCAGAAAAACAGGTAAAGATGTGGTGAAGGCTCTATAATGATATAGAGTTTGTTTAGTTGGCATTCCATGGGACCGTCTGCAAATGGGACAATGCACCACCACACATGTTTAGAGCCAAACTATATTAACTCAGCTGAGTTTGGGGATTGAGTGTTGTGGGAATGCCACCTACGTAAGTCACCAGATCTCAAAGTTATCAAACACAACTGGGATGCCATTTCAAGGAGCCGCTGAAACACAGAAATCCTACACCTCAGAATTCAAAAGAATGGTGGACCGTTCTGTAGGAAGTGTGGCGTTTGTTGCCTACAGAATATTTTCCCAAGCCTGTGGAGTCCATGACTTGTGGGGGACCACCTGAAGATTAGACAAGATACGTGGCCTTGAGCCAGCCAGCTAACCTTCCAACAGCCCCTGCTCCAGGCAAGTGTGTTCACTGCCCCCTAGTGTTTACATTTACGGCATTTGGCAGACGCTCTTATCCAGAGTGACTTACAAGGTTATTGGTATTACAAGTAGGCCAACGTTGTGTTAGGGGTCTTGCCCAAGGACCCTAATTGGTGTAGCACAGACTGGCTGCCCAGACCGGGAATCGAACCCAGGTCTCTCATACGGGAGCCGATGATGTTTACCGCTGTACCACACCAACCACGTGTTCACTTGTGTGTTTCACTGCACCAATGGGTTAAATGCATGCACGTTAGGCAAATAGTTTACTTTCACACATTTAGACTGCGAAAGGGCTGCCCAGACTCAATGACTTGCAGCCTTACAAATACAAGCTCATGTTGAGTCCGTAGTGTCAGTATGAAACGCCCCAGAAATGGCATAATTATTTCTGATTCACAATGTTTACATTAACCTAAAGTATGTTCAGGATGGTGGTCACCGTTTACCTGCAGTGAACTATTATGGGTCCGGCGTGTACTGGGTTGACACTCCTGACTTTCTTGAGAAACTTGAGCATACCGATAGGTGAGAGCGGCACGCCGAAATCAGGCCAGCTGGTGAAGTGGAGCTGGGTGACCAACCTCGGAGATCTGCAGCCTTCTAAAGCTTGCTAAAATTTACACAGAGCATCGTCATCTACCTGTGCATATCATTTTAATCCAAAAAACTACATATATCAAATAACCTTGGGCTGTATACAGCAGGGCTGTCCAGTTTTATCCAAAATGGGCTGTTGTGGGTGCAGGTTTTCATCGCAGCTAAGCAGAATCCATGTGACTTCTGAACCGTTGGAATGAAAACCTGCACCCACACCGGCCCTTTGCAGATATGACTGGACGCCTCTGCTGTATACAGTACATATGCAATTCTGTATTCTGTATTTGTTCATTGGTCTGACTTACATACTGCACACAGAACTTTCTGATAGTGTAGTCTACCAGCACTGTTACGTCCTCCACAGACACCCTCACACATCCGTACAGCCAGCAGCCCTGCTCAGGCCAGTACTGACAGCATTTTTCCTAAGAACAGATGCAAATGCACAGGCGTTTACACCTTATAGGGGCTCAAACAGTGCTCAAAATGGACAGTGTATGCCGTGTGGTTATGGATTTTTACCTCTTTTCTCTCCCGTACGTTGGTCAACATGACTATGGTGGCACATTTGTGCTCCCAGACCATTCTCCAGAAATCAGCCACTGTCTCTGGTTTCGGACCTGCAAACAGAGACATCATTTTGTACACAAGACTGGATGCATATATGATGATTAAAGCCCTAATATCAACAGCAGCCATCAAATTCAAATTTAATCATCATCAGCCATAAAACAGCCAACAGTGAAGGCCTGGACTCGACAAGACCTCTGAAGGTGTTTTGTGGTATCTGGCACCAAAGTTCAGAACACCACCCCATCCTTCATTGGATGCTTTTTGGTAGGACTAAGACACAACCTGCTGTTTTGGAGACGATCTGACCCAGTCGTCTAGACATTACAGTTTGTTATATAGCAAGAAATAAATTATAATTGTACTATTTGTGTCACCCAAATAAGTCTGGATTCCCTTCTGAGTCTGGTTCCTCTAAGGTCTCATCATCTTGTCGTCTTAGGGAGTTTTTTCCTGCCACTAATCAGCGATACGTTCTATATAAATGCATAATGCAGATCCTATATTTTTGTAAAGCCGCGATGGGAAAATGTCCATTGTTAAAAATGCTATACAAATTATAGACATGTATTATAGACGTGATCCAGGCCTAGAGACGGATTTAAAAGAAAATATCAATTATGGTATCCCTCAGTATTTGGACCCCAGACATAACAACATGTAGGCCCTATGTAGAGACTTGTGAGATGCACATGGTGGAGGAGGGGCTTGAGGGTGACTGAGGTTTAAAACCCACTCATTGAATACACTCACACTCCGTCGAGTGCCAACAGCTACTTTCCAACATCTTATAGAGAATGTTTAGCCTGATAAACATGCGTGGGTGTGTGAGTTACAAGCCATGTCCCTGAAGTGCCCTTATCTAAAAATATCTTGTTCGGCTGCTGCTTATGACCTGGGGTTAAGTTGCTGTAACTTTCACCTGCTTCTAATGACCAGGGTTTATGTTGGTGGGGAGGGAAGGGGGAGGGGGGGTTAAATCTCTAATACTTTTGCGCTTCAGTACTAGAATTTTACTATACGTACATTTTGGTAGTTTATAAGATATATAATGTAACCACAATGCTTACCTTGAGTGGCAATGAATTTGTTCTTTTCCTTGTAGCCCTGAACAAAAATACATACACGTATAAATTACTCGCTCCGTCCAACCACTTAACCCAACCGATCGTATTCTATAGCAGGAAAAAAACTACTCACGTCTATGTACGAGGCATTAATGTAGTCTGAGCACGTACGGGTGTCGGTGTGTGAAAGCAACACTCTGGAGTGATCGTCTGTTCAGGAGAATACACAGGTTTGTACAAGCTTTTTTACAGAATCCAGAACCT
Source organism: Duopalatinus emarginatus (assembly GCA_028565595.1). Taxonomy (NCBI): domain Eukaryota; kingdom Metazoa; phylum Chordata; class Actinopteri; order Siluriformes; family Pimelodidae; genus Duopalatinus; species Duopalatinus emarginatus. The sequence continues at coordinate 4,701,562 of JAOVVF010000002.1, read as the reverse complement.
CAGTTGTGCGTGATTAGTACTCACAGGGCAGTATGTTCGGGTATCTGTTCTTTTCTCTGTTCTCTTCTCGGCTAGCCTCCTCAAAGGTGCCGCGGCCGAACCCGCAAGGTAAAGACTGTGAAGAGTGAGGCGAGTGACGTGAGATAATGAAAAAAAAAATAAAAAATTAAAATTGCAGAGATGAAACGGGGTCATAGATAGTGGTGAGAAAAGAGAGAGAGACAGGGAGTGTGTTCATACATTAAATTCCTCTCTGAACAGCTTGCCGTCGTCTGCCATGCGCAGGCGGTACTCTTCCTCCAGCGAGTCCAGCGGGATAGGGAAGTAATGCTTTGATGGAGACGGAGATCTGGGGAGGAGCACCACTGTTTGTTCTGAGAGTGAGAGAGAAAGAAAGACACAAAGAGAGAGAGAGAGAGACTGTATAACAATAAAAAATTTAATCTATTATGACGTTTCTAATGTAGTCTTCTTTTACGTCTCGAACCTTTTATGGCTCTTTTTGACCAGTAACCACAAGTGAATGTTTTCAAACACGGTCCAGACATAACACGAGTGTATGTTGTGTCTACATCTCCTGCACCACGCCTCCTCGTGCACCTCCATCTGACCTCTACAGATACAGCTATCGCCAGCAAGTAAACAATAACCCCGAACCGAGACTGGGTCTTACCTTGGTCCTCCAGGAAGCCATTGGGGAGCTTTTTGTCAACCGAAGTGACGAGATCCTTCCTTTGGTGCCTGAACCTTATAATCCGGGAAAGAAAAAAATCAAAAAACATCGTAATAATATTTCAGTAACCGAGAACCAGTGGTTAAAAGACCGCACCATTTAAAGCTGTTCTTCCTCATGGGAGCCAAGAGGTCTGATTCAACACAGCAGCTGAGACCTCAAGACTCTGTGACCAGCTAGAACAACTGCTTTTACATGTATTTCACAGACAGCTGTTAGACTTGCTGGAAAGACCGCACACACCCACCCACGCGTGCACACGCACACACATACGCACATCCTCTAAAGCGCCAGAAAAACTGGTACAATGCAAAATAAATAGGCTGGCAGGCGCTCCATAGTGCCTTACCTGAGCAGGTAGACTGTAAGCAGGATGAAGATGATGAGAAGGAGAGAAATGACGAGAGCAGCGGGTAAGACGTGGGAACCCTGAGGAGCAGGAGACTCTGCAGAGAACAAAACGAGCATGTTTAAACAAAACTCTGTGAGTCAAAACCGAAGCTTCGTTTGGACGGAACCTACCTGCCGTCCAGTTGGCGTGAGAGGAACTGTTTGATATGAGATGTGCTGCCATTAGGAACAGGATCATCATGACTGGAAGAACAGGAAAGCAGACGTTGTAAAGAGTATCAGAACAATTCACAAGACAAGGTAGTGGTAATCAAGAGCCTCATTATGTAACGAGGTTACATTAATACAATTTCTCTAAAATTATCCCTTAAATAGATTGAGCTGTTCCTACACCGTCTCCTGAGACATATGACATATTCCTGTGGTAGATATGATGTGATGCACTAAACCGGAGCTTGCATAACTAGGTCAGAGCCCTACCATTTAGTATAAAAGTAAGTGCATGTATGAAATGCGTGCAACAAAAAAGTCAAAGGAATTTAAGACCTTTGTAAACTGAAGTGCCAGGAAAACTAGTACACCAGTCAAATATTTGTTAGGTCCCTGATGGGGCATGGACTTCCATAAGCTTGCGGAAATATTCTACAGGCAATTAACACCATATTTCCAGCAGAACGGTCCACAATTCCATTCTATTCCGAGGTGTATGATTTCTGTGTTCCACAGCGCGTTGCATGCCACCTCAGATGTCTTCAATAACGTTCAGATGTGTTCAATAATGTTAGGTGGGAATGGCAAAACCCCAAACTCAGTGTTCCTCGAACCTTAATTTGGCATCTCTAGACGTGTGTGGTGGCGCGTTGTCCTGCTGGAAGAGTTAGAAGGAAAATCACAACTAAAACTCAGGAGACTGAGAACGAAAGGGAACTGAAATATCCGGCTTGGGCACGGCCATGCAGATGTTGTAGATGTACCAGGAGTCCCATGGAATCCCATGGAATGGCAGCTGAACAAACCTTATACCATTATGAGGCCATCACAAGCCTTTGTATTTTGCATAGGCTCATCCGTACCAGTTTTTCTAGCACAGTTAAATGAGCAGTGAAACATGCACACTTAGTGAACATTAGGGGCAGTGAACACGGCAGCCGTGGCCTAGTGGTTAGGGAACCGGTCTCGTGACCGGAAGGTTGTGGGTTCGCTCCCTGCAAGACACGACTGAGGTGCCCTTGAGCAAGGCACCTAACTCCCCTAACTGCTTCCCAGGTGCTGTGGTTTGGGGCTGCCCCCCGCTCCAGGCAAGTGTGTTCACTGGTGTGTGTGTTTCACTGCACGGATAGGTTAAATGCGGAGGTCACATTCTTCTGTGTGCAAACACAGTAGGCAAAAACTTTCTTTCACTTGCCCGGAGTGTGTTAAGGGGCCAGCTCCAAACTATATCACTTGGAAAGCAGTTGAGATGGATTAAGTGCCTTGCTCAAGGGCACCTCAGTCGTGTCTTGTCGATTTCAGGGTTTCAAACCCCAGACATTCTAGTCACAAGGCACAAAAATATCCTACGCTGATTAAAAAATCACTGATTATTATCCCTGACGTCATGTACATTGTTTGCCAAATTGACTCGAAGACACACACGTGTACGCAAGTACATTAGTATACTTACAGATGTACTCCAAGCCAGCTGCTTACTTTACTTCCTTATGGACACTAGTCCAAAATGTCCTCTAGTGTCATCGCTTTTCTTCTTTCTTTTTTACTTCAGGATAATGTAAGACATCATCCTGGCCACAACAGATGCCATAGACAGTCACCTATTTGAGAGAAACAACATAGAGAGAGAGGTCAGGATCACCTTCATTTACAGCATTTGGCAGACGCTCTTATCCAGAGTAACTAACAAGGTTACTGGTATTACAGGTAGGCCAATGTACTGTTAGGAGTCTTGCCCAAGGACCCTTATTGGTGTAGCACAGACTGGCTGCCCAGACCAGGATTCAAACCCAGGTCTCTCATATGGTAGCCAATGATGTTACCACTGTACCACTGTCTATGTTACTGGCTACAGGGTAACATATTTAAGATTTTATCCATATACCCTGAACGCGCCCTGAAAAACCAGTACAGCAGTCTAATACTTGGTAGGCCCCAGACGAGACACAGACTCCACAACGAACGCCATACTTCCTGCAGAACGGTGCACAATTCTGTTATATTCCAAGGTGTAGGATTTCAGTGTAGATTCCCAGACGTCTTCGATAACGTTTAAATCTAGTGGTTTAGCTGTGAATGGCAAAACCCCAAACTCAGACGAGTGTTCCTCTAACCATAAATTGGTGTCTGTAGTCAAACCCATCAGAATGAATACAGGACATGAACGAGTGTAACTTATCAGAAAGAAGGCACACATAGCATTCGTCTGTCAGAGATGTTGGTAGACGTACCAGGGGTCCCATGGAATGCCAGCTAAACAAACCAATACCATTATAAAGCCACTACCAATCTGTACCAGTTTTTTTCTGGTTCTTCAGTGTAGATATACCATAAAGAATGTGCTAATAAATCGTTAAAGCAGCTGATAATCTATTTGTGTATCTGTTGCCCGTTTAATATTTAGGTTCCTGACCTTGTCAATCAAAATAAGCTTATTCCAAGAGAACCTGTCAGTCGAGGTTGTGTATGTGATAAGATTCTCCTTAAATATATTCAACTTCAAACAGATGAAACACATTAATATTCCTATTACTTGAAGATTCCTTGTAACTTTGCTCTTGTTGCTAAGAGATAGTACCCTGGGGTAACATTAGTCCACGACAAAGCAGCATGGAAACACATTCACACAGCCAATACATCTACTGGCATGTTGTCGGTAGGTGGACAGAAACCCACGCTGATACGAGGAGAACATGCACAGAAGCTCCCACAGTTTAGAAATCGTCCCTGAACTGTACAAACGTTTTAGACAAACTTTAATCTGGTCTTCCTGTTGTTATGGCTTACCAGTGTATTGTCTGTGGTGCTGTTCTCTTGACTGTTGACACTGACACACCAATCAGCCATTACATCAGAACCACCATCAAGGCATGGACCAAGGTGTGCCGTGATATCTGACAACAACACATTAGCAACAGGTCCTTCTGTGAATCTTTTGTGCATTCGGACCAAATGTGCCTTCAGGAATATCAGTGAGCCACAGGGATTCTTGACCCTTCCCTGGTCCTCTGGTTGTCCTTCCTTGGACCACTTTTGGTAACAAAAAAAAATGCGAATGCTCCTCAAGACCTGCCATTTTGGAGATCTTCTGACCCAGTCATCTAGGTTTTATCATATGCCATTTGTCACTTACATTTTTACATCTGCTTCCTTTGAGAACTGACTATTCATTTACTGCCTAATATGTCCCACCGCTTGACAGATGCTATTGTAACAAGATAGTCAATGATATTGACTTTACCTGTCAGTGATTTTTGTGGTTTTATTTTTAGGACTGATCGGTGTATGCCTACTTTCTGGAATTTTTGGGGCTTTTTTCCCAACCAACAGTTTGCATCAGTTTATAGATGCCCATGATTTGGCATGATTTATATGGGGAGACAGTGTACCATCCTTGCCATTTGGAGAACACAGGGTTTTAACTCCAATATACTGTGTTAAGACAACTACAATAGCAAAAACCTTGTCCAAATATTAATGGAACTGACAGTAGGTTCAGGTTTGCTAAATTGGGAATTTACACTGAAATAACCCATTTACTGTAAAGACACAACAATAAATTTATGATTGATTATTAAATGATTATTGAATGATTATGACAATTTGACATGACAATATATATATATATATATGTAAAATTGGAATGGTGTCTAACCTAACTCACTGAAACCATACTAACAGACTGTTATTATCAGATTGATAAAAATTTGTTATTAAACAATTATAAGACTATAAAACTATGGCTGCGTCCAAAATTGCATACTTTACTTTCATACTGCACAGAACGCAAAAGCAGCACGCAAGAACAGGTAGTGTGAGTAAATACGTAGTATTTATGTCACAGTACACAAAAATACCATTTGTAGTATTCGAAGTATGCTATTTTGAAGTATGCGAACACAGCACACTGTGGTCTGAAAACTGTCCCATAATTCAACTGGAACAGTTAAGGCGCTAAAGAAAAAAATCCAGAAAGTGGGGAATACGACCACAAGTAGCGTCATGAGTAGCTTTGTGGAGGACCACAGACACGTTTATATTTTGATTTTATGCTGTTATCAGTGTAATTTGAATCATGTGATCATGTGGGTAAGATGGCAAACATAGTATGTTTGAGATCTAATCTAGTATGTATTGTTTAAGTATGCTAGTAAGTTTTCTTTCGTTAATTTATTGCTTCACTTCCAGCCTCGGATGCTCAGGATCAGATCGATGTCTCACTAGACTAGGCTGTATAATGGCATGTCTACTAAAGACTGTGTGCATTGATTTTGGCCTTATGGATCAGGGCAATCAGGATAAACAGGCAATGGATCCTCCTGATAATTTATAGATGTTAGGTTTGCAAATTCACCCCGAGCAGGTTCTGATAAATACGTTGCATAATAAATCTTCTGTCCTTTTACTTAAAAGGCTGAACACATACGGACTAAGGGGAAAAAGAGCAGAGCCAACCTGACCACTGGAAACAATTACAGCCGCAGCACTGCCTATATTTGACTTCAGTTTCTTGATTGATGGCATATTTACTCATCAGTTAATACTTTTGCTAAAGGGTTCATATTACGAAAAACACACTTTTCAGTTCTTCTGTATGTTCATTTGTGCATCTGGGGAGCCTACAAACCCAAAAACTGTGAAACAAGACAACCCAGTCAATGTTCTGTGTTCCTGCCTAGATAGGATTCAACAAGATGTTCAGATTTTGCGCCCTTTACGACATAACACGGGGCCTCATTAGAATAATACAATCCCTCTATCAAAATATCTTTACCTACTGCACAAGTATCGCCACTCACATTTGTGAAGGGGCACCAATTCTGTTGTACAGTTGTACTGAGTACAGAATACAAGTTAAGGAAAACGTCATGCTGTCGGCTAAACAGACCAACACACATTACTACACACGGTTCCGAGCCTCCGAGGACAGGACTAAATTTTATTTTTGACAATAACGTCCAAAGGTAGGGTCAGTACAACACAGGTTATCATGAAGGACAAAGCACCATACTCAATATGCCTCAATAAGCACACCCACTGGTAGAAGGGTATCTAGAAATGATAAACTCATTATCATTTAAAGCAACAGGAACTAAACTGAGCGTCTGGAAAGAGCTGTTTTTGATGGGTGCAAAGACACCTGTAGAACTTAATGCGTAAGATATTTTGACCAAAGAACATCACAGAGATTTTAGGAAGACCCCAGAAAACTAGATTGTAGGCAATGAACACTACACTTCCTGAAGAATGGTGTACAATTCTGGTGTAGGGTTTCTGTTATCCACAGCACATTGTATTGTATCCCAGATGTGTTCAAGTTTGTTCCCGTTTTTTTGGCACTTCAGTGTACTGGCTGGCAAAAGCAATTTTTCAATTCATTTGCTTTTTTTTTTGTACGTGCACGAAGCCGCTGTACTGCGCTCCTGATGACTAATGTCAACACCACAGGCTGATGTGATGTGTGTCCTTGTCAACATCAGTAGCTATACAAACACATCACCGTCATTATCTTACTGCAGTGCAAACGGTTTGTCCACCGACAACACGAAGCTGAGGACAAATGCCTCGTTTCTGTGCTCACACCTGGCATATTTGGTTGCACAATGTGATAGATAGATACAGTAGGGAAAATAAGTATTTGAAGCAAGAATTCTGGCTCTCACACACCTTTTAGTATTTCTTTAATAAGCCTCCTATTCTGAACTCATTACCTGTATTAACCGCAGATGTTCGAACCCGTTACCAGGGACAAAACTGTAGACCTGCACAAGGGCAATAGGCAAGTAGCTTGGTGAGAAGCCAACAACTGTTGATGCAATTAGTAGAAAATGGAAGAAACACAACATGATCTTCCTCGTTCTGTGGCTCCATGCAAGATCTCGCCTCGTGGGTTAAGGATGACTTTGAGATCAGGAATCAGCCCAGGACCTGGTCAATGACCAGAAGAGAGCTAGGACCACAGTTTACCATAAGTAACACACTACGCCGTCATGGTTTAAAATCCTGCAGGGCAGAACAAGGTCCCCCTGCTCACGCCAGCACATGTCCAGGCCTGTTTAAAGTTCGCCAATGACCATCTGGATGATCCAGAGGAGGCATGGGAGAAGGTCATGTGGTCAGATGAGACCAAAATAGAGCTTTCTGGTATCAACTCCACTCTCTGTGTTTGGAGGAAGAAGAAGGATGAGAACAACCTCAAGAACACCGTCCTAACCGTGAAGCACGGGGGTGGAAAGTCATACTTTAGGGGTGCGGACAGGGTGACTGCACTGTATTGAAAGGAGGATGGATGGGGTCATGTATAACAAGATTTTAGTCAACAACCTCTGGACATCACAATGTGGCCCTTGTCAAAGTCATTCAAATCATTTCACTTGACCATTTTATCATATACAGGTTTTCGGATATTCACTCGTTGAGTAGGTATCCCTTTTTTTATTTTGGTATTCCGATGTTCTGTTTTTTCCCCTTCCTTAGAACCACCTCGCTCTAACATCATGCTTCAGTTCAGGTTAATGGCGGTATAAGAGAGGCAAAACGCAGGCAAGCTTTCAAATTTCAAATTGAGTAGCTATTTGTTTCTTTTGTTTGGCGTTTGTTAAGCTTCTCTGCAATCGTAATAATTTAATAGTCATTCCTTTTAAAGCTATTAAACCTGAATTTTATGTTTACAAGGCCGTTGTCAAGGCAACTGGAAGCATGTGACATAGTCACAGGTATTGCTGTGGAAGACAGTCCTCTGCTCGCCATAAAACTTTAGAGTCTGGTTCCGAATTCATCGTTGTTAATAGGAAGAGCAACTGCAGCTAAAAAAAAATACATGACAGCAAAGTGCTTTTAGGTGCCTCCAGTTGCCGTGACAACGGCCTGAGTGTAAACTTCAGGTTTGTTTCTGAAATGAACATCGAATGACTAAAAGATACACTGACCTATTATTTGCAGTTTATTTTTTTTTCGTATTTCAATCCGTGTTTTAATTGTCTTTTTAATGTGTTGGTTTAAAAAAAAAAAAAAAAAAAAAAAAAAAAAAACCTGAAAAAATAGGCTTTGAATATTCGCCGATGTCATTGCCGAATATCTGGAGCTCCAAAAATTTTATTGGGGCAGCCCTAGTGTTAAGTTGTTCAATGTGTTAACAAATTATTAGTGTGTACAATTATGCAACCAGGTCATTGTAGGTTCTATGTTTTTTTTCCCCTTTAAAATGTTTCTATTAGTTTTTGACGAGTAGCATGTTAAATGTAGGAATTGTTTATCTTGGTTAATAACAAATACCTGTCATTTTAAGTGTGTTGACGATTTGCATATCGCTGTATCCATTGGCGTGGGAAGCATTTTAAATGTGGTGGGGGGGGGCACATGGATGAGATAAGATGGGGG
>JAOVVF010000002.1:4642479-4656569 GCA_028565595.1 Duopalatinus emarginatus | reverse complement strand
CACACACACTTATTCACACTCATTCTCAAGTCGCCATTTCACTTAACTGCATGTTTTTGGGAGGAAACCAGAGAACTTCAAGGAGAACTGTACGAACATGAGGAGAACTCGGGAGGAAATGGAACCGTGCTGCTTTTGTGTGTGTGTGTGTATGTGTGTGTGTTCATGATGCCCTGGGATGGACTGGCATGACATCTAGGGTAACTTCTCTCCATTTTATGCCCAGTGTTGCTGAAGTTCAACAAAAAGCAAACACCACCACCACCCCCCCCCCACACACACACACACACAAAACACAAAACACAAAAGCAGCACAGTTCCATTTCCACCCGAGTTCTCCTCATGTTCGTACGGGTTTCCTTGCGGCTCTCTGGTTTCCTCCCAAAAACATGCAGTTGATTGGTGACTTGGGAATGAGTGTGTGTGTGTGTGTGTGTGTGTGTGTGTGTGTGTAAGTTCTCCCCATCTTGTGCCCAGTGTTGCTGAAGTGTAACAGAAAGCACAAGCCTTCCCTCTCTCTCTCGCTCACACACACACACACACACACACAAAACACAAAAGCAGCACGGTTCCATTTCCACCCGAGTTCTCCTCATGTTTGTACAGGTTTCCTTGTGGTTCTCTGGTTTCCTCCCAAAAACATGCAGTTAAGTGGATTGGCGACTTGAGAATGAGTGTGTGTGTGTGTTCATGATGCCCTGGGATGGACTGGTATGACATCCACGGTAACTTCTCCCCATCTTATGCCCAGTGTTGAAGTGCTGAAGTGTAACAGAAAGCACAAACCTCTGTCTCTCTCTCTCTCTCTCAAACACACACACACACACACACTCACACACTCACACATACACTCAAGTTGCCAGTCCACAACTGCATGTTTTGGAGAGGAAACCTGTACAAACATGAGGAGAACTCGGGTGGAAATGCAGCACTGTTGTACTTTTTATTGAATTTATAGCATTTATGCTAAACTCTTGTGTGTGTGTGTGTGTGTGTGTGTGTGTGTGAGAGAGAGAGAGGTTTATGCTTTCTGTCACACTTCAGAAACATACTGAAACCCTGCCTCAGTTTCACACAGTGCTGAACTGATACACACTCCTGACTAAACCCGACACTGGGTATTCATTTAAAGTCAGTAGAGTTTATTACACTGGTCTTATTTCACATTTTCAAGCCTTTTTCATACAAATCCCAGAGTTCATTGCATGGACTTGCTGCTGTTTCTCAGCCTCGGCGTCACCATGGAAGCGGTTGGTTTGTGACATGCTGCGCCATTTTGAATCCAAACACAGCACCAGGACACGAGAGGAGACAAGAGGACAGGAAGACAGGAGGACAGGAGCGTCGTGTCGCGGTAAAAACCTGACCGTGGACCGCGAATCAAACTGCAGACACGTCCCCAGGCTGGAGCGACTCGAGTCCGGACCCAACCGCCTTCCTGTGTTCTGACAGGATTTTGCGATGCTAATTGATAGCAACGCTGGAATGTGATGCCTGGACTGAATAGCGGTGTGTTTTTGTTTTTTCTCCTGCTCCCTTAAGTTAAGACTCGAGGCTAAATTCGTGACTGTTACTGTTGACAATTTGTCCTGTTTGTTTATTTTGTTAAATTATAAATACATTGTCGTGGTGAGTGTTACAGACTTAGCATAAAATAACATAACATAACCTAGGTTAGGTTAGCTAGCCAAACTGGTCCTGGGTGGTCTTTTTACAGACCCAGTGAACTAGCTAACTGGTTAGCTAAGCTAACTAACTAGCTAACCAGGTTAACTGACTAGTTGACTATCAGGTTGAGCTTGAAGTGAGAGGTTTAGTGCCTTAACTATAGGATATCAGTGTCCAGGTTGTTCAGAGACCTGGCTGTGTAAGTACTTGCCACCCCCAAGGGGCAAAATGTCACCTGTACTACCCCCGTCAACTCTGTTTGGTCAGGGTGGTGGTCTGTTTGGATTCTTTCAGCAACCTGACTCGAGTCTTAGACCTCTTTCATAGACGGACCGCTCACGAATCTGCGCTCCTTGGTCAAGATGAGCTGCGGAAAGTCTCCCCAGAAACACGCGGCCTCGGACGGCCTCTGACGAGCCGGGTCAACGATGATTTATGGATTGATACCCCCGAAATTACACGAGCAACTCCTCGACCACGAGAACTACCAAAACCGAACGAATGGGGTCGAAGAGCTGAAAAGTCTCCTCTCCGATCTGGACTTGAAAACTCTTTCCCAAGACAGTATTGTGGACTTCATCTGCTTCTTACACAAACTCCTAGACGATCCCAACTTTAAAGTCTTGTACGGCACTTTACAGGTCCTGAACCTCCTCGTACAAAAGCTGGACGACGATGTGCACGGATATTACAAGCAGATCGTCCACGTGGCCCTCAAAACCCTGGGGGACACGCGCGCCGTTCCACGGAACGAATACATGAACGTTTTTCGGCAGCTCATGAGGATCGTGGGGCCGCAGAAAGTTCTGGAGCTTGTAACGGGGCCCCTGAAGCACAAAAACTCTAGAGTAAGGGAGGATGTTCTCAATATCATTACAGCTGCCATGTTGGCGCATCCCAGGAAAGACTTCAACATCCCGCATCTTTGTTTTCTGGTCGCTCCTTATCTTGCGGACAGCAAGAGGAGGGTGCGACATGCATCCCTGGAGCTCTTCGCCGTTTTCGATTACTGCCTCGACACGGGCAAGAAACAGCCGATCATGAAGGCTATAGACAGGGTGGAGCTCACAGGTGATGCCGAGGGTCTTATGGCAGCTGTACAGGCACGACGGGCCAGGCACATTCTTCCTCGGCTATCCGCGGACGGGACGGTAGAGTACGCGCTTGTGATCCCCAAACCCGGGCAGCGGCGAACACCCCAGTTCGGCTCTGGAGCCGATCTGGAGTGGATCCTTAATGGAGGGAGATCGAGCAGCGCGAGGAGTCACAGGACGGACGTGGAGTCGGAAGGGCTGAGTGCCTACAGCAGTGTGGGGTCCCTGACTGATGAGGTCCCATTGCAGAGGAGGATCGTGAGTGCCGGCAAGAGCAAAAACAAGCTGCCCTGGGAGAGGTCGAGCCTTCCGTCTGCAGGAAATCAGGAGCCCTGCAGTGCGTCGAATGGAAAGTTGTCCGATAAGGTGAGGGATAAGGTTGTGTCTTTAATATTGCATGCAAAGCTATAACAATTTAAAAGAATGCATAAAGACGTAATACTGATGAGATTTGGCCCCCAAGGAAATAGAAACTTGAGACGCCAGATGGTTTCTGGTTCCAGATTTATTGCATGGTCCACATACTGGTGCTGATGATCTCCTACTCACATTCTGATAGGTTTGGTCTCTTCTAACCAAGTCACCAGATCTGAACGTTAATGAACACATCAGGGATGCCATGCAAAGCGCAGTGGATTACCAGGATAATACTTTGTAGGTCCTCCACGGGACATGGACTCCCATGAGCTTGCGAAACATTGTGCAGGCAATGAAAAGCACACTTCCTGTGGGACAGTCCACAATTCTGTTGCATTTCAAGGTGTAGGATTTTGTGTAGGTGTAGAATGGCAGCCCCGATCTGTTTAATAACGCAGAAATCTGGTGACTCCAGTGGGAACGGCAAGAATTCCTGTTAAAACACTAGCCGATGTATTTTGCGTAGGTTAGTCTGTACCAGTTTTTCTGACACTTCAATGTATAGAACAATATGACACAGATTCCCAGGCTGATATTATTGCACGACGCACACCAACCAATCGACACCATAAACTTTAAGGAGTAAAAATTTTATATGACAGGCAATTTTTATTCCTGATATCACGTGTCATGGGTCTTTGTCTCTCAAGCAACGTGGATTACATGTGGACTGATGAAATTGAATAAAAACTGAAATAATTTAAGGCTAACGTTACACAAAAAGCACATAATTTGCTCTTGAACCCTGTATGTATATACTCGCAGTGTATGGACAAAAATATTGGGACGCCTACAGGAATTTTTACGACGTCCCGTTCTTAATCCAAAGACGTTAATATAGAGTTGGTCCCTTTGCAGCCATAACAGCTTCCACTTTTCTGGGATTTTTGGAATGCGTCTGGGGGAATTTTTGCCCATTCTTCCAGAAGAGCATTTGTGAGGTCAGACCCTGATGTTAGATGAGAGGGCCAGGCTCTCATCTAGTCTATTTTAGTTCATGCCAAAGGTGTTGGAGGGGATTGAGGTCAGGGCACTGTGCAGGCCAGTTTTTTTAACACCAAACTCACCCAACCATGCCTTTTTGGACCTCTGACAACCCCTGAAAAACAACCCCACAACATTATACCTCCTTACTCCACCATACTTGGACAACACAGTCAGGCAGGTCACATTGTCCTGGCATCTGCCAAACCCAGACTCGTCCATCTGACTGCCAGATAGATAAGTGTCCATCGCTGACATGCTTTACACCACTCCAGCTGATGCTTGGCATTGTGCTTGGTGATGTAAAGCGTGCGTGCAGCCATTGAAATCCATGCCAGAAAGCAGTCAGAGTGCAGTTTTTGTGCTGATGTTAATGCCAGAGGAGGTTTGGAACTTGCAGGAATTAAGTTACACAGTCTGCCACATTGTGTTTGACTTGCTGTGGTTCCTAAACACGTCCACTCATCAATAATGCCATTGAAATTATCAAGAAGGGATGAAATGTCACATACTGGCTTGTTGTAATGGCGACTCATGCTTTCACAAATGTATATAAAGGCAGACTTCATGGCTCGGGGCGTGATTTTATACACCCGTGACAATGGGAGTGAATGAAACCCAATACCGTGTGTCCCAATACTTTTGTCCATATGGTGTATTAAAATGTATATTTCTCAATCAGTGATATTTTTTATCATATCACCCATAGATATATAAGGTTCATATAACAACACCCTTAGTTTCTTAAGGCTTTCCGCCATACCCGAGTGCTCCCGACCATTCAAAGTGCTGACTCATGGAATCTAGTTGCCATGTTGCCAGGATTGTTAACAGCTGCTAAGAACTAAAAAAGATTGCTCCGAGAGGGTCATCTGTCACAAGAGAGAGAAAAGAGAGACAGTGCAGTGATCTGGTTACAGGCTCCCACAACGCCATTAAAAGGCTCCAACATATTTTGTTCACCTCGCTGCGCTTCATGACACCCGAGCCGACCTCTCAGGGCTTTGGCTAAGGCCACGACGTGGATCATTATCACTGTGATTACTTTATTAGGAAGAAATAAATTACCTTTAAGTTCCTTGAAGTAGAGCTTCAGTTCTTAGTACAGGCACATGAGTCTAAGGTATACTGTGTACCGTATAACGTTCAGGTCAGTGTAATTCATTTAGTCTGGATTTAATTTAATTTTCCTGAATGATTTGTTGACTTTTATTTTTCTCTTTGTCAGAAATAAGGATTTCAAGAAGGCTATTAAAAAGATTTGTTTTATTCTTATTAGATTTTGATTTTAATCAATGATGATACAAGATATATTCAGAATAAAAATTTGTATGTTTATTTTATATTTATTTCATATTTATTTAGCTATTTGACTAATTTAACCATTTTAAACTCCATTTTTAGTTTATTTAATGCTAACTCACGTATGCCCTGATCTCACGTTGCCATTTTTTTTACCAACAAACAATTTGCAATATATTTACCCTTAGATTTATATAATAATTATTATAAAGTCATTAGCAAGGAATTTAAAAGGTACTTAGCAACATTGTTTAATTGTTTATTAAATCAAAATAGTGACTGGTAATGGAAGAGAGGACGAGTTCTCAAGGAATAAGTATGGATAGAGAATCTCACCGCTCTGGGATGGTGACTGGAGTCGAGTCTAATTAAGCCACTGAGCCGTTGGGGAACTGTTTCCGCCTAGTGTGTTTCATCAAGTTACAGGCGAAAAGATCCTAGCGACAGAGCAATTAAGCGATAGCTAGTATTTGTCAAGGAATGCCACTTGGATTGTTTGCATTTTATTTCGAATATGTAGTTATGTGTCAATGCTGCCATGTTTTTAAAAGAAAATACTTAATTGCTAATTCAAAGAAATGTTCAGTAAGAGTCAGTAGTAGAAAACTTTTAAAGGTGCCAATAATTTTGTACAATACAATCTTTTATGCATATACCAACCTGGATATTTTTTTCCAGCTATTAGAGATTTTAAATGCTAAACACCACCTAATAATATTGATATAAAAGTGTCAAGCGCATAAATACAGAGGAATTTGAGTTCCCAACTTGTGATAATCTATAGTCAGAAAAGTTTATTTTTTTAAAAAATTCAAGAAATACAGCTTAAAAGACAGTTGTGTTTGGAAATTGTCATGTTTTTGGTCATATGTGTCATGTGACATATGTGGTGGACAACACTAGTAGACGCTAGTGGATGCATTCACAATAATGCAAAAATGGGTGTTTAATTTCATTAAGATATCCAGTCACCCCCACTGTCACTGCACATTCATCCTCTTCATCACATTCAAAAATATCATCAGAATCTGAAGATCCAGCACTGGGGAATTCCCAGTCCAAGTCAGTCCTAATGGTGTTTTACTGCGGCTCTGTTCACTATTGTCCATTTATAACGTCACACACAACGCCAGAAGTTTTCATAGTGAGCTCGGGTTTTTCCGTCAATTTATTAACAATCGTCAATTTTAAACCAGACGAAGCTGCTATTTTTATTTTAATTAATGTCTTTATATTTCAGGATCTAAAACAATGTGAAATCACCAGCGGGGTCAATTAGGTGGTGGTTAACCTTTAATGTATGAAGATTAGTACAGTTGAATTGGCCAAAACAAACAAAAAAACAACCAGAAGTAAGTAAACCAACAATCAGAGACCAAGTGGGAAAGTGTAAGTATACCCTTCCTACTTCCACAATAATTAAGAGGGTTAGCATCCAGGTGTTACTAATGAAATGCAAAGAGATGCAGTTGTTCCTGCTAATCAGCCTGGAAAGGGGTGTAAGGCCAATCTCCAACCAATTCACCATTTTACAGTAAACAGCATTGTTTACAAACAGAAAACCTTCAAGTCTGAACAAGGAAGCCAGGAAAAGGCCTCCTTTGCAACAAAAGAATATCGTTTAATGATTTGGGTATGTAAAATTGTTTCTGAACAAATCGCAAAATGATCCGGGTTCGATTCCTGATCTGGCCCTCCATTTCCTCCTACAGTCCAAAGACATGCACGTTAGGTTGATTGGTTACTCCAAAATGCCCATAGGTGTGTGTGTGTGTTGGCCAGGTGATAGATTAGCGACCTGTCCGTGATGAACCCTGCCTTCACCTAGGATGCTGGGATTGGCTCCAGCCCCCGTGCGCCTGATTGGCACATTGTGGCAGATAAGAAGACGACGACCATGTTTGGTGATAACCAAACAAAGCGTATGACCACAAACATCTCATACACAGTGTCACACATGGTGGTGGAGGGATGATTATGTGATCTGTGAAACATCCAGTCATTTAGTCACCTGATTTTTGAATGTTGGTTTACTTTTTGTAAAGGTCAATTGGTCATTTTTTTTAAAGTAATCTATATATAGTCTGTTTAGCTGTGGATCTGTTTACATCACTTTGAGTTTCTTGGCAACACCGCAGCAGTTGTAGGTTCTCATTGTCAGGCTGAGTGGCGAAGGAAGTTAAAATGTCCTCTCTCTCTCACGCCACTAAAAACACCCCCTGCATGATTGTGTAAAGATAGGCTAACTAATTATTTCTTGTTCTGTTGCTTTAGTCAAGTCTTGAAGATCTCACTACCTCCACAAGGCTAAATCAGGAAACCTGTGTCACACATTCTGGTAAGTCCACGTCTTTGTAGAAATGTTCCTTGTTTCAGTCTTCATCCTTTCAGTGTGTGGTCTTGTGTAGTTTGTGCAACTAATTATTTCTATTAGGAGCTGATGTGTTTTCAAATGAGATGTGATCAATCTTCAAGGTTAATCAAATGACAGATCACCTCTTATCACTCTTCAGTCCCGGTTGTTTTTCAGGTTTATTATTTTCTCCTGCTGTAGCACATTTCAGCTTGTTAGCACCTTTATAACACATTATCACATCCATCGTCAGGTTTTTCTTGGAGCAAGGGAATATCGACTGTGAACGCTAGTTAACACGGACTGGAGGCAATTTCCAGGCTCTATATTATTTGAGCCTACTAACTGTGGCATCATCAGGATTCGAACCTAAGATCACCATTTAGTGTGGAAAGCCACTGTGTAGTACTTCAAGCTATATGGGCTGAATGCATAAAACCGCCTTCACTATGGTAGGATTTAAGCAGCTTGTGAAGTTCACACAAGGCACATTTGCAGTTGAGAGATTTGTACTCCGATTGGGCAAACACTGGGTTTTATTCAAAGTCAGCTACCCAAATTCAAGAGAGCCCAAAGACATTCAGCTATTAACAAAAAGACAAATGACAAGTTGACTAATTTAATATAATACAAAGAAATATGCTGATGCTGTAGAATTTTCTTTCATCAACTTTCAGAAAAGACAAATCTGTAATTTATTCCCTGCTTTTCAATAGACTTTGTCCGCCTGTCAACAAGCTTTCGTATTCCCTTAGTAAATAATGTTTTAAGCTGAGCTGCGAGCTACTAATGCACCACTTGTCTTTGGCTCTTTATGAAACGTCAATCTTCGTCCTCTTAGGGTTTCTTTAAGGAGACCAAACAGGTGATAGTCCGGGCAAAATCAGGACTATAGGAAGGATTCTTTAACATGTCAGAACAGAAGTTTTTGAGAGTGTCGTCAGTATGGACGACGGTTTGGGATATGGACATCTAACTGTAACGAGCACTGTCGATCGTTGAACCTTTTTCACAGCACGCTGCTCTTCTTTCAAACAAACTCCCTCTTCAAATCACAAGTGGGGCAGTCAATTTTCCTTGCACTGCATCACAAATGACCTGACGTAACACATTCAAACCTGCACAGCAGTGAAACAGAGACCTAGTGCAGAAAGCGTTGATAAGACCGACAGACGTTTTAGTATAATTGGATTGCGGATCATTTTTGACTCGTACATTGAATTATTAATATTCTCAGTCATAACGCAGCTTTGACAAGTTCACATGGGTAATAGGCAGAGGTGGGTAGTGTAGACACAAATTTTACTCAAGTGAAAGTATTGTTACTTTAGAATATTATAACTCAAGTATAAGTAAAAAGAAGTCACCCAGTGAATTACTTGAGTAATAGTAAAAAGTACAAAGTGAAACTACGCAAGTACTGAGTAACTGCTAAGTGACCTCTTTGTTTCATAATCAGGATGTCAAATAACACACCTGAACGCACAGAACTATAAAGCAGCAATGAACAAATTCAAACCTGGAGAATATCTCTTGTTGGGAATTTTTCCCTGGCAAAAAAGGTAAAAACTCAGGAGAACAAGAAGATTGTACAGCAAGAAGATGTAGTTTATTCTTGATGTTTTCTTTTCTGCTACAGGACTTCTCAGTTCTAAATAGTATACAGAGTTTAACATATTATATACCATGGGTCTTGGGAGAAGCAGGGCCTTTTGGTATATAGGTATTTGAATATCTCAGGCCCTGATATCTCTAAAAGGACCATCAGGAAGGGATTCACACCAAGACCCCCTGCTATTAAACTTTACAAGTGGTATGCCATTGATCTCGAGACCTGATAATGCAGTGGAAATTTATGCATGATGTCCATTTGGTTTTGAGACCTTTTAAATCAATGTAAGGAAAACAGTGAGTGGTACAGTTTAAAGAAAAAACAATACAACATAGAAAAGGAATGAAAAAATATTGATGTGAATGTTGAAGGTGATTTGACCGCTCTGTTTGATTGGTGAAACATAGAAAAGGAATTAAAAAATATTGATGTGAATGTTGAAGGTGATTTGACCGCTCTGTTTGATTGGTGAAACGGAGTCAAACGTCGCTAGTGGCTACATTTGATTGGTGAGACGCAGTCATGTGACAGAAGCCTCTGTCGGAATTCTCGACAAAACAAAACCAAAAGAGATGTGTATTGGACAGATGGGTAAAAATAAGTAGCGATTAGCAAGCTCAATGTGGCTCAATGTAACGGAGTAAAACTAGCGCTGCTTTTTCACAAATATACTCAAGTAAAAGTAAAAAGTATGCTGTGTTACTACCCACCTTTGGTAATAGGGAACTTTATAAAGGAGTCTTTGTGCCCCAACGCTGCATTAATAAAAGCACTAAAGCACCCTGACAGCGTCCCTTTAAAATAAACCAGATGACTGGATGGGTAGTGTATGTGTATGTGTAAGTGCACAGAAAGCAAATGAAGGCAGAACAAGCTTTTTTTGTCAACTGGTAAAGTTTGAGTACACTCACACAGTTACACAGTACTCATTCATGCAGTTATTTCATCAGCCAATCACATGGCCGCGGGACAAAGCATAAAATCGTGCAGACACGGGCCAGCAGCTTCGGGTAAATATGATCTCAGTGAGTGTCGGTGCCAGATAGGCTATAACTAACAGTCTCCTGGGGTTTCCACTCACAACAGGCTCTTACTTTACTCCGAACGGTCCAATAAAAACATCCAGTGAGTGGTACCTCTGCAGACAGAAACATCTTGTTGATTAGAGAAGTCCAGTCACACTGGTTCGAGCAGATAGAAAGGCTACAAAAACCACTCTGTTGTGGTTGTGGGGAGCAAATGTGACCTGGTCTGATGAAGCTCAGTTTATGCTAAGATAAACAAGTGGTGAGGTCACCAGATTTTGTCCCCAGTCCAGGTCCTGTTGGAGATGGTGTTATGGTGTTTGGGGTTGTTTTCTCCGCCTACAAGTCATCGCTTGAATACTGCAGCTTATTTGAATGTTGTCACCAGTCATGTGAATTTCTTCATGGCCACAATTTATCATGATGGTTACTTCAAGCAAGATAATGCACCATGTCACGTTATCATCTTAAACTGGTGTCATGGACATAACAATGAGTTCGGAATTCTTCAGTGGCCTTTCCAGTCACTGGATCTGAATCTCATAGGACACCAGTAAGATGTAGTGGAGCAATTTTATCGATCTCAATCTGCAGGAACTGCGTCATGGATTCAAGTCAATTTCAAAGATATGTTTTCAACATTTCCAAAAACAATTAAAGCTGTTTGGGAGCAAAGCAAGGCTCTATCCTATATTAACATAGTGCTCCTAACGAAGTGTATTTTTTTTTTTTTCCGCTCACGCAATTTAGCATCAGCAGAACCACTTCAGTCTCGCTCCTCAGGCCGGCGGAAAGAAAGAGCAGCCAGACTTCGACGAAGCGGCAGCCTGGACTCTAACCCGGACGTTTTCAAAGCGGTCGGCTCCGGCAATGGTGACGGAGGTGACTCCCTGATGTTCATTACCGTTTATTGAACTTGTTTTGATTCAGTTTAAGACATCCTATTTAAAATAGTTTAGTCAGTCAGTGATCGTATGCACACCGTTGCTCTATTGCAGGTGTTCCCAGGACGTCTCGGCTGCTAGGGTCTGGAAACTCCAACGTGGAGCGTACTTTTTCTCTTCCGTCTAATCCCACTCCTTCTGGCTCCTTTCTGCTGCCCTCCTACCCTCTGGCCAATCTGCCAGGGGTCCAGTTAACTCCCACGCTGTCCCGCAGATGCCATGCTGACTCCACGCTCACCATGTCCAACACCTGGCCCAACAATCGAGAGATAAGCCCACGGTGCAGGGAGCCAAGTCCATGGAGGAATAATAATGGTGAGAATACATTACAGACAGTGTTCGTATGTGTTACAGAAATTGCATATATTTGTTAGGAGAAGGTTCTAGATGGATGGAAAACTAAATTGGCATGAGGACATCAGGTTATATTTATGGAACAATGATAAACCCTGCATTCTGTGTTGATATGTTCATATATAGCCAGGTACGTTTACATAAAGAACTCTTCATATTAGAGATAGACCAATCAGAATAGCTGAAACTGATCTGATCTGAACTGATATTAAACATGGTCTAAACTGGTTTATTACCATTTGTAATGAACTCTTACATTACAAGTGAGTCAAATAGGGTAAAAAAAAACCTGCCAGATTGATGACGCGACATCCAAATACAGTATAGGGTTTCTTCAGCTATGTGCAGATCCTGCCGTTTTTGGTCCCTTAGTGAAAAGTTAAAGGATCTGATTTTCCAATTAGAGTTTCACCTAGACACTGTGGGGACCTGTGACCGGTTCTCGCAGGGCCTCACTTCCTGGATTAAATGTGTGATGGAAATACAGACGTGAGGTTTGCGCTGGGCTGCAGCAATCCTAACCTCGGAAAATCTGGCTCATTTGTGTCACATCACTGATAAACACTCAGGATCAGCTAAATTAGAGGAAATCAGCCTGTACTGATACATAACCTTCTGTCTCTACTTCATATAAAAGGTAAAAAAAAAAAAAAAAGTGACGCCCCAAATGTTTGCTTTATATCTACGTTTAACATTGGGACTTTTGGACGTTCCTCTCAATCGATGTGGTTCCATGCATGCACGCATCCTGTGTGTGGAGTTGTGTGAAAGACAAACAGGTCTCACTGTTAGTGTTTGTAGTACAGGAGGTAATGTTGTTAACCCTGTTTGTAAATGTATGAAAAACGTCAATACCTCCCAACTCTAGTGCTTACTGCAGAAAGCATGAACACAGAGAGGTCCAAGGCTGAACGGAGAACCTGGTAGAGATACCGACACGAAAAGATAAGCAATGTGAAACTGCTGTTCTGTCCTAAAATGTCAATGTCATGATAAACTTTTAATATCTCTAAGCACAGCTTTTCTTCCAGACTGTCTGGATAATTTTTAAAAAATATAAATAATAATTTATCTCAAGGACACCTCAAATCTGCTTGCGTGTGCCATGGGAAATGTAATGTAATATAATGTGATCTATCTGTCAGACAGTGGACATGGTTATTAATAGGTTTGCCTTATATTTGAATTTAATTATCTACATCTTTTCTATTTGTTAAACGGTAAAAAAAACATTGCCCCAGGTTTTGGACTTTTTAAATGATATTTGATATCGATCTAATGATATTCAAATGACTCTTTATTCTAGCATTTAATGCAGGGATCAGGCTACAGGACTGTGATGTCCTTCACGATGGTTACCATGTCAGATTAGTGCCATAAATCCGTGCTGTGTCTCAGTTGAGAGACCGACAACACTAAACATTTCATGCAGACAAATCCTCGCTCGTGTTCTTGTGCGAGTTCACTGGGGTTCAGGGAGGAGGGGCTAGGGAGTGTCATTCATGTCCGTAGAAGTGCTATGAGTTATACTGAATCTGGGGAATGATTCCTCATAGGCAGCTACTCACTGGGTTACTTAATTTCCTCCTGTATTTCTCACGAACATTGATTCTTTTAGACTCTGTCTTTACTTTCTAGAGGAAGTGTGAAAAGTGCAGGGGTAGTGCTGCACAGTTTCAATAAACTTTCTTCACCAGAGAACTACAATAGCAGTCTCTGTCTTTCTTTCTCTCTCTCTCTCTCTCTCTGTCTCTCTTTCTCTTTCTCTGTCTCTCTCTCTCTCTGTTTCTCTATCTCTCTCTCTCTCTGTTTGTCTCCCTCTCTTTCTCCCTTTTTTGTCTCTCTCTCCCTTTCTTTGCCCCCCCCTCTCTCTGTCTCTCTCTTTTTCTATCTCTCTCTCTCTTTAAACTAAATGTATACAAATATTTATGATTATGAAGGAACAAATACAATAATTAAGAACAACAAATTTATTAACAATAACATCAGTAACAATGTAATCAGAAATTTGCGTGCATGGTGTGTGTGCTTATGTTGTGTGTCTGTGTGTGTGAATGTTACAGATGTGCATGTGTGTGTGGTGCGTGCAGGACGTTGAGTGTCTCTCTCGGTCTGTCGCTCTTACGCTCTCTGTCTCTGTCTTTCTGTGTTTCTCTCTCTCTCTCTCTCTCTCTCTCTCTCTCTCTCTCTGTCTCTCTCTCTCTGTCTGTCTCTGTCACTGTTTGTCTCTCTCTCTCTCTCTCTCTCTCTCTCTCTCTCTCTCTGTCTGTCTCTGTCACTGTTTCTCTCTCTCTCTCTCTCTCTCTCTCTCTCTCTCCCTCTTTCTCGGTCTCTCTC
>JAOVVF010000002.1:4592874-4605582 GCA_028565595.1 Duopalatinus emarginatus | reverse complement strand
AAATACAGGTTACATGATTCAATTACATTTTACATAATACATGATTTGATTCGATTTACACTTGATTTGATGTAGCGATTTACTACAAACTAGTTGTTTAAGTTAGTTTTAAAATAACATAACTTAAGTATAATTTCTTTTCAAAAGGGTAGTTCTGCAAATCCGTCAGTATAAATAACGTTAGTTGAGAACTGCGTGGGACTGTTTTCTTTATCCCGCTCCCGCTGAATTTCTGACCCGCCCGCGACTGCATTGTGTGAGCAACGTGTCCGCCCACTCCCGCGATGTGTATGTCCACTCCCGCTGCAATCTGCGAAGCTATGAGAATTATTCCCGCACATTGATAGAGATGCATTTATTTTGTGTCTTCACCCATCCCACAGGAGAAAACATAATATAGGCAATTAATAAAGATATTCTTGGGTTTTTTTCTGACCTGCATAGCTTTTGAAGCACTTGTCGGGATTAGCGCTCCTATTTCGTTATTTTCATGTAGTTTTTAAATAAAATAAAGGCAGTTTCATATTCTATTCTCATTCTCTGTCTTTTATTTATTTGGAATTACATTTAGACTGTAGTCTATAATCCTGCAGTGTTTTGTTTTAGCTGCCCATTCCCGCCCGCAGATAAGTGCAAACCGCCCGTTCCCACGAGATTTGCGTCAGGACCCAATCCCAATGCAGACCTCTAAACGTTAGTGTTCATTGACTGGTTTTGTTTTGCTAGTTTTATCTTGTGTTTAAAGTTACATAGTGATGGAAAACTCAACTTATTTGATAATCTTATATGGTTATTAGACATGGGGTTTTTTTTTTTAACCTCTTTTCTAATACAATTTATGAACAATAAAAACGCATTAAACGTGTGAAATTATTCCTGCTTTACTACCACTGTGCTTGTTAATCAAACACATACTTAGTAATAATTTCAGCACACTTTTAATGTGTTTTTAATGTTTAAACATAAACTTTAGTAGAAGAAAGAAGAAAAAACATGACTACTATAATGTGTATAAATTAAGCCCAACTTAATGTTGATTTAATAACATATTAGTGGTGATTCGGTACAAATTTTAAAATATCATAACTTAAGTATACTTTATTTTCACAAGAAAAGTTCTACAGATTTATTAGTGTAAATAGTTTTCATTGAATGGTTTTGTTTTGCTAGTTTTAACTTCCATTTACATGTCTATTACTTGGCAGGTTCTCCACAGTGCATGGACCATACTTTATATATACTGAGTATACTAGACCTGTTTTTTTATTTATCAATTTATGATTGAACAATAAAAAAACATTAAATGTGTACTAAAATTATTCCTGTAATACTGCTACTGTGAACACGTATGTCACATAGTTATAATTTCAAAACACATTTAATGTTTTTAGTGTTCAACCCTAAAGAGAGAGACAAAAATGTAACACATGACTAGTATACTCATTGTATATTAAGCCTAACTTAATGTTATTTTAATGACATGTTAGTAGTACACATTAGTAGTTCCAAAATAACACATCTTTAAGTATACTTTTTTTTTCACAAGAGTAGTTCTATAGATTTGTCAGTGAAAATAATAGCAGTTTCCATTAACGTGTTTTGATAATACTTAATAATCGTATATGGTTATTAGTAAAAAGTAAGTACAAGCTCACATTAGGGCAGATTTTCAAAGAAAGCTCGACAGAGTAACAGTTTTAGCAATAAACGCAAGTACCAGAGACCAAAAAAGTTCTGTCAACTTTTAACATTGAAATTTGAGCTTAAACTTGAAATTAACAACATGCCATGAAATTCAAAACACTCCTTCACTGGGAGAAATTCAAACAGCGACAGCTCAAGAGTACAACTCTGGTGCTGGAGGCCACTGTGCCACTTACATACAGGTTATAGAAGTGATATCTTTCAGTCAGTTAATATGTAACATGATCTTGTCATGACTAAAATATAGGGACCACTTACTCACGGTAAGTGCCTAATGTAATGCTATTCTTGGGCCTTGGCACCTTTAAACATGATCTGAAGGGCTCATTCCAAGTGTCCTAGGCTCCTCAGATTTATATGGTGATGTAATGGAAACATGAAAAAGGGTCCTATGTTACCCGGTTGTTCATACACTGATGTGCCAGAAAAACTGGTACAAATAAGCCTATACAACATATATAGCAACACCCTTGGTTACCTTTGCCAGTGCATATATAAAGCAACAGATATCTATAGAGGCTTCATAATCCTGCATTCATTCTGATGCGTTTGGCCTCTTCTAACAGGACATGCACATCTAGAGATGCCAAATTATGGTTAGTGGAAAAGTTTGGGGTTTTGCCATTTCCACCCAAGTCACCGGATCTCAGAGCTGTGGACCATTCTGCAGGAAGCATGGAAGACATTCGGGTCTCATTATGAGATGCATGTTTTTTATTTGGGCTCCATTTCTATGGCTGGTTAGCAGAGGTGGGGAGTAACTTTTTGAATAAATTGTACTTATAAGAGTAGTTTTAATGGAGCACGTTTTACTTTTACTTGAGTATTTTTGTGAAGAAGCGCTACTTTGACTCTGTTACATTAAGCTACATTTAACTTGCTACTGACTACTTATTTTTATTGATCCGTCCAATACACAATCTCTGTATTTTGTTTTGTTTTGTCAAGACGTCAGACAGAGGCTCTGTCACATGACTGTGTCTCACCAATCAAACGTAACCACTAGTGACGTTTCACCAATCAAACGGAGCCAAGCTGTCAGAAGACTGCACTCAAAATCCCTGCGGCAACCTTATTTTATTAGTTTATTTTACTTTTATTTTACTGTTTATTTTTTATTTTTTAAACAACATAGTATAGAACAATATATAAAGATGATCTCTCGTTGAGGATGTCGTAACTACAAATTATATGCTTAGGGGTGCAAAATATAAAAAAAATAAATACAAAAAAGGAGCAAAGCCATACAATGAGAAACTTATAACAGTACGTTTTGAGAGACCTGGTGTGAGATGTTTCTAGCAGTTTTCCAGTTTTTTAAATCTACTTAATGAAGAATCGTATTATTAAAATCCATTCATGAAACAGAGGAAAGAGGGCTTATTTCCCCTCCACTTACAGCAGTGAATGTGGTATTTTGCTAAAAGTACGACTACGTTTATTACTTACATTTTTTTACATAAGTTAAAATGGGATCAACATCAAAAGAAGGAATGTTAAGTTTAAATTTAAACCAGTTTCTAATGTTTGTCTAAAAGCATTGTGAATATTGATATGAAAAGAACAAATGTTCCAGGGATTCATCTTCTAACACAGGCAAACACAGGCAGGAAACAGCACAAAAGCACAATACAATGACAGAGACAACGGTGTGCAGTGCACAACAACAATTAAAAAAATGTAAAAAAAAAATTTTTATGTTACTTTTTTGTACAAAAATTATTTATTATTGTTTTTTTGTTTAAGAGATATTTTCTACTGCTGAACGTGTTCATTGCTGTTTTATATTATTGTGCATTCAGGTGTATTACGTCCTGATGAATAAACATAGAGGTTACTTTGCAGTTACTCAGTACTTGAGTAGTTTTTTCACTTTTACTCTTACTCAAGTAATTAATTCATTGGCTAGTTTTTACTTAACTCATATTACTCTAAAGTAATAATACTCTTATTTGAGTACAATTTTGTCTACTCTACCCACCTCTACTGATCTACCTTGATTATTAGAAGTATTCAAGGCACTAGACAGTGTTGTTGTGTGGACAACCCGCCTCATTGGTGTGACATAGAAATCCAAGACCGCTAAAACTAGACTCTGTTCCAATTATAGACGCACTGCACTCCAAGCCTTCCAGGAAAATCTATTTCAGTGCCGACAAGGACACGCCATCTAATAGGTGAACCAGTGACTTTGGGAAAAACAATGCTTGCACAGCTTTGTGTGGCATCATGGGAAGAGGTATTCAGTCACTACCTGACACGGTCTAAGTTGTTTCTGCCTTCTTACCCTTAATTCACTGTTTTTATATTGGACTAAAGGTAGCATTTCTATTAATTGCCGATGATGCTATTATCTTGGCACTGCCTTAAGTGTTTCCATTAAAAAATGTTTGTTTCTGTGCCTGTGTTACTGTAAGAGTACAGGAAGTATTGCGGGTAAACCTTGAAGCTGAGGTTTTCTCTTTCGCTTTGACATACGTATGTGAACCCACCAGTGTTTTAAATGTTGCTGATAGTACATCTTATGTTCATTGTGGCCTACTTTATGGTTTATATGCTTTAACCTAAAAGTCATGAGACATACTAGTATCAGCAACTTGACGTGGTGTCATTTCCACAAGCAGATGGAGAACAAGGATGTTGAGCCATACCGTCTGGATACCCACCCACAGCTCTGTGGTAATTTTAGGTGTAGGATCCCAGGCACAAATGGACGTCTTCACAACATCCCATAAATGCTTGATTGGGCTCACGTCAAGCAAACGTTTTGAAACTCTCCAGAATGCTCCTCAAACCGATTTTGGACAACTTAGGAATCTTTAATGGGGTACATCAAGTCCATGAAGGCCTCCAAATCTTCACCAAGCACTAAAATCTAGCAGGCACTGGTCAAGGATGTGTTTAGGTAGACCAAACCACAAGAACACACCCTGAACGAGTATGGAGCCACCACCAGCTATCACAGTGCCTTGTTGACAATTGGGAATTATGGCCTTAATGGGATCTGCGCCATACCCAAACCCCACCATCAACCCAAAACATTTGGTATCATGACTCCATATTTCATGAAAGCCAAGGATGTGGTCACTGCCAGACCAGTCATGATCATTAAACATGCATGGGCTGCCACTGTGCTGTCCACTGTGCACGGTAATGCCTTCTATGATGTGTTCCTGGTCTACACATGACACGATGTAATGTTCCATGTATCTGTTTACCACTATTATGCCTTAATTCGTACCTTGGCTTGAGCATGCTAGCCAGTGTTCAACCTCACTCACAAGATACATATGTATATGTATATATACAGGTGTAGGCATTTCAAAGCTGTCCCCTGAGGTAAGAACACTTCATAATCAGACTTTTGGCAAGTCAGTACACATCCATTTAAATATCTATTTTTTCCATAGTGGATTAGAAATGGAAAGAATGGGGATTTTAAGCCTTTGTTTTTCCTGCTATTGATTAAGTTCCTTTTTTTTCTTCTGGCATTAAACTACTTTTTCCACTACAGCACAGTATAATGCAGGCAGGCTGATGGTTAATATTCTTATTCACTTTCTTCTTTTTCCATAATAATAATAATAATAATTATAATGATAATAATGATAATAATGATAATAATTCCATAACGCTTTAATTAATCAATAAATACCATTTTTGTACAATCATGAAAGTAGAAACAGTTTTCATTCTCCAAGTGCGAGACAATGTAAACTCAGTCAGAACTAAACAATTGAAAAATGATCTTGTGATTAATTTTACACAACAACAACAAAAACCCATAAATGTATCACTAAACACATGCCTGTAGGTAAATCACTGCAGAGATTCTCTAACTGTATACAAATTACAGTACTACAATCCTAAAATAATGCAGCAGCAATTACAGAGCTGATAAACAGTCTCGTAAGCGGGTAACCGAGTAACAAAAGGGTAAGGGTACACTGGACATTATCAAGGTGCATGCCAGACATCATCTTTAAACAACATTGTTAACACAAGTGTCGTAATATGTAATGATTTATTTAGAGATGTGTTCCCTTAACCAGATCTGTCTGTGCTATGGAGAGCTGGGGTTTTTTATTACGGATGTACAAATTCAGCCAACATTCCATCTGTTTAACAACTTTAACACTTTTTCTCGCTGCAAATGGACAGTTTGTACTGTATGGAAATACTGTTTAAATATTTACACTGAAGTTCCAGAAAAACTGGTAGCCTAGGGGTTCAGAAATATGACAATATCTTGAAGGCCATACTTCCTGCAGCACGGTCCAGAATTCTGTAATCTGGCAAAACCCCAAACTCTGAGTGTTTCTCTATCCATAATTTGATGTCTCTAGACATGTGTAGGCGCATTGTCCTGTTGGAAGAGGTCGAACCCATCACAATGAATGCAGGACATCAATAGGTGCAACTCATCAGAAAGAGACAAGCACAGCATTCACTTGTAAAGAGACGTTTTTAGACGTACCCATATGTAGACCTGTAGATATTTACATTTATGGCATTTGGCACTCTTATCCAGAGCGACTTACAAGGTCACTGGTATTACAGGAGGCCAACATAGTGTTAGGAGTCTTGCCCAAGGACCCCTATTGGTGTAGCACAGACTGGCTGCCCAGATCGGGAATCGAACCCAGGTCTCTCATATGGGAGGCCAGTGATGTTACCACTGTACTTTATATACATACTAAGTACACTTATTTTTACGATATTTAAGCTGTAGTGAACATGCTATAGTAAAGGCACTGGGAACCCAGTACCTCTGTAGAGGTTAAGGCGTGCCAGAAAAACTGGTACAGACTGTTTATAATGCTATGGGGGTTTGTTTAGCTTGCATTCTATGGGACCCCTGGTACATGTGTGTCTCCAGTTTGACAAGTTACACCAGTTCATATCCTGCATTCATTCTGATGGGTTTGACCATGGGTTAGACGCCATATTATGTCCAGAGGAACACTGATCTGAGTTTGGGTAATGAGTTTTGCCATGTTATTGAACACATCTGGGATAGAAATCCTATACCTTCTTCAGGAAGTATGGTGTTCATTGCATACACAATATTTCCACAAGCTTTTGTGAATTCCATGCCCTGTTGGGGATCTACCAGGTATTAGACTGGTGTACCAATTTTTCAGGCACTTTTACACTGATGAGCCTTGTGCTATTCCTGCATTCACTACTTCTCGCTGTACATTCTTTTACGTCTGGAGGATTTAACCGAATCAAGATGTTTAAGCTGTAGCTGCCACGGTAACGGCATTGCAGCTCATCATCCAACCAGAATCCATCGTTTTCTTTGGAATGCCAGTAGCATTGGAGGTAAAAAAAAAAAAATGGACAGGGAATCAGTGCTATACACTACTGACAGCAGTGCTAAAAATAAATCTCAAATAAATGTCTCAGCAGAGACAGAATTACTCCAGTACAGATGCAAATGCATCTTGAAGCGTTCTTGAGAGCAACTATGGGCCACTTTAATCTCCATTATTGGCCTATACTACAATCAGTATAAAAGACACGGACATGATGTATAAAATACGTCTCGGCTGTCCACCAGCGATTCGATCACCCAGGACTCACGTTAATGCTTGATGTAAATGGAGCCATAGTTTGCTAAGGGTTGGCCTGTTATAAACCAAATCCATAATCCTGTTCATTGTCTTAACAAGCACATGTAGATGTGATGCTCGGATGTCCACGTACTTTTGGCTGTGGACTCTAGGCATTCATCATGATAAGTGTTCGTCTAAATCTCTAGATGTCAGAGGTGTGTGGTGGCGTATTGTCCACTTAGAAGAGACCAAACCTATCAAAATAAATGCAGGAGGCGCACACAGCGTTCATCTAGACTTTTGGAGGTGTACCAGGGGTCCAATGGAATGCCAGCTAAACAAACCTGATTCCATTATGAAGCTTTTATAGCTGCCTATAGCCGTGGATACGCACTGGTGGACGCAACCAATGACATGTATAGGTGGACGTTGCTATGTTTTTCTGACACTTTGGTATATTCAGCTAATAAAAATAAAAAAATTAGATATTTTTGTCATTTCTGCTAAAGGATTTATTGATGACAGAGTAATCCTTTATTTGGACCCATATCCTTCTGGCTTTCCATGAAACAGACCCCCCCCCCTCCCCTTACCTATACACCAAGTTTAATACAGGTTAGCATTAATGCTTGTTCAGATATTTCCCCCTATACCAGCTTCCTTTAGTCCAAATTCCTGGACTATAACATACATTCTTAGGACATTCAGTAAAAAATAAATCGTAGCACCACTGACCCTATCTCACTGTAGAGATAAATGTAGCAGAACCAAAGCTGGGACAATTTTGCTGACACTGTTTCTAGTATAACTCCAACAACTGAACTAGAATTCCCAACAGGAATTCCTACATACGGGGGTAACTTATTAAAGTTGTTATACAGGCACTGTATAATAATAACAATTGTGGCCGAAGAGCCTGAATAGGAGATCGGATCATTCAATCAGAGGCTTGTGGTTTGAAGCTGTGTTTGCTGTACAGGCTGATGCTCGGGCTCACAGTCTTTTGCCGCTCTGTCGTTTCTCATGTACATGAGGAACAGAGTCACTGTGGCAAACGTAGTAGCGTTGACCGGGAAAGCCCTGAGAAGAGTAGAAGTAAGGCCTCGGGTAAAAACCCTCCAGCCCTCCCTCTGCCAGCTCTGATGGATACAGTCCAAGATCCCGTTGTATTTATTAACTCCACCTACGCCGTCTGCCTGGAGACGGGACTTAATAACGTCCACTGGATAGGTCGATAACCAGGACGCGATCCCAGACATGCCCCCTGCGAAAAGCAGCTTGGGAATGATGTACAGGTCGTCCGATTCACATCCCAACGAACGCGTGAGGACGTCATAGGCCAGGAAATACACTCCGAACCCTGGCGTCTCACGGATAATGGTGGTCAGCATGCCGCGGTTGATGCCCCTAATGCCTTCTTTCCTGTAGATTCGAACTAAGCAGTCCAATGAGTTCTTGTATGTCTTTCTGGAAGACGACTTCTCTCCCGTGCCCTGCATCTGCATTCGAGTCTTGGCTAGCTCCATTGGGCAACAGATGACGCACTGGATAGCACCGGCTGCAGCGCCTGCCAGAAACTGGTTGAGAGGCGTATCTCTGCCCAGCATGCGCATCGCGTTGCCCTGAACACCGAACACAATGGCGTTGATGAAAGTCAAGCCCATCATTGGGGACCCGATACCTTTGTAGAGCCCGAATGTCTGTAATAAAAAAAAAAAAATTTTTAAACAAACCAGAAAATCAAGTGTGAGAAGATGCGCAATAGAAGGTGTTCTGTGACAACAGATCCATCGGTGGATCTTCTGTAGGATCGGCCCAGACAGCCCCACCCCATGCACATCCCCAGTCAGTGTTACTGGTTCACTGGTTGTCCTTTCTTGGACCATTTTTGGTAGGTACTAGCCACTGAATACTGGAACACATCCCACGAGACCTGCTAGTTTGGAGACGATCTGACCCGGCCGTCTAGCCATTACAGTTTAGCCCTTGTTAGTCACTCAGATCCTTTTACTTGCCCATTTTTTTGTGCTTGCAACACAAGCACAACTCGCACAGATAAGCCTATATGACTACTAGATAACTAGCTGCTGTTAGCCAGATGGCAGTTTCTCACAGTTTAATCGGTTTATACTACAATAATGACAACGCAGCAGACTAGCTTATGCAATTCTTTATTTCTGGCACTTAATTCCTTCATCAATCTATTCCTCACATGCTTCTCAGATCAGCATGGCATGTTTATCCTGGAAAGTGAACAAGATAGCATGACACAAGGTTTTATTTTAGCTCTGTGTGCATGTTGTCCTTGCTTAGCCCGGGTACTAAAATATCAACCCAAGCACTCGGCACACCTGCATTGCGAAAAACAAACCAGGGTACAGTAGCCGGGTCAAGATATATTTTTTTAAATATCAGAAAGTGAACGTTATACTCACAGATTCTTGACGGACAATAGTCTGGAAGCAGTGGTACGTCCCACGGTACAGGGGCTTGTCCACATTTTGTACCTGAAGTCTGACCTGAAAGATGGTTTTCGACAATTACAACCAACCCATGTAACATGCACAACACACACACACAACACACTGCTGAACATGTAGCCAATCTGAACTGAATTAACTGAATCTTTGAACCAAATGATAAGAAACGCAACAATTAAACTCAGCATGAAATTTAACAGTCTGAACTGCAGTGTAGTGAATAATAACAATGAAAAAAAATCTAGGGATTGGAGTGTTATGGCGTAGCTGAGGGATGCTGTAATGAATTTAAAATCAATGAAAAAAACCCAAAACACGCCATGTTCGAATGGAAATGAAGAAATTCACCTTGACTGTACTTACTAGGTTACCCATCCGTGCAGGGGTTGTAAATCCCTCACCCTCATCTACAACAAAGTAACACTTATGCCGTGAAAGTAGCAGGGTTTACAATGAACACAGGACAAAAGCAGGACAGCGGCTGTGAAACACATTGTATCTCAAAGCTCTGAACCCACTCTCTGTGGCGGTTAGAACCCAGAACATGAGAAAGTTATTGCTGTTAGAAATTCAAAACAAGACCCAACACCTTTACAAATACTGTTTTCTATTATTTTTTTATTACTATTCAATGAAAGGTACAATGCATTCAGTAAGTCTTCAGTCCCTTTTACTGCTTTTCACACTTTTTTATGCTGTCATTTTGTCTAAAAATTCGCATGGACGTGAATCTTCACACCCTTTGCTATGATACTTTATTGACTCATTTATCTCTGGGGGCCTCCGGTTTCTCTTGCTCATCTTTGAGAAGTTTCCACTTTAATTGGGGTCCACCTGTAATAGATTCATTTGACTGGACATGATTTGGAAAGACACACATAGACCAAAAACCAAGCCATGAGGAGGAAAGAACTACCAGTGGAGATCAGAGACAGGACTGTGTGGAAGCACAGTTCTGGAGAAGGCTACAAAACATTTCTGCTGCACTGAAAGTTCCCAGGAGCACATTGGCCTCCATAATTAATTATTCAATGGAAGATGTTTGGAACAACTAGGACTCTTCCTAGAGCTGGCTGCCCCATGGGGCTGAAGAGCCTTGGTTAGATAGGTGACCAGCAAACCAGTGGTCACTCTGGGAGAAAATTCCAAAATGGTTACCCATCACTGGCAGCACTCCACCAATTTGGGCTTTATTGTACAGTGGCCAGACAGAAGGCTCTCATCGTAAAAACACGAAAGTCTGCTTGGAAGACTCTCAGACTCTGTGAAAAACAAGATTCTCTGGTGTGATGAAACCAAGATTGAACTTTTTGGCCTCAATTCTAAGCGTCATGTTTGGAGGAAACCAGGCACTACTTGTCACCTGCCCAATATCATCCCTACAGTGAAGCATGATGTTGGCAGCATTATGCTTTGTGGGTTTTTTTTTTCCAGTGGCTGAGACAGGGAGACTAGTCAGGATTGAGGGAAAGCTGGATGAAGCAAAGTACAGAGATATACTTAATGAATACCTGATCCAGAGCGCTCGGGCTGGACTGAAAGGTCACCTTTCAACAAGGCAAAGTGTGAAAACCTTGTGGCACCATACCCAAGAAGACTGGAGGCTGTAATCACTGCCAAAGGTGCTTCAACCAAGTATTGAGGAAGGGTCTTTTTTTTTTCACACAAGGGTCTCAGGTGAAAGGGTATGAAGACTTTCCGAATGCATTATATTTGTATACATGGAGTCAAAGAATGGATGATTAGGATTCCTATATCTGAGTTCTTGTCGGTGTCCTTCCTTTATTTTTCTATATAAATGTAGTGATGCATTAGTATTGTGATAACATTAACTGTGTCTTTAAAAAGACACACATTAGCCAGTGTACAATTAGCTGGAAGTCTTTCGTGTGTGTGAATGCATTGTTTTTGGCGAGAAAGGTCATACACTTGAGTAAGCATTTAAAACCCTGAGAAAATGATTATGAAATTGTATCTGTGGCTGGAACAAACAGTTCTTAACTGCTAGAACAAAAACAGTGCAGAGCCAAAACATGAAAGGAGCTCAGCTAGTGCATGTGACGAGGTGACCCACAACCGCAAATGTGTGGTGGAAACCCATAAGAACTATGTTTGTCCTAGTTTCAATTACTTATGAATTCATCCTGGACCTCTGTTCAGTCCAATAGAATAAAAAAAAAAACAGAAGGTCGAACTCACCTTAACAGTATCGAAAGGATGTCCGACCAACACACCAGCAGCACCTGTAAGAAAATAAGACGTTAGCAATGAGAATCAGACACTTTTAGTGGGGATAAAGAAAAAAGCGCTAGTCCTATCAGCTGACCTGCTTATCAATTTGGTCACCTAACAATTCCCACCCACCAGCCAAGCCTATTATCATACAATAGCTACCTACTGGTGAGAGTTAAAGCTGTTGAAGTGCAGCATTAACCGACAGACCTTGAAAGTGCTATTCGCCCTCTTCTGCATACCTGAGATGAAATTGCCATTAACCGTATGCTATCCTAAAGACTAAGGCAATTTTTTAAAGTGAAGTAATCGACCTTCTTTGCTTAAACACAGATACGGGGCAGTGAACATACTTGCCCGGAGCATGTGGCAGCACCTAGTGTATCTATGGCACCCGGGGAGCAGGTGGCAGGTACGGTGCCTTGCTCAAGGGTGCTTCAGTTGTGTCTTGTTGTGTGAGAGTCATTACACCTCCCTTGGCACCCAGGCGGTTTTAGGAAACCCATATCTATCATATTCAGATACCTGATTAGCAAGGCAGAGTCTATAACAGCAAGGAAAAACTCTCTGAGAGGACATGAGGTAGAAACCTGATCCAGAAGTGAAGCTTCAAGTGACACCAGACACCAGTACTATTATATCTTGAAATGAAATGAAATGAAAGTGAACTATTTTGCCTTACTGTGTTTTGCACACGGAAGGAATGTGACCTCCGCATTTAACCCATCCGT
>JAOVVF010000002.1:4572901-4589050 GCA_028565595.1 Duopalatinus emarginatus | reverse complement strand
ACTAGGGGGCAGTGAACACACTTGCCCGGAGTGGGGGGCAGCCCCAAACCACGGCGCCCGGGGAGCAGTTAGGGGAGACAGGTGCCTCACTCAAGGGCACCTCAGTTGTGTCTTGCCCTGTGTCAGCGAGTCCGGTCACGAGACCAGTTCCCTAACCACTAGGCCACGGCTGCCCCTAATGGCAGAAAAGGTTTCTGCAGGCTAATTCCCCAAGAAATCTACAGATCTCAACGTTATCGAACACACTTGCAATGTTGGTGGTACACCAGTCTGACTCTTGGCAAGACTTAACAAGCTTGAGGAAAGGTTCTGTAGGCAACAAACACCATATTCCTTCAGAACGGTCCACAATTCTGTTGACCGATAGCGTTGAGATCTGGTGACTTGGTTGGGGATGGCAAAACCTTAAACTCTAACCATAAACTGGTGTCTCTAGACGTGTGTGTCCTGTTAAAAGAAAGATGAAAGTGAAAGAAAGATGAAAGTGAACTATTTGCCTACTGTGCTTGGACACAGAGGATTGTAACCTCCGCATTTAACCTATCCGTGCAGTGAAACACGCACACACCAGTGAACACACTTGCCCGGAGCAGGGGGCAGCCCCAAACCACGGCGCCCGGGGACCAGTTAGGGGAGACAGGTGCCTTGCTCAAGGGCACCTCAGTCATGTCTTGCCCTGGGTGGGGATCGAACCCGCGACCTTTCGGTCACGAGACCGGTTCCCTAACCACTAGGGAACGAGCTTGAGGAAAGGTTCTGTAGGCAAAGAACACCATATTCCTGCAGAACGGTCCACAGTTCTGTTGACCGATAGCGTTAAGATCTGGCGACTTGGTTGGAGATGGCAAAACCTTAAACTCTAACCATAAACTGGTGTCTCGAGACATGTGTGTCCTGTCAGAAGAAGAGCTCACGCTTAGCGTTCACCTGTCAGAGATGTTTGGAGATGTTGGTAACATGGAAAACCAGCTAGACAAACTTCATAGTGTTATGAAACCACTTCAGGTCCTGTTCCAGTGCTTTTGCATAATGCTCTAGTGAATGCCCTACATGTAGTGGACACTACAAGTGGTCGATTTGAGACACACTCTGTAGTGTGTGAAGAAGGTATGAGGTTTTAACACCTGCCCACTCGCCTTGCCAAGAGATGGCTCATGTAACAGTACTGCTACTAATAAATACCACCTTAGTTATCATCACTGTAATCATTATTACAATCATCATTATAATCACAGTGCTCAATGACAGTGTTGAGCTAAAAGCTAAGCGTTAAATCACAACCCATTCATTTCATCTAGCTAGCTAATAAAGTAATTTTTTTGAACCCTTTAAATAACTGACAAGTCAATTATTTAACATTTAGACTCGATAAATAACTACATCTCAATAAAGAAAACGTAAATAAAAACAATAAAAGTCCACAGTGTTTAAGGTTTTGCAGGTTAACTAGGTTAGGTTAGCATGCTAACGCTAGGTAGCTTAGCTTAGCTTAGCCACACTGGTGGTGTATGTGTATAGAGAGCTAACATGCATGTAGCAGACTTCATAGCCGGCTCTGTTGGAGGTAAATACACTTGTGCTTGTACACACACGGTCTGTTTTATACAGAAATTTTAATTAAGTTAGTTAATATTAAATTAAATGTAGATGGTGTAGCGGTTAGCCTGGTGTATAATCTGGGCGGTTTCCAGCTAGCTCAGCTAACCTGAGGTAATTAGCGTTAGCTTAGCCGTGTAGAGGTAAGTCATAGCGAAGGACGACCTGGTTAAAGTCATTTTTCTTGAAATAAATGAATGAAATGACTATACTTTTCTCTCAGATTTAACCCAAAATTGTGTCTGGTGTTAGTTTATAACTGTTTATAATGTTTCTGTCCTGGTTTGTGGTGTATTCAGGGGCTTTTGGTGTAGCAGTGGGCTATCCTCTAGACACTGTCAAGGTAATATTTATTACTAATATGCGATAAAATGGTACAAAAGTGTGCAAAAGTGCTGTGTAATGTTGTTTTTGTCAGGTCAGGATACAGACCCAGAGGAAATTTGTTGGGGTTTGGCAGTGCATTCATACAACCATCAGAAATGAAGGGGTATGTAAGTGGTAGCAGGTGTATTAAAGACTAGTGGTTTTATGTGTGTGTGTGTGTGTGTGTGTGTGTGTGTTTATACTAAAAGGTTATATGCCTATGCTTGTATCTTCACAGATCTATGGCTTCTATAAAGGCATGTCCATGCCCATGGCTACAGTCTCCATCAGCTCATCGGTGGTGTTTGGAACGTACAGGAATGTTCGTCAGGTCTTGCACCACCTTCGGGGTAACAGTGCAGATACCCCCAGTGCCAAACAGGACATCTTTCTGGCCGGCTTCGCTGGGGGGATTGCTCAGGTACCAACTTTGAGTTTTGTTGTCAATCAAACACACCAAACACGCTTAAGTGAGGACTTAAGTGGTTAAGCCTTGTGATCGGGAGGTCTTGGGTTCGATTCCAGCACTGAAGTGCCCTCGAGCAAGGAATCTAACCCCAAACTGCTGCCTGGGTTGCCCACCGCTTCGTTGTCAATCAGACACACCGAACACGCTTAAGTGAGGACTTAAATGGTTAAGCCTTGTGATCGGAAGGTCTTGGGTTCGATTCTAGCACTGAAGTGCCCTCGAGCAAGGAATCTAACCCCAAACTGCTCCCTGGGTTGCCCACCGCTCCGTTGTCAATCAGACACACCGAACACGCTTAAGTGAGGACTTAAATGGTTAAGCCTTGTGATCGGAAGGTCTTGGGTTCGATTCTAGCACTGAAGTGCCCTCGAGCAAGGAATCTAACCCCAAACTGCTCCCTGGGTTGCCCACCGCTCTGGGCATGTGTGTTCACCACCTCTAGTGTGTTTCACTGCATGGATGGGTTAAAAAGGTAGGTCAAATTCTTCTATGTGCAAGCACAGTGGTCACTGAGTCACTTCACTTTACTTCAATATACTGACAGTTAACACCAGTCTGCAATGTAATGAAGCACGAGGTAACTACCTATTAGTCCGAATAGTAATGTGAACTACTCTTTTGACCACTGTGCAGTGGAACTGACCTCTGTATTTGACCTGGGAAGCAGAAGCAGGTTAGGTACCTTACTCGAGGGCACATCTGTTGAGTCTTGTCGGTTGTGGAGATCGAACTGAAGACCTTCTGGTCCCAATGTTGGTTCCTTAACCACAAGCAGCTGAGGAACAGGGGTGATATGAGCAGATTTCTTGGTGGCAGCTAAGATTCTGGCAGGAGAGTTCTGGATATTCTGGAGAGGACGAAGTGATTTGGAAGGTAAAATTATAAAAGTGAGCTGCAGTAATCAAGCCTAGAACTAATGAATGCATGAACTAAAATCTCAGCATCTTTGATGGAAGACAGTGAACAGAGTCTGGTGAAATTCCTAAAATGTAAAAATGCAGACTTTGTAACTGATTTAATATGGGCAGTGAAGTAAAGACTAGGATTAGGAGCAAAGAGGAGGGAGTGACCGGGGTATCATCCAATAAAAAAAGGGAATAGACAGAAGAAGGGGCTGCTTTTGTACATATAAACATTTAAGTTTTTTGCCATTAACCCTAAGAAAATTAGCATTCAGTCAGCTAGTAAACTCCTGGACACATAACAACAAAGTGGGAACAATTCAGCAGGTTTGAGACTAAAATATAGCTGAACATCGTCTGCAAAACAGTGAAAGTTGAGCCCATGAGAATGAATAATATCACCAAGCGGTAATAAGTAAATAAGAAATAAGATAGGACCCAGGACGGAGCCCTGGGCGACACCATGGAAAACTGGGGCAGTGGCTGATTTATACTTTCCTACAGACACAAACTGGGATTTATCAAGTATGTGTAGAACCAAGATAACACAACCTTGACCCGTAAGGCCAACAGAGGAAAGTTATTAGTAGTTATTAGTTAAATTAGTAGACTATGATGAACAGTATCAAAAGCTGCTGTGAAGTCAAGTAGGAATAACACGTATACAGTCTGCAGAGAGGAGCAGATCATTAAA
This sequence comes from Duopalatinus emarginatus, assembly GCA_028565595.1. Classification (NCBI taxonomy): domain Eukaryota; kingdom Metazoa; phylum Chordata; class Actinopteri; order Siluriformes; family Pimelodidae; genus Duopalatinus; species Duopalatinus emarginatus. The sequence continues at coordinate 4,585,023 of JAOVVF010000002.1, read as the reverse complement.
TGTGATATCTTTCATAGCACAGCCCTGCTGAATAAATTAATCTGATTTGTCAGAAGGTGTTGATTAATTTTACGGAATACGAAAGCTCATTAGTAAAACCATGGGCCATCTGCTGTTTTGTACAATAATTAAAACTCTTCCGAATGCAACCTTTTTGAAAAATAATTCTCTTATATTTCCAAAGTGTTTTATTTATTACTTATGATTTATTATGCTAAATCATCCATTAAAACACATGATTAAAACCACCTGTCTAAACAGCTGTCAAAGAACCATTAAGACTCCAAAAGACCACTGAAGTTCCTCTGCTATCTAGCCAGCAGATCATTTTGTGGAATCGGATTAGCTAGATGAGCCTTTACATGCCCCCCCCTTCCCCCGCCTTCCTTTCTGCCTAATATATCCCACCATTTTACAGGTGCCTCATGAAATAATCAGTGTTATTCACTTAGCCTGTCAGTGGTTTGGTGGTTGTAAATTTATGGCTGATTGTTGTATATGCATGACATAAAAATACTTTTTAAACTGGTGCAATACTTCGTATTGAATCATAGTGTTTTATACTTTTAAATAATACCACTGACCTTAAATATACATAAGAAACAAGAAAACATTTTTAAGCACCTGTCACATGACCTCCAACCCTTAACACGCTTGTTTGTACATTAATACCCATCATCAAGCACTGGAAGGACTTTCCATACTTTTGCAAATATATATAATTATAAGCAATATATTGTATATTTCGAAATTCATTTTCAGATATTTTGAAAAATTCAAAGTATGATTTTTAAGTGGTTCACAGGACAGAAAGGTTAAGTAACTTTACTTTAAATCTGTCTATGTTAAAGTATAGCAAAATTAAAAAAAAATGTATTTATTTATTTATTAAATTAGCATTAACCTATGCAGACTTTTAATTAACATATAATATTAAATATTTCAACTTAATTCAATAATTTAAAATATTGAAGAAATTGTCCTGTTTTGGAAAAGATATTAATTATAATGTGTAAGTTTATTTATTTATTATTATTATTATTATTATTTTTAATCTTTTGTCCAGGTTTCAGTAATGTCTCCAGCAGACATTGTGAAAGTGCGTCTTCAGTGCCAGACCCAGCTGTATCATGGGTCTGACTTCAAATCCAGACCTAAATACCATGGGCCCATTCACTGTCTTTTAACCATCGCCCGTGAGGAAGGAGTGCTGGGCCTTTACAAGGGAGCCGGAGCCTTAGCGCTGAGAGACGGCCCGTCTTTCGCCACCTACTTCCTTGTCTATAACACTATCTGTGAATGCCTGTCTCTGGACAAGAATGCTCAGCCAGGTAAAAGATCGCTTACTGTTCACTCACTAACATTTCAGTCAGGTTAAGCTTTGGAGGGTGATGGTATATTAGTATAATCATACACCGGGAAGCCTATTAAACTGGTGTATGTTGTCATGTAATTATTTCTTTAATATGGCTTTGTTAAAAAAGACAAGCCATATTGCTAAAAGTTTGTGGATCCCTGAAATATCACACCTATACACTGAAGTACTGGAAAAACTGGTTCAGATTGGGTACAAATCGGTGGTGGAAACATAATAGTATAGGGTTTATTTAGCTGGCATTCCATGGGACCCCTAGTACATCTACAAAATCAATGTTTTGTGGCCCACAAGAAATTTGGGATGCCATTTATCAGACTGTGGAACACAACGAAACGGTAGAAGACAACGAAAGGTTGTGAACCGTTCTGCAGGAAGTATGGTGTTTATGGTCTACACAGTATTTCTGCAAGCTCATGGAGTCCATGCTCTATGAGGGACTTACCAAGTGTACCAGATTTTCTAGTACTTCAGCATATGCGCTTTTTAAACATCCAGTATTAATCCGCTCTACATTCTTCTGGGAAGGCTGTCCATTAGATTTTGGAGTGTGGCTTTGGGGATTTGTGTTCATTCAGCTACAAAAGTGTTAGTGAGGCCTGGGGCAAGCTCAGCGTTCCAATTCATCCCAGAAGTGTTTACTAGGTGAGGTCAGGAGTTCAGGTTTGGTTTCTTCCACTACATCCTTGGCAAACTATGTCTTCATTGGCTTCACTTTGTCCCCATAGGGGCATTGTCGTGCTGGAACATGCTCTTTATTTGTGTGCTTCCAAGCAAAGACAGGTCAGGTCAGGTGTCCACAAACTTTTGCCCATATATGTTAGTATAGCATAAGTAACTGAAAGAATTCTATTTGCTTGTCCAATTGTCATACCGTAAAACATTTATATGATACTACATTGTTACAGAATGGAAGGTGGTGATGCTTGCCGGAGGATTAGCAGGAATGTGTGCCTGGACCATTGGAACCCCCATGGACGTGATAAAGGCCCGCTTACAGACTGACGGTGTGGGCAAGAGACACTACAGAGGATTTTTTCACTGCATAACAGAAAGCATCCGAACTGAAGGAGCCTCCGTTCTTTTTAAAGGCCTCACGCTAAATTGTATACGTGCATTTCCGGTCAACATGGCTGTTTTCGCCATGTATGAGCTGGTCCTTCGAGTTTTACGAACATAGGTCATTCTACTTATCATGCGACATTATATGTCTGAACAGCAGTATTGTGCCATAAATGTGTGAAACTGTGGTGAAAATGGGATGTTTGCTTGAAATGCAGTGACTACCTCTACTGAAATCTTAATCCTATTGTATTAATATATTGGTTATATTTATGTTTATTACATGCTGTTATTACATATTGAGTTTGATCATTTCCTGGTGAAAGTAACACTCTGCTGGTTCATAACATATCATAATGGACATGCAAACTGATGTGTCCACTAAAGAGGACGTTTTTTTGTAGCCAATAAAAAGGCGTTCTTCTTATTTTAAGATAAACTCTATCTACTTAATCTGTAATTTTTGTAACACCATGGTTGTGTGTTTTACCGTCCTCTAGGGCTGATGGATACGGCAGGAGCTTAGGGACAGTGACGTAACCAGAACAGCAGCTTTTGTTTTGAAAAGTTAATGATGATAAGAGTGTGTATGGGAAGCTCATCAGGACACCGTACTGTATATACCAGGTGATGAACATACAGCTTCCAAAATGTCATTTAAAAGATATTCCATTAATTATAGTACAAGACAGTCGGAAGGAAGGAAGGACAGTTTTCAGACGCAACACCAAAACCTCTCAGGTAAAGTGAATAGCATTGCACGTCTTGGTACAATGGCACCTCTCAATGGGTGGGATATATTTAGGCAGCAGGTGAACAGTCAGGTCTTGATTTTGACGTGTTGTTAGCAAAAAAAAAAAAAACTTGAAAGTGCAAGAATCTGAATGACTTTAACAAGGACCAAATTGTGATGACTGCCTCAGAGCATCTCCAAAACAGCAGGTCCTGTGGGATATGTCCAGGTATACAGTAATTATTACCAAAAATGGTCCAAGAAAAGGACAATCAGTGAACCAGTAACAGGGACACTGGCAACCAAGCCTCGCCTATGTGCATTATTATGCGCCTGTCTGGTCCGATCCCACAGAAGAGCCACAGACAGATCTGTTGCTAACGTCTTGGTGCCACAAAACACCTTCAGAGGTATTGTGGAGGCCATGCCTCAAAGGACATGGCTGATCGGTGTATGTACACTCTATTACTCTGTATGACTCCTGTATTTCCTATTTCCACTTCCTGTAGATTTCAGCGTCTGTGGTAATCACACATACACTATAGATGAGCTGGACAGAGATTACTGTTTCTCTAAAATACTATAGAAATGTATTCAACCTCTTACTTCTAGACTGTGCCAGAAGTACCAAAAAAATAACCCTGGTACACCGGTCTGATACTTGGTAGGTCCCCCACTGGGCATGGACTCACTTACATTTACATTTATGACATTTTATCCACTTACAAATGCAGATAGACCAGGATTCAAAGGATAAGATACTATGCTAAACTATGCACAGTATATACAATACTCATAACTACAATACTTATACAGTACTCATAAATACAATACTCAGTGGTCAGTTAAGTACTGTTGAAACAGATGTATTTTCAGTCTGTTTATAAAGACAGTAGGTGACTCTGAAGTTAATTCCACCACCTTGGTGCCAGGACAGGGAAGAGTCTGGACGTTTGTCTCCCATGTGTCTTGAGGGTCAAGTTGAGCCGTACTTGAAGCATGAAGGGCTCTGGGTATGCATCTGGCTTTGACCATTGCCATCAGGTATAGAGGAGCTGGCCCTTTTTTGGCTTTGTAGGCCAGCGTCAGGGTTTTATATCGGATACGGGCTGCTACACAATACCAGTGAAGGGTTCACAGCAAGCTTGTTGAAATATTCTGTTCAGTTGTATTCAGAGGTGCAGGATTTCTGTGTGACTACTTTGGTTGCAGACAAGGAACGTGACCCACACACACTAGCGAACACTAGGGGGCAGTGAATACACTTGCCCGGAGCAGGGGGCAGCCTCAAAACATGGTGCCCGATGAGCAGTTGAGGGGTTAGGTACCTTGCTTAAGGGCGCTTCAGTCATGTCTTGTCCGTTGCAGGGATCGAACCCGGGACCTTTCAGTCACAAGTCCGTTACCACAAGGCCACAGCTGCCCCAATAGCTGCACGCAGACATTTGTAGATGTACCAGGGGTCCGTATACCATTATTGAGCCACCAGCACCCGATGTATTTTAGACTCATTTGTACCTGTTTTTTTCCCGGCACTTCAGTAAATAATAATAATAAAAATATTAATAATAATAATACTTTTCATGGATTTATATTTATTCTATCAAAACGTGAACATACAGTACGAATGCCTCTTGCATGGTCACAATGTAAGACTTGGACACTGTTAGTGAATTACATGTGTACATATCATGTACATAAAATAGAGTAAATTTGAGCTACTTCATGCTTAGCGATGATTAAATATCAGACAAGTACGGCTGTTCTTTATCTGGTTTATTTGTATGACTTCGTGCTGGACGTCGCTGTTATAACATTGTCACACTGTCATTTTCTTTCCGAAGCACATGACTGGTCCTGGTGTGTTGTGGATATTGCGATTCTGTACAATGAGTTAGAACATAACTTATATAATGACAGTTCCTCTGCACAGTTCCGTTTTTAGAAATCGAAGGCCAGCTTCCGTGGAGTCATAAACTGCTCGACTATGTCGTCCGTCACTTGTTTGCGTCTCTCCTGGTGAGCTGCTATCATTGGTTGAAGGGTGTTGATCAGACGCTTCTTGAGCTCGCCAGTGAGGAGTGCTCCGCTGGTATAATCCTGTACAAAACACAAACAAAACCATGTGATGTATCGGCTTCTTGGAAAAAAAAAAAAAAAACATACGACGGCCGTGCTGTGTTTATATACCTGTCGGATTTTCTCCAGCTCTTCGTCATCCTCGAGGAAGAAGGTCAAGTACATGAACGCCACATCCACGTCTGGGTTTCCTCCATACTTCCTGTGCTCCTCTATAGTGTCTTTTCCTCCAGAGAAGGCATGCTTGTTGATCTGTGTGAACCAGATTCAAGCCTTAGGATCCCAAAAAGGGAATGATTATTGATTGACTTGGCCGTGTGTGTGTGTGTAGTGGTTAAGGTACCTTCGTTTTGATCTGTTTGGGTGTGTCAGTCAGGAAGATGGAGGAGTTGGGGTCGCTGGCGCTCATCTTGGTCTGAGCACCTTGTAACGCGGGGAAGAAAGTGGAGTGCAGAAGAGCAGGCTTGGGGAAGCCTACGCGAGGGGCAACGTCTCGTGTCATGCGGAAATATGGATCCTGGATAAAAAAATACTCCTTATAGTCATTGTGTGTGTTTAAAATGAATATGAAAACTATATAGATTTGAAGCACATTTTATCCACCCTTAATCATTTAATCATATGCTGCCTGACCAAAACAGTCACACACTAACCTAACCGAACCAAACTAATTAGAAAATAGAAAATAATATAATTTCATTTATAATTCCACTATCTGTGTCGGCCAAATGAGGATGGATTCCATAATGAGTCTGGTTCTTCTCAAGGTTTTTTCCTCTTGTCACCTTGGGGACTTTTTCCTTGCCACCGTCATCACTGGCTTGCTCATCCGGGATAAAATTTATATAAATTTATATAAATATATAACCTGTTCCATTATTTCTGTAAAGCTGCTTTGAGACAATGTCTATTGGTAAAGTGCTATATAAATAAAATCAATTGATATTTTATTGCATCATATTATTATGCAATATATACACACAATGTTTATTGCAATCTTTTTGGCTGAGATCTTATTGTTTAAAGGTTAAGGCAGTGCACGCGGTGCAGACCGGGCTAATTCCGAACAGTAGAGGGATCCAGACCAACAAGCACAAAACGAGGAGCTCGTACCTAAAGGGTCAGTGTATCTTTTGGTTATTGGATTTTTGACAGAAATTAAAACAAGAAAAACAAACGGTTATTTGATTTTCGCTTTAAAATCCAAATACAAGAAAATTTCCTTGCCAGAAATAACAAATACAAAATGTAAAAGCGAATCCTGTCTCTTCTTTTGTCACAACACAATCAAACAAAAACAGAAAAAGGCTCCTTTTTTCATTTTTCTCAAACGGGAAGTTTACACTCACAATGTCGTTGTCAAGGCAACTGGATGTTCATAAAACTTTGTTCGTTGAAAGGGTCTTTTTCCATGTGGCACATTATACAGCAGAACATATCTTTAATTATTTGACTTTGTATAATTCATCGTATAGAAATCTTTTTCCCATGTGTTTTTTTTTTTTTTACAGAAAACATGCTGTATTGTGATGTATCGTAATTGTGATATGAAATTTTGGTCATATCGCACAGCCCTGGGTTAAAGCTGTTTTTAGTGTTATAGCTGATCAGTGTGTATGTATTTCACTATGTGTCAATACTGACCTGGTCAATAGCACAGGGGATGAGACACTGCAAATCTGTCCTGCCATTGAAGATCTGTGGGAAAGAGCTGCTGAAAGACGGAGCCGCCTGTATTGCCGGAAAACTGATCTTTCCTGGAGTCAGATAGAGGCAGAGATTTGTTCAGGACAAAACATTTCTGCATTGACTTGACAATCCTAATCCTTTTCTGACACAGTAGCATTAGTAGTCATGTAGTTTTAGCCTGACTTACCAATGCAGTCACTGTCTGTGAATCCAAAGATGCCTTTAACCTGGTTAAAAGTCACATGCTTCTGTATTTTCACCACGTTTTTATAGAATGATGAACTCAGCCTGCATAGAAACACAAATCACAAGCATATATGCATCAGTTTTCATAATAATTCCTAAGATCCATGCACATGCCATGTACCATTTGAACCGTTTACCCCATATAATCCAGATCTGAGAAAATGAAGGTTTTGTTGACATCGAATCCACAGGCGATGATGTCTTTGGCGTTCTCCACAGCGAATCGGTGACACTGCTCCTGCGTCAGGTCCTTCCACAGATACTTCTCGTCGTCGGTCAGCTGGATGACCAAAGGTACGTTAAACACGTCCTGGAGCCACCTACAGGACACGTACGGATATTTCAGTTTTACGTTTGAATAGGGACGTGTGAATGTGAACCCGTGTGAATGAAGCAGTGAGGCGGGTTCGATGCCCTGTTATAGATTTACACTGACGTATCAGAAAAAAACTGGCTCAGACGACACAATGCATAGGCTGGAGGTGGCTCCACCCACTCCCCCTAACAGCAGGTTAGCCCCATCCATTCCCATTACACCAGGTTAGCCCCACCCATTCCTATTACACCAGGTTAGCCCCACCCATTCCTATTACACCAGGTTAGCCCCATCCATTCCCATTACACCAAGTTAGCCCCACCCATTCCTATTACACCAAGTTAGCTCAACCATTCCCATTACACCAGGTTAGCCCCACCCATTCCCCCGTACAACATGATCCCTTAGCTGCTTTATTACATTCCAGTAGACTTTAATCTGTCTGCTACCTGCACATCACCTTATAGCAGGTTAGCCACTCCCATCCACCCTTACAGCAGGTTAGCCACACCCATTTCCCTTACAGCAGTTTGGTCCTATCCATTCCCCTTACAGCAAGTCAGCCCCACCCACTCCTTTTACAGCAGGTAAACCCATTACAGTAGGTAAGCCTCAGTCACTCCCCTTAAAGCATATTAGCCCCACCCACTCACTCCCCTTGTACCATGTTAACCCCACCCACTTCCCCTAACAGCAGGTTAGCCCCACCCATTCCCCTTACAGCAACTCAGCCCCGCCCACTCCTTTTACAGCAGGTTAGCCCATTAAAGTAGGTAACTCACTCACTCCCCTTACAGCATATTAGCCCCACCCACTCCCCTTACAGCAAGTCAGCTCCGCCCACTCCTTTTACAGCAGGTAAGCGTTACTCACTCCCTTGACAGCATATTAGCCCCACCCACCCATTTCCCTTCTACCAGATTAGCCCCGCCCACTTCCCATTATAGCAAGTTAGCCCTATTTACCCACTTTACAGCAGGTTAGCCCCACCCATTCCCCTTCTACCAGGTCATTTTATAGTATTAATGCAGCGTCAGGATTGACATTATTGTGGTAACGCTAATTTTGTTACAGTTGTTGTAATAAAAACTACAGTGGATAATGACTTTACAGTTCCTTGTCAGTTTGACATACTTACTTAGTGAAGATGAAGGGAATAAGGTGGCCCACGTGCATTGCTTCCGAGGAAGGCCCTCTGCCTGTGTAAAGAAAGAACGACTTCTTGTTCTCGTAGGCGTCGAGGACCTGATTCATGTCTCTAAAAAAAAAAAAATAAGGCAAGAGTAACATGAACATATCGCAACACTGTCACAGGCAGGATGAGGGTTTTGGTATTAATGACACTGAGGGCCAACCTGTGAGAGAAGAAGACTCCTCGGCGGAGGAAGCGGTGAGGCTTTTGCTCTGTGATTCTGCTTATTCTGTCGATCAGGTCCTGATCGATCTTACTGCTCCCGAACCTCACTGCGAACAGAAAGTGTCCCGTCAGCTCTCAGTACTCAGTCCTGTACTGAGCTTCTGAATGGCTCAAATCTGGCTGTATCCTAGCTTATTTTAATTCTGGTCCATCAGCGCTATCTTCGGATATTTCAATTAAGTGACTAAGCACTTTTGTAAGTCGCTCTGAACAAAAGCGGAATAAAAGGTGGTTGCCATGTGTGCCATTTAGCACACTGTTGAACACAGAAATCTTACACCTCACAATACAACAGAATTCTGCAGGGGACTCTGTTCACAGAGTATGGATTATTCCCATATTTCTGTAGACCCTATGGTCCCATGGGGGATGTACCAAGTATTTGACTGGTGCATTTGTTTTTCTGGCACTTCAGTGGACATAATCAGTGACTGGGTTGCGTAGAGCAACATGTGCTTCCCCTGTTTGATTACTATGTAGCCATTTTGAAACCAGGTCTAGTTACATGTTATGGTGTGGACTTTTGACTGCGAGACAAGCAATTCATATCGCAGATATTGCAGTTATTACCTAATGTTTCATTCTGTTGAAGGTAACAGAACTAATCTGTCCCAAGGACACTGATATTAGAGACTCTTCATCTTCATCATGTCAAGAATTAGACATTATTCTTTTATTAACGTATTAATACAAGCGCATTAATAAACTGAAAAAATCAGTTAAGACTTACTGACCAATCAGATTCAAGAATTTAACATTACTGTCAAATAAAAAGACAATAGCAAACGCAAGGCAAACCAAACGTACTAACATCGCAGTACGAACACCAACCTATGAGCTTGTCGTAGTCCACTCCTTTGGCATTGGTGGTGGAGACGTTCCAGGGGTCCACTTGGTCGTCTTCGTCCTCTACAGCCGGTCCGTTATTACTTGATGAAACGTCATCAGCGGGGGGACAACCGGCCTTGTATTCTTGGCCTGTGTTTTTTTTGTAATGGACCTTCAGCTTCAGTAGGAGCTGTACAGCAGCATCGATCTCGGCCTGAACAAACCAGTTGTGTTGTGTAATTACAACATATGCAACTAACTAAATAACTAATTATCATTAATTAACGCGTTATTTACTTACTTTAGCCGCCTTCTCTGCCTTTAGGGCTCGGACTTTCTCTCCTTGAAGGTTTAGTTTCTCGTAAAGCTCCATGGGGGTCAGCTCACAAGCGACGTCTTCCTGACAGTTTGCCATATTTTACCCTTTTATAGGCAAAAAAAAGCATATATTATGGTTTAATATTAGACTGCTAAGATGAAGTCCCTTTATGTTCAACATTGTTAACTGACCCCTTTTTATCCACAACTACGGACAAACCAGGGCAGCTGTAATCTTGTTAAGGAACCAGCCTTGTGATCAGGTTCGAATCCCGCACAGACAAGGCACCTACCCCTATCTGCTCCCTGGGTGCTGTGGATGGTGTTGCTCACTGCTCCGGGCCCTAGAGTGTGTGTTTCACTGCACCGATGGTTTAAATGCAGAGGTCAAATTCCTTTCTGTGCAAGCGCGGTGGTCAATGAGCCACTTGGCTTCCTGTGTCTGATGGTGATGATTTATTGTCATTTCGTAATTGTAACAATGACAACCTAAGCTTGTGTCTTGTGTCATGTCTGAGAATTCTTACTTTGTATTTGCAAGCTTTAAATATCTGTGACGGTGAAAAACACGTTTAAGTTCGCACCTTAAGGGAATTTCCCAGATTTGTGTGTGTGGGCGAATTCATTCTTTAACGCCACTAGAAATGGAAAATCACACTGTGAGACTTAAAATGAATAGAGATGATTCAGAATCATAAAAATGAGCTGTGTTGTTTTTTTAAGTAAAAGTGAACTATTCTTTTGACCGTTGTGCACACTAGTGAACACACACTAGGGGGCAGTGAGCACGCATGCCCAGAGCGGCGGGCAGCGCCCGGGGAGCACTCAGGGGTTAAGGTGCCTCACTCAAGGGCACTTCGGTTGTGTCTTGTCAAGGCTTCTGGTCCCAAGGCGGCTTCCTTAACCACAAGCCTACACCTGCCCTTTTGTAGACATGTCCCTAAGACCTGGGACACCTCTGTCCTGGACAGTTCAGTGGTTTCTATGCTCAGGTATAGGATTAAGTAAGGATTAATAATAAGTAAATGAGAAAAATAACCCCAGTGTGAGAGGCAGGGGAACTCTCCAGCACTTTTCTGTCTCCAAGACTTTTCAGTAGCTGTATTATTACAGTCCAGCTCTGGATCCTGTCAACATATGGTCTTTTACCTGAACTCACTGCGAGTCTAATATCTACAATATGACATTACAGCTGACTTTATAACCCAATCCGTGTTCAATACCAGTTGTACATGTTAATAAAAGTAGTGGTAAAAGACTACAATACCGTTCAGTGTTCCAGAAGCCGGCTTTTTCCTCAATACATTCCCCTTGCATCAGATTTCCCAACAGCGGTGTGACAGTCAAAAGCATCCGAGTGACACAGAGACAGGAAAACATGGTTCCGGGTTGACAATATCAGACGCACTTGCTTAAAATAATACTTTTCATTACATTTCTGATTGTGGTATTTCAGGATACGTATTATATTTTAGTTTAGATCTACAATGAAAGGTTTTTACTGGTAAATAAATGCAATTTAAGACTCGCATGACTGATATATATTGTCGGATTTCCCCCACGTGCATTACAACACACTGTAATGCTTGGAGCTTTAATTATATTGTGAAATAAACATATTACTATTAATGAGGTACACATTAGTGAAGGCAGAATCTCTTACTCATTATAAAGGAGCCGGAAGAACATAGAGTCGACTCATCGTGAGTCATCAGAGTCGACTCTTTTGATTCCTTATGACTGGGGCCAAAGAATCGACTCCTTTTTGAATCCCAACCATGTAAACATATTACTACTATTAACAAAGTACACGTTAGTGTCAGAAGGATCTCTTATCCATTATAAAGAAGTCGGGAGAACAAAGAGTCGACTCGACGTGAATCATCAGAGTCGACTCTTTTGATTCCTAATGATTGGGACCAAAGTATCGACTCCTTTTTCTGAATCACATATAACGATATTACGATCACTAAAGTACACATTAGTGCCAGAGGAATCTCTTACATAGAGTCGACTCGTCGTGATTCGTCGGAGTCGACTCTTTTGGATTCCCATTGAC
>JAOVVF010000002.1:4534258-4546572 GCA_028565595.1 Duopalatinus emarginatus | reverse complement strand
GACTATTATCATGTGTTTTTGAGGCTCTTACAGTGCATAAATTTAGGTAACCATACATTGATATATGAGTTCACAGTGTATCAGATGCTCTTTGGATAAAATACAGTATTATTTTTACAAAGCAAATACACACAGATTCATTGGGCCATGCTAAGTTTTGGACTCTTTTATAGTTTTGCACATATTTATATTACTCAGAACTATGAGTTAGTAGTAGGGTCAAGTAGATAAAAGCTCATGCTATCTACTATTACTACTCATTTGTAATAGATCAATCTAAATACACCAGGTTGGTAACGTTAACAATAATAAATAAATAATAAAAAACGGGGGGGGGGGACATTTTTCTGGCATTTCTCATTCTTTAACATTAGAGATACTGTTGTATAAACTTTCTATTGTCTCTAGTAGCTTAAAATAAATTTCTTATTAGGACTAATAAGGATTTAATTTAGACTTCTGTTCATTGTAAGAACAGAAAACAAACATTCATATAAAACGTACTAGATGCTTACTTTGAAAACACCTTCATTTACGAAGGCATCATAAAGAATGCTCCATGCAAATATTTTAAGACATGCTTATAAAGCAGAGGCCTTTAACCTATGTTTCGGCAACCTAACCAACACATTTTTTTGGTGTTCTACGGTTTCAGATGTGGTGCAGCTCAGCAGGGATTTTTAATAACATTTTTAACTAAATGATTGCTTTCCATAGGTGTTATGGTAGTAGCTTAACTACACCCAAAAAAAATTCTCTGGAATCATTGGGAATCCATGTAAAGACTAAAGACTTACTGTAAATACTGTGCATGTATATATTGTAAAAAAAATTACATATTTATTAGGGCCAAATAGTAGCATATATGACTTAAACCTAACTGATGGGAAATTAAGCAAGGTAAAATAGGTAAAATATTTATATGTGAAACCTAATCTCTATTTTAAAATGGTAATATTACATAGTATAATGACTTTGGAATGAGGTATTTCACTGCCCTATTGTCTTTCCACCACATACCACACTCTAAAGCTAGGTAATATTCAGAATGCAGCCAGGTTTGTCAATGGAGAGTATTCAATTGTAGACTAGCGGCTCAGTTAAGCAGTGTTCCATAGAGTTGAGCTTTGGTAAGACTGTCCTTTCTACTGAGTCCTGTGCTTGTAAATTTTTGGTGCTGCGGAGAACTAATCCTCTGTGTCCCTGGAAGCTGGTAGTTCCTCACATTTGACGCCTCCAGTGACGTTTGGTGTAATGACTCAGCTGAGCTGTTGAGGCTTACATCCACATATTCTTTGTTCGCACTTCCCATAGTGCTCTCACTGTCTTTGGGGAGCACTCCAGCAAGGAATAGGCTGCTCTTAGACTCCTGGATGCTGTTATTTGACTGGTACATTGGTCCTTTTTCAGTCTTGCACAACCCCAGACTGTGCTTGGGACTTGGTGCTAGGCTAGAGCCAGGCGACGTGGAGAAGCAGGAATCCAGTACACCTGTGTGGAAGGTGTTGTCTCCTTCCTGGACACTGCTGTATAAGGGTCCTATCTTGGAAGGGCCAATTGCAAAGTGCTGCTCGGAAAAGCTGTAAGGTGGAACATTGCCAGGATTGCGATATGAAAAGTTGTTGATGTTCTCTACACTCAGATGCCTCCAGCGGCGCATTAGCTCCTCCTCAGGAATATGCATACTGCTGCAGCTGTCCTTTGGCACTCCCGAGGAGCCTGTGCTATGGGAGGAAGGGAGCCGTGGTGAATGGTATGGCTCGCTGTAGCAGGACGCTGTTCGCATATAGACTGGGGTGTTGACTTTTTGTGGACTGGAGGTTACGTGTTGAAAGCTGTGTGACTTGGGAAACCTGGGGCTGTCTTTGTCATATGAGGATGTGCTCTTACACTCGTAATCACCATCCCGCCAGTCCATGTATAGAGCCAAGTGAGAGGAGGAAATTGTGCTGGGAGCAAGGCCCTTTTCATCTGAAGCCACGCTAAAGCTAGAGTATGAGCTAGAGGCTGGGCTGGACCCTGCTGCAAATTCATGGAGAGCCACATCATTGTGGGAGTACTGAGAGGGGAAGTTGTAATCCTCCGGGTCTGTGGAATTCTGGGGTTGAGCAATGCTGGTGTTCCTGCCATGGAGGTCCACACTTTTCCGACGCCCCTGCCAGCGATCGTGTCGCCTCTCGTCCATAGGACAATATAGTGCTGTGTCACTGCAGTATAGGTCAGATGATTTGTATACAGCATGGTGTTGAAGAGCATCAACACTGTTCATTTCGCTGTTTGCCAGAAAGTCTGAGTCTTGAGGCTGTGGGCTAGGTGAGCGTGTGACTGGACAGCTACTACCAGGCTCAGGCTTCTCCAGTACTTTGGCAATGACTGTGGACACAGCATCAGAATAGGGTGAGTGGCACAGGCGCTTGTCCCTCCCATGCCCATGATTCTCCATGCGAGAACCAGCCTTCTCTTGAAAGTCAGGGGGCAGCTGAGAGAGATAGAGGTAGAGGGTTAGGGAGGGAAATTTGAATCACAAAGTTTACTTACAGCAAATAAGTAAATTGTGAATCTATGGTTGTGGATACTGGCTTCAAATAAATTCTTTGAATATTTTGAACATAATGAAATAAATAACATAAATAAATAAAAATACATATAATAAATGCATTTAAAGAAATTCGATTGAATAAACAAAGTCTCTGACCTAGGGGTAAATGATCAAGTGAAACAAAAATGAGCTCCACAGCAGCACCTAAGGCATCATTTTAATTAGTAATAGAGCTCCAAGGTTGGCTAAAATGGCCAAGTTCTGATGTCTTATTATTAAAACACTGTAGATCTCAGGGGCACAGGGCTGATGCCATTTAAAAGATACTGAAGAGCTCATTTAAACATGGTAACTGGAGACATCCAGTGCAATGCAAGGGCCAACACTCCATTCCATTCAGTACAATCCAGAACAGTCTCAGCAGGCAGAGCAAAACAGGCTACAACCCAGTGCTAACCACCAGTGTGCTTACCCATTCACATTTTAACTCTTTCTCTCTTACACTGCAGTGTGCAAGCAATTAACGGTTACTAATGTAATTGCTTGGATACATAATTAATAGAATGATGATATATTCATTTTAATTGTACAGTCCCAGTGTACAGTCAATGTCACAATGCATCAGTACAGACCAAGTAGTAACAAAATATAATGCATGACATACAGGTTTGGTAATACAAATGAGTGAATAACTGTATTACTGCCATAAGAAGCATCTTATGTTAAATTAAAAAAAAACTTTAATTATGAAATAAAAAATATATATAATTATAATATTAATAATATTAAGTTATTAATATTTATTGCACAATGTCTGAATGTAATTATTGTCAGTATGTATATGTACGCTGCATGTCAAAACAGTTCCTGATATTTACTAAAAAGCTATTTGTATGCAGTGCTTTCATGTATGCATAAGTTGTAGATTGGCTTACAAATCAATACACTTGTCAGGGCTTGTTGCAATTCCCTAATGGTGCCTGTACATTTCCGCCAAAATTTCCAGTCTGTTTTCAAAACCTGTTGCTCTCCATCTGGGAATGTTTTCCTTGCTGTCGACATTTCAACATTCTGTTAGGCTTTCTCTGGTAGATCAGTGCATATAGGTATTATCAAACCAAGTACAAATCAATATTAAAGGCTATCCCAGGCAAATTCTAATTGTTCTTATGGAAAAATAACTATGACTATTATTAAAACAATTTTACACTTAGCAAGGAAATGCAGGAATTACTAAAACAGAAGTATATGCTCATTGATTTCACCGATTCCTGTAATTGCCATGCTTGAGTGCCCTGGAAATAACACACTCCTAGGCATGATGCAAGTCGGTTTAAAAGAGTGACATGCACCCCTATTGTGAACGCTATTATTGGGTCTTGTATAGCAATTTCGGTGAAAAATAGAGCAAGAAGTGCAGTTACCTTGGACTGCTTCTGTGGTATGTAATGGGATTTTCCACACTGCAGGAGTTGAGCTGCACTGTTGCATTCCTTCTTGTACAGGTCCTGTGGGAAAGCAGCACATCAGTATGGTGTCCTAGCAACAGCGCTTTCTTGGAATATTAAATATATACGTTTAATTCTGGGTTTATGAAATGTGCAGTTCTGACTGGTCACTGAGCAGTGTCATTTTTTACACGTATTTACAAATGGCTACTGAATTGGTCTTAAATAATCCTAGATTTATATATTCTAAAGATTTCCTCCAGTATATTGTCATGAAGTCCTTCTGATCTGTCCGCATATGAAAGGTCAGAATTGGAGGAAGGTCGAGTAACCTTTAATGGTGTTGTAGACAAGAATAACGAGGCTAACAAACTACCGTACACCATTAAGGATTTCTGAAATGTGTGTTCAGTCCAGTCACTGATGTGTGTGCAATGATCATCACCTGACCTTTCTATGATCACCTGACTGCGCACAGCACACAGTGATGATTGGTCCTGATTGGCTAGCTAGTGTACATTTCTTTTATACGGCATTATCTTTCTAATGTTTGTAAATAATATGACAATTTTATATGAAGATATAAATTCACAAACACATGACATTTATAAATGTCACCCCCAACTCAAAGTGAACTCAAATGAAATATTCTAATAATTGGAGATTCTGGACTTCACATGCAATAAATATTAAATATATTGCAATTGACCATTTTGAATTAAATTAGACCAAACATAAACCCTTTTTTATGATATTCTACTTTTTTGAGATGCACTAGAACATTGACATGCCAAAGGTCACAGGACAGGTACTAGTATTATGTAGGACCCCCTCTAGCCCAGCAATGTCCTACGACTCAACATAGCATCAATTGCACAAGTGGACGAAAGGTGTCTGGTTGAGCCATGCTGTCTGGATAGCCAGCAACAGCTCCGTGGTATTTGTAGGTGCAGGATCTTGGTGTGAATGGACCACTCTACCACATCTTATAAATGCTCAGTCTGGCTCATGTCAGGCAAATGTCCAGGCCACACCATTCATTAGGACTCTCTAGAATGTTCCTCAAACCAATTCTGGACAAATTGGGCCAGATGGCACAGTGCATTATCCTGCTGTAATATCCTATCATTGTAAGGCTACATGAAAAACATAAAGGGCTGAGAATGGTTACCAAGCAGAAAACATCTTTAGGTGGACCAATGGACCCAATGCCATCCGTGCCATGAGAACACACCCCATACAAGTATGGAACCAACACCAACCTGCACAACAGGATCCATGGCTTTATGGTGTCTGCACCACACACAAATCCTACTATCAGCCTAAAACAATTGGTACTGTGACTCATTGGACAATGCCACATGTTGCATGTTAGCAACCTCACAAGCCCAGGTGAGGTAATGTGTCTGGTGTTGTGGTGTTAACAGAGACACTCTGGTGGATCTTCTGCTTCAATACCCAGTGGACTGCACTGACCTGTGGAATATGCGTGTTTGGGGCCTCCTACACTGAATCCGTATGTGAATCAGTATGTGAGTCGCTTGTCTGTGTGCATGGACTTTTTCAGCCAGATCGAGTCCTGATTGGTTCACCCCCTATTAGTTAAGCCCCTATTGGCAGCCACTGATAGTTCCACTTTTTATGGAGAATGGAGACAGACTGGAACCTGGCATCCATCCGTCCATTCAAGCTCAATTCTAAAGCTTGTCCTCTTTTTTTTTAACTGTTTTTTTTTACCTCCAAAAAAGTCACCTTGGAAAATGTGTCATTTTATTTCATACTATTAGATTTAGATAATATTTATTGGACAGTTATACTGTAGAAAATGCGCAGCATATATTTTAATTTTCTGCAAGGTTAGAGTCACAATATATATGATATATATATATAATGTTGACTTTATCATTGGAAATTGGAGTTTTATTCCCAATTCAATTCAAATTAATTTAATTTCATTTGTATACCATCCCAAAGCAGCTTTACTGAAATAATGAAAAGTGTTACACATTCATAGATGTATGATAGATGTACTGCCTGCAGAAAATTTCCACAAGCTTGTGGAATCAATGCCCCATGGGGGACCTACCAAGTATTAGACTGGTGTACCAATTTTTCTGGCACTTCCATGTGTGTGTGTGTGTGCACACCATTAGACCAGCATTATTAACCCAATGATATGTTATCATTCTTTCAGCTAAATTCATTCTTTAGACAGACTCCCCCTGACATTTGTAATCTGCACTTAACATATCCAGCCTCTGACCTTAATCTTTGTTATGGTGCCCTCCAGAAAATTATCACTATCTCACACTGCCCTACTTACTGTCAATCCCCTTGGTATCTATTTGTGAGAGTGAGCTGCATTTCTTTTCAAAGGGTGGCTTAGGACATGGATTGATCTAGACGTATGGTAATAAAGTGAAGTATGACCATGAATTAATGAGCTTAAAAAAAACCCAACTTCCTGTCATTCCATGGTATTATGATTCTTCTAAGCTGAGTACAATAGCTTTTGTCTGTACTTTATTTGCATTTAATTAAATGACTGTTGCTCTTTATATGACCAGTTCGTTTGAGTCTTTTTCTTTTCTTTTTACACTTTGTCCCTTTCTGCCCTAAAAATGAACTCCAAGGGATTAGCATTTTTCTTGCACATAGTATAGTATGCAAAAACCCAGACCCCTCTGCACCAAACTGAACTGAGACCAGCTTTTACCATAGTATTCTAGCCATCCGGGCTTTCTGTAGTCAGATCACCTGCTTCTGCACTGGCACAAGTATAGCAGCAGCTGTTTCCAAGTGAAAGCTACCTATAATGCAAAGCAGGAAAAGTCTGACAGCTCCTGAGGAGCTATGACATTTTCTGTGAACAGGAAAAGGACTGAGGACTTATCATACCTGAGGTGGACCAGAAAGACAACTGAGTCCTCTTTCAAATAAAGTGAACACAAAAATAACTGAGTCCCTTTACTGCTGTCCCACTTTTTGGTCCACTTCTTAAGGACTAAATCTAGTTAGTTAAAAAACGACTACATGAGATGTTGAATTATGCAGACTTCTTTGTAGTCTATATAAAAAATTCACGCTCGTGCTAGATCTCTAGATCAAGAAGAAAGCATACTACCATACTATCAAGTATTGGGTAACAACTATTGGGTTTGAACCCACAGCATTCTGACCAGTAACCCAGCCTTAATCATTGAGCCACTAAGTCCACAAAGTTCACAAAGGCAATGGACAGACATGGGAAGTTCCTTTCCTCATATGGGTGCCAGGACATATAAGAACCTTGATTTTTACAGTAGGATGACACGATATTGAGATCACAATATTGAGCATCTGAGGATATATAGCAGCTTAATCCTATTGGGAGAAGATGTCTGTTTGAGATCCATGCAATTCTGAGATCCATGCAAAACATGAATATCTGAGGGTGTAAAAGAGAGGATGAGTTGAGTGTGATTAACATAGTAGTGGCATAATAACCCATGTAAGGGTATGACCTCACTAAGAGAGCAGATTTAGAGGATAAAGAAGAGGGCCCAGCACTGAGCCTTGTAAGACACCACTGGAAAGTCTGCATAGAGCAGATGTGGGTCATTCATTTCAAAACTTATAAAGATGGATAGGAGAGTCTTGGAATTTAGCAACTTGAAGACTAAATTAGACTGATGACAGCTTGGTTAATCTAGTAGCATGAAGCTTCTCAGTAATCGGCCAAAAATACCCACAATAACCCACAAATACAAAAATCTTTAAAGCAAGACTGGTTACAATCTCTTCTGGTGAAGATAGCGCGAAAGAGCTCTGCAGACAGAATTTTAGGAGAGATTGAGAGAAGTAATACAGATCAATAGTTGCTGATGTCTGAGGTGTTCAGAGTCACAATAGGGAGAGGTGTCAGGGGTGTTGTGGGGAAACTGGGGATGTGGTTTGAAAAGGATCTGAAAAAAGAATTTCAATGTTTGTGCTGTTTTATTGAGATTCCTATAGTGAAAAATATGTTCAAGCCAGCATTATTAAACAGATTTTAATAATAATATAATAATAATTATAATAAAATTATAATAAAATTAAAATTAAATTAAATTAAATTAAATTAAATTAAATTAAATTAAATTAAATTAAATAATAATAATAATTATTATTATTAATAATAATAATAATAATAATAATAATAATAATAAATTACTTACATTTTGTTCTCTTAGCTTTTTAACAGTCACTTTGGCCTCCATTAAATGATTATTGAGTACGATGATTTCTCGACTGAGTGTCCTTTTCTCGTCTTCATATTGCTGTGTCTAAATGAGACAGAAAATAAGTAATGAAAGCTATGTAAAATCAATTAAAAGCACAAAATCTCTATTTTAGATCAATCCATGATATTTTGCGATATTTGCTGGACACCATGTTGTCCTGCTGCTCATGTTTCTTTATCTATAAAAATCCATCTAAATCACACACTTGTGTTTTCTTGATGTTAAAAACGACAATATTTTTGAAACTAAAAACATTATACATTTATTACAAGAGTGCTATTTTTACATGTTTATAAATTATCGTATGATATTTATTACCCGAACTTGGAGGATCTAAATAAAATAAGATCTCATAATCCTTTCCACTTCCACTGCATTATATCATGTTTCTAAAAAAATATTTATAATTATACATTTTTATAATTACAGCAGGTCAGATTTGACTGTCATCATCTTCTGTGTTTTGTTGAATTTTTTTTGGAAAAAAATATATTTCTCATGCTTGATACAGCAATCAGTCTTTGTATTAGTAAAGAGCAGTAACAAAGCACATGGAACATACTCCAGATTCAGTGGTGTAGGTCTGAACAACAAGCATCTCCAACTCCAGCCATATATACTGTTTACCACCTTCTAGGTTCTTAATGTAAATGAGCTAAGCTTCAAATGGAAACAGGTCTGGCAACCTTTTGTTGCTCTATATGATAATTAGGTTTCTGAACCGTTGCCTGAGATGGTTCTCAATGACCCATCCTCATTTCCATACCACAATTGGTAGCTGTTACCATGATAAGGGTGATTATGGTGAACACTAAAATGGTAAACCCATTGACAGATAAAGTGAATAACATTGATTATCTCATTACAGTTGTGCCGGTCAAGGGGGGGGGATACATTAGGCAAAAAAAATAATGGACAATTCTTGAAGTTGACATCTTAGAAACAGGAAAAGGAGCAAGCGAAAGGATCTAAGCGACTTTGACAATAGCCACATTGTGATGGCTATATAAGTCTTAGTCAGACATCTAAAAAATGTTAAGGGTTTTACTAGTATGCAGTGGAAAGTACTGACCAAAAGAGGACCAAGGAAGGACAACAGGTAAACCAGCAACAGTGACATGGGCAACCAAAGCTTATTCATTCACATAGGAAACAAAAGCTAGCCCATCTGGTCCAAACCCACAGAAGAAATACTCCAGCTCTGTAGTATTTGACTAGAGCAGGTCAATGTTCATTGACACTGTGAAAGGCCATTCATTGATTTTTGAAACATGAAGAATGAGATGGTATGGATATGATCGTTAGCATTCTTTCCTTCTTCATTCTGTTTTCCTCCATTATTTCGGTACAAGTTGATCTTCATCCATCCATAGAATGCTGTTCCAAAACTGCACAGGCTTTTATTTCATATAGAAAACTCTATAAAATATTCATCTTTTTACATGAAAGAGGTCGGCACGGTGGCTTCACAGGTATTGTGTGTGCTACACAGCTCTAGGGATCTGGGGTTGTGGGTTCAATCTTTGCTCTGGTCTCTGTCTGTCAGGAGTTTGGTGGGTTCTAACCCTGGGCTTTCGTCGGGTGCTCCAGTTTCCTCCCACGGCCCGAAAAACACACATAGTAAGTGAATAGGATTTGCTAAATTGCCCCTATGAGTGAGTGTGTAAGTGAATGTGTTCGTGTGTCCGGTACCCTGCGATGAGTAATTAAGAAGCATAACAGGGACAGGGCCATAGAAGGACATAAACCCAGCAGCAGGGCTTCAAGCAGGAAAAGGAGAGCATTGCCAGAATCCTATATAATATCCAGTGGGCTATTGGTGTGCATGTTTCTGAGCATTGCCATTTAGTTTGTCTGGGAGAAAAGCACTGTAGACAGTGGAGTAGAAGTTGTCAGATTCGTAGTCTGTTATGGTTTGGATGCCTTGCCACAAGCGCTGGGGGGTCCGAGTTGGAGTGGAAATGGTCCTCTATGCGTCACATGTAGTTAAGTTTAGCTTTCTGTATGCCCTTTTTGAATTTGTTTTTAGCTGTGCTGTATGCCATGCAATTTCCAGGAGCGGATGAGGAACAGTCAACGCAGCTATACAGATGCACTCAAGGACACTCTGGAAGCAACCTAGACTTTATTAAGATCCCAGAACTGCCACAGACTGATTGCCTCTATGCCATGCCACACAGATGCAGTAGTTTATTGTAATTCAATACGAAACATTTTTTTGTGGTTTTCATTCTATTTTGTTAGATTTAATACAATATTCCAATCAATGAAGATACTGGATTTCTTATTTCAATGAGCTAGTCTTATTGATCCAAAGTAAAACATTTACAACATTCTAATTTTTTGAGACGCACCAGTATACAGTCACAGAAGTCACAGAAAACTGGTACATCAGTCTAGTACTCGGTAGGTCCCCCACAGGAAATGGACTCCACAAGCTTGTGGAAATATTCTACAGGCAATGGAGACCATACTTCTTGCAGAACGGTCCACAATTCTGTTGTATACCATGGTGTGGGATTTCTGTGTTCCAAAGCGCTTTGCATGGAATCCCAGACGTGTTCGATAACATTGAGATCTGTTGATCCCAAACTTATCAGAATGACAGGACATGAACGGGTGTAACTCACGCATGCATAGCGTTCACCTGTCAAAGATATCTGGAGACATATCAGGTGTCTCATAAAATGCCAGTTAAACAAATCCCATACCGTATGTATTTTGCATAGGATCGTCTGTGGCAGTTTTTTTGGCACTTCAGTGTATATATTGTATACTGTGTGTGTATGGTTGTATATAAGTGTGGGTGGGATTTAGGGACAGTCTCTCTCTGGTAAAAGGAAAATAAATTATAGCTGAGTGGCTTATATGTGTGTCCTTGTATTCTTGCCTTCAGTCGGTTCCCAAATCCCCTGTGAAGCAATTAGTTGCGAGCTGTGTTCTAAATCTTCGTTGAAAACAACATCTAATTAACTCAAGGACACACAAAAAACCCCAGCATATCAGTGAGAACTGTTTTAAAAGAACTATGGTTATATGAACTCATGACATCCGTCAGTAGGAATCACCTGGATACCTGAATAGAATGATCCAGCATGGTAGGCCATGGTGATTGTGCAACCACATAGTGGACCAGCCTCTGCTCAGACAAAGGGGCCCTTTGTGTCTTTCCTTTGTGCAAGTTAGTACAAAAATTGGATGGCCAATATTTGTATACATTGCACTATTATTTGTAGTGCTGCAAGGTCAACCAGAAGGTTGCCTTGCCATATAATGCATGCAACGTCGGCAAGTTATCTTACCATACAATTGGGCAGCTGTAGGCTTGTGGTTAAGGAACCTGTTTTGGGACCAGAAGATCCCAGGTTCGATCGCCTCAACTAACAAGACTTGACTAAAGTGCCCTTGACCAAAGCACCTAATTTCCGAAAAGAGGCTGCCCACTGCTCTGGACATGCGTGTTCACTGCTCCTAGTATGTGTTCACTAGTGTCTATTTGACTGCAAGGATGGGTCAAATGCAATGTCAATTCCACTACACAGTAATCAAAAGAGTAGTGCACTTTCACATATTTGATGAAATGATTGCTAGCAGAAATATGGGTTATAAGAGAGTTCTTGCCTCATGCTACTTTAATGGTCCATTGTCTAAACCAGTGGACTAACATGTAGTAATGGCTCAAAACTGGTAAGAACAGACAGCACTTGGCCCTCAATTCCAGCTGATATAATCTATGCCCTTAACCATTCCCTGCAGCCTGTAAGGGAATCATTAATGCTGACTGCCCCTCTAGCAAGATAATGTCCAAAACAATGTTCTTTAGGTATGTGTTTTTCCAGCAAGTTAGAGCTTTGGCTTTATTATAGGGGCTCAAGTCTTGGGCTGATGAGCCAGTTCTAAAAAGGCTTGTAATACCAGGAACATTGCTTCTGGCTCCTGGCAACAGATTGGCAACCATTACATCCACCAAATTCTGAGTTCTGAGCTTTGGGACTATAGTATTCTCTGTTTTAAGTTCTGAGTGTATAGTATTTCTGAGTTCTGAGAGTCTTGTATTTTCTGTTC
>JAOVVF010000002.1:4427231-4439870 GCA_028565595.1 Duopalatinus emarginatus | reverse complement strand
CCGAATCCTGACTTTCTTTACTTTATTACTGTTTACTGCTCACTGTGGGGTTTTTTCTTTCAAATAGTAAAAACCTCATCACAACATTTCTTCACATGTGCCTAAGACTTTTACACAGTACTGTATATATAATTTCTGTGGAAGCAGTGTGTATTATCTGTTAGGATGCCATCAATCTGCTATTTTCTTTCTTTATTATTATTTATATTTTTATTTCATTTAATTTGTCAGTAAGTTCTCCTTAATTACCTAGCATACATACTTTTCGATCTATAAAATACGCCATCCTTTTTCTTTTTATTATTTATTTTGCCCTCAAAGCTACTTGTCAGATTAATGTACATTTACAAAATTTAAACATTTAAAAAAAATAATACGGAAAGAAATAGATTTTCGTGTACTTGACCAGACTACCGCAAAACATTCCCAACCAGTTCATTAAGATCCTAAACAGTCCATTACAGGTTAATACATGGCTGTTTATCTTAATAAAAAACCCATTTATATGAAGCTTGCATTGCTGGCATGTTTTTACTGTTTTTATTATAATAATAATAATAATATATAGAGCATTAAGAAAATCTGGACGTGTAAAGAGAGACAGGGTATTAAGACAACTGTAGTGTAAGATATTTAAAAACCTCTACAGATGCATGTGCAACTTAATGTAATACATCATGTAGTATTTGATCTGCTGCTCAGTACTAAAGGTGGAAGATTAATGTGCGACTTACAAGGGAAATTATGCACTTATTGTTCTTGTAAATGTAATCGAATCCTATCAGATATTTATTTGAATGCGTGCAACCTGCTGATTGATTTTATCATATTAATCTTTTTTATGATTCATTTTGAAACCATCTCTTTATTTTGCTATTTTACTATTTTAAGTCTGTATTTTTTAAATCCCACCAGTCATTTCAGCACCAGGGGTTAAAAGTGGCTGAACTAGGACCACGCTTATTAAATAGATATTAATAGTAACTGAATCATTTTTTGCACAGACTGTATTTTAAATGAAAGTGAAGTGAAAAAAAAACACAGGCCTTCTGCCTTGGCTCTATAATATTTACCAACTCAAGGAGATTAAGGCTTGTTATTGTAGTTGGGGGAAAAAAAAAGAAAGAGTTGACCATCTGTTCAGGACCCATCAAATGTGGCAAAGCTCGACATACTGTATGTGTTTAAAGATGCACTCACCTTCACATCGGAGAAGAACATTTTCAGCATGTTGGAGCTGGGATAGCGTGTGTAGAAGAACATCAGCTTTGCTTTCTTTAAGTGGTTGGGGGATAGGCCTTCTTGGATTTGCAGAATTAGTGGTTAAGGAAAGTGCATTAGTATAGCTTAAGATACATACAGAAAGTAATAGATTGTGCGTGCTTGACCAGGCTATGGCAAAACATTCCCAAGTAGATAATAAAGATCTTCTAGATTCTATTATACTCACCATTACAGGTCAATACATGGCTGTTTATCTTAATAAAAAAACCCTATTTATATGGAGCCTGCATTGCCTGCCTGTTCTAGATAAATAGGTTGATAAACAGATGGGCATTGTGAAGAGTCCCAGGAGGAGCCAAAGCTAACCACAGCTATCTACCCATTACATTTCACTCCTAACAACCAAACAACTGTTTGCCCCCCTACAGGCTCTTGGCCCAGGCTGTGTGTCGCCAGCTTTTCCAGCTTTAGCCACATCTGCGATGTAGACCGGCCATGCCATTTTCTTGACAGAATAATGGCTTTATAATTTATCAAAATGAAGATGCATGTGGGGCTAAATCAATGGACCCATGCAAGGTCAATTAAGAGGTTTGATCAGCATAGGCCTACCTCCTCCTTGTGTTGCAGAGTGCAGCCACTAATTCATCAATCCGGTGCCTTCGAGTCAGTTTACGTGGCCTGTGTCCGTTTCACAATGCAGGTATATGTAAGTAAATATGAAATTGCACAGGACGACAGAACGCATTACCTCCAGCAGTAAGGCCACGAAGACGCCGGGTTTACGTTATAAGTAGTCGAATAGACGTGCTATTCAACAATGCCGTCAAGCCATCGACGTTGACCGACATGCTCCTTGTACGAGGAAAGGGGAGGAGGTGTTCCCTCCATTAGACTGATAGGAAGGACTAAAAGAGCACTAGCTTCTCTCCTCTGCCATCTGTCATAATGTATACAACAAAGAACGGCAATAAATGACTGAGTAACAGGATGAAAGAGAGAGCAAAGCAGAGTGAAGGATGAAGGCTTATTCAGAAGCATGACTCCACAAGTGAAGGACTTTTTCATAGACGTAGCAAAAAAGGGGAGTGTAAGAATCCATATCGACTCTGATCGACTAGGATTGGCTTTATTTTATTTATTAATATTTCCTTTGGAATAATATCCATCTGGAATGCTGTAGAAAAAAAAAAAAAAAAAAGCTTAAGTAAGCGTTCAGGCTTACCAGGGACATGTAATCATGTGTCTTGGTCAAGGGCTGCAATGCTTTATTTCCGTCTACACACACTATATAATCTGGAAAAAAAAGGATAATCATCTAAAAAAAGCGAATTAATGTTTTGAATGTTTTGTACATCAACAAAAGCCTACAAAAGAAAATTTCCTGCAAGGAAACCTCTTTGTCCAGGCAGCTGTTTCTAGGATACGGAAATATGTGCAGTGACAAAATACCAAGTAAACATTACCCTACTCGGTGTAAAACAAGCCAGGCCACAACCAAGGTCAGCCAGGATATAATGCAAACATGAATATAAAGGCAAGTGAGGGGAAAAAAAAAAAAAAAAAAGGTGACCGCAGTGTATAGACAAATGAGATGCTACAAAAACAGCAGAGCCAGAGATAGTGCACATCATTAGTTTTTTTTTTTCTGAATTTGGATTTGGATTCACTGTTTCATGAAACAGAGACTATAACTGCTGAAACCTGATCCAGCTGCCAGGTGTAAGGGGAGAAAACATAGGGTTGATAAATCCATAAATGAATGCTAGACATCTGCTCATCAACATGAAGGATTAGATAGCTCGACCTGACATTTCTATTAAAACTATGTATGTGAGTAAGTAAGTGGTTGAGCGAGCAAATAAATAAATAAATAAATAAATAAATAAATAAGCAAGTAAGTAAATAAATGGTAACAACAAAGGAAAACACAATTAAACAATGTTTCTCGGTGTAATAATTAATGCAAAGTAAAAGACAAGGTAAGTGTTTTTTTTTTTTTTTTTTTTTTTTTCTGTGCCATCATTGTTAGGGAAACAGCTGAATGTCTAGCGCATTACACATGCAAACTGACTTCAACACTCCCCACCCCTGTTACTTCCAAGCGCACCATGTCAGGGCTGTTCTCTTTCTCTATATGCAAATCCCGAAGGGAAAATGAACAAGGCCGATTTTCTTGAGATGCAAAAAGGTTGCGTGACAAGGAAAATCATTTTGTCCTGGATCAAAGACGTTCAGACAAATTGAATAAAGTTTTGTATGTTTTTTTTTTTTTGTTTTTTTTTTAAGCCTATTGTGCAAATATTGAGACGTCGTTGAGAGCCCTGGATGCAGGTGTGTGTGGGTGTTTTTCCTGGGAAAATGATATACATTTGAATTCTATGCTAATACTTTAGAGTTAGATATAAAAAGAAATCATTCATAATTTAAAATATACAGACTACTCTGTCAGCTTTTGTTTATTCTTAGAAAAAATAGATAGTCAAAGCTTGTGAGACATCTAGCAGCTTTTTGGTAAAACAAAAAAAAAAAGGGTTGTAAAAGAGGGAAAGGATAAAAGATAAACAGCTACCTGCAAACACCTGTTCACATCTGAAAAAAAAAAGAGAAAGATGAAAAGAAAGGACCTGCTGCCAGGCAACAGCTATTAGTGCTGCAAGTGCTTTCGACTATAGCAAGCTCTTCATGATCAGAAAGAATACAACAATTTGCAGATATTCTCTGAAGCACTAGATGGGAATTAAGGGGGAAGCACGGCGAAAAACAAGGGGTTTGCAAAATTTCTCTGAAACAAAATGCCCCTTCACTGACAGATATATTTTCTCATCTTTCTAAACGCAAGATGCTAAGATCTTTTGGCAAAGGATTGCACTTGGCCTTTTACTTCCTGGCTTTGAAATATGATTTGCTTTGAGCATTTATGTACAAAGTCTTGCGTGGCCTGTGATGAAAGGGGGTGGGGTATTGTGAGTCTCTCTATGATAATTTGAGAACAGAGAAGATGGGAGGTATGTTTGGTCAGGACAAAGCTTTTCAGCACTTTGCCCTATAGTGCGCACTTAAAAGCCCCCTAAAACCAGAGAGGTCCTTTTTTAAATCTTTTCGACCGTGGATAAACACAGGATTTGAATATACGTTAAAATTCTCGAAGACCGATTGTCATTTAATCGTTTTTAACCACGCTACAAAATATCTCATATGTAATATGCAGGTATTGTAAAAATTCTTTTAAGCAAAACTAAATTAATTAATGAAATATTGGCAAGTGCATAACACAGAGCTGACTACCGTAAAAGGATATTGTACTTCCTGAATATGGAGAGATATCAGACATATCTTGGAGGTCCCCACATTCCGACTTGATGAGAGATATTGAAAGACCTTCAGGGTTTCCTGGATGTGTTGGTGAGATAGGACGATGCAGGCTGAGATGATTGGACGACATCTTGGTCCGCAGGCTAGTGGTTTCTCTAGACAGGTCCATAGACCCGGGAGAAGATCTGTCCTTGCCTGGATAAGGCCCACTTGGGGCGCCCAGAGGATTTTGGAAAGGATAACCCATAATATGAAGAGGAAAAGGATGTCTGAAGGATGGAGGACTGAAGGCCATGGTTGAGGATAATGGTGATGGATGAAGACTGGGATGATGATTTGCAGGTGTTGGTAGAGATCCCGGCTGGTCTGTAGAGTTCTTTCTCACCACTAGAGGCAGGGCCTCTGTTTGGTCATTTGAGCTCGGCACTCGCATGTTGCTAAACGAATTGAGAGGACTTGGAATGATGACATCACCAAAACACTGTAAACGCTGGTTAGTGGTGTGAAAATTCGCGTTCTCGCGATTTACTACAAAGCGGTCAGAAGGTGTCTGGACAGTTGGAAAGCCCTGAGGAAGTGGATATTGGGTTTTAGCAAAGACCTTTACCACGGTGTCCACCACCTGGGTCATTGCAGTGTTTAGTTCCTGTTTCAGTGTTTCTGCCAGTTGTTTCCCTTCTGCACGCATGGACATTGACCTGTGACTTTTTCCTCGAGAGCCATCCCGTTTGGGCTTCTCTCCCTCAGTCATCAGTGTTTGCTCACAAATAAGTGCCTGGGCTTGGTCCAAGAAATGCCCTGGATCCAGGTCAGACATTTCATTTTCTGAGCGGTTTGTAACAGAGCCGGAGATATGATTGTCCATTCCTTCAGAATGCAGACTGTCCTCTGAGACGTTTCCGTCCTCATCGTTCTCAGAATCAGTACTATCGTAAATCTGATAGAACTTTTCTTGGAGCTGTCGGAGCTGTTTTTGCATGTCCTCTAGCTGCAGCTTGAGATGACGGCGCTCCTCGTGCTTTTGCTCCTTGCGAGCAGAAATAAGTTGCTGGAAACTCTGCTGCTGCTGGGGTAGTTTCTGTTTACGCTTATTTTCCCTGTAACTCTCTCGAGGGCTTAGAGGTTGGGGCGCCCCATCACGCTCATTCTCACCTATACGGTGTGTGACATTTGGAGAGTGGCTCATCCCACGGATTATGTTCTCCACTCTGGCACGTTTAGCCCTTAGGTGCTCATCTGTCAAACGGTCGATGTCAAATTGTGCCATGGACGGCCTGCTGAAAGGGGACAGACACTCCTGAGGGCTGCCCCGTGATGAAGTGCTGCAGGCATCCTCCTGGTGGATCTCTGAGCCTGTCCTGGAGAGGCCATTGCTTTGGAAGTCGGATTCATTCGCCCCATTTTTGGTTAAATTGTTTTTTAGCAGCTGAGAGATGATGGTGGCCCCAGGAAAGGTCACCAAGGTGTCTTCGTAAGAGTTGGCCCGCTTCAGCAGCTTGTGAAGCACGTTGGACTTCTCGCTGTCTGTGTGCTGCACCACTGAACAGTTGACATCCTGCTCAGCTCCGTGGGGATTCATGGCACTGAAATTGCTTGGTTTTAAATGGGCTAAAGCTACAGACCCTGTACCTACGGTCCTTTTCACTCCAATGTCAACTCTTCTTCTCTTGGTTTGTCTACTTAAGAAGGATGTGTTGTCATGGTCCGGCATCACTGGAAATGTTGTTACACCATTTTAAAAGGCTTCCAACCAGACACAGCTTGAGAAACCTGTGGGAAAGATGAGAGAGAAAAAGATCAGATATTACTTTTTACGTAACGCTACAGGGACTTCCATAAGCCATACATTTCTACGCGTATTTTATTGTCATTAAACGTCTTACGCCTTTTAATGTTGCATTTAAGAAGACATTTATAAATATGACCCGAGCTAACAGTTTCAGTTTAAGTGGAACAGTGAATGATATTGCGAGAGCAATAAAACTTCTATTTAATTTTACTATTGCTTGCTTTCTTATTTAAATGTTTGGTTATATTTTAAAAATAACATAGACATTTAAAAAATGCTGTGCATTACATTGACATTAAATTGACAACTGACATTACGTTAATATACATAAAAAACCACACAGGACAGTCACAGTACCTAAAAAAATATTTTTGAAAATAATTAATAAATTATATAAAACAATAAAACAAAAAATAAAAACAAAACATTATAAAAAAAATAATATAAAAATATAAATAAAATAAATATTAGTAAAAAAAAATACAAAAGTTACTTTGATTCTTCATCAATTTGATTTTAAAATGTTACATATATATTAACCACTATAATTAAAATATTAAGCCAAGCCAACTCCTTGATTCATATATATATATATATATGGCGCATATATAAACTCCTGCGATACTGAAAAAAAACCCCATTTATTTATTTTTCCTCCAGTAAATGAACCCTCAGGTAAAGGAAAAGTTTTGATCAGTTAACATCAGATTAATCTAGCTGACTGAATGCATAGCTGAGCAAGTAATATATCCACATGCATTTTATGTATATGCATATAGTTATATGTATTTCAAGTCACATGTATATTATGAGTATAATAAGTATATACACCAAATATGATAGTGTAAAATTACTAAAGTAAACTAGTTTTTGTTCATGTAATGTATTTAAGTGTGTATATATATATATATATATCATGAATAGTATGTATATTAGAATTCACATGTATATTATACATATATAATAAGTACAATGGTGTAAAATATATAATAAATAAACAGTACACTATATTTCATTGTTGTTGTTGTTATTTTAAAGGTTGTTTTTCTTTTTTTTTTTTTTTATATGCCAAAAACAAAAAGTCTACCAGTGTAACTGGACATCTAAACCGGAAACACATGCAGACAGTTTTACACTGTCAGCTAAAGAGTCTCCTACACACACACACACACACACACACACACACACCGGTCCCTCAACGAGCTAAAAACAAAAGCAACACCGGACACCGGTAATGATCCTCAGCACTACTTTTACGACGTGATTAACATGATCACGTTTTGTCCATGCGCAATGACGCACCGTGCACAACAGTCCTTACAACAAGCTTCTTCCTTTTATTGTTTTTTTTTC
The DNA here is from genome assembly GCA_028565595.1 of Duopalatinus emarginatus. Lineage (NCBI taxonomy): Eukaryota > Metazoa > Chordata > Actinopteri > Siluriformes > Pimelodidae > Duopalatinus > Duopalatinus emarginatus. Next base: position 4,432,189 of record JAOVVF010000002.1, on the reverse strand, counting down.
TCTCTCTACGTAAACTGGTAACAAAGTATAAAAGCAGCATAAAAAAAAAGCCGTCCAGACAAACTGAAAGCAAACGCGTATATATTTACAAAGTCCACTTGGATGTTCAAAGTGCGCGCAACTAGAACTCTAACCCAGTTATTAAAGGCATCAGCAGCCACCAGGAGAAAAGACAATGCATTTGGCATTGTCACAGTGTTTATTAGAAAAAAAGCCAGCCAGAATTGACACACTTTTTTTTTTTAACTCGGATCATTTATCGGCTCGGATATACCGCTTTAAGTATCAGTGATACTAACCGATAATACGGCGATCCGTGTACAATCGCACCCATTTATAAATCATCCGCAGTTGCGAAACTGTACCCGGGAGCCCCGGGAACTTGTGAGACCGTTCTAAGGGTACTTACCCTGAAGATGAAGAAGGTTCGAGCTTCTTTGGATTAGTGTCAGAGAGGATTGATAGGGCTGCTCAGCCCCTGGACGAAAATGCTGTAATTTGTCAGGACGGTGAGGAGAGCGCAAAGAGAGGGAGAGAGAGAGAGAGAGAGAGAGAGAGAGAGAGAGAGAGAGAGAAAGAGAGAGAGAGAGAGAGAGAGAGCTCTTGTGCGCCGCTCCTCTCTCTACCTGGAAATTGTCCGTCTCGGCGACCACCAACAGGACGGAGGCTGCCGTGCGCGCACTTCAACAAGATTGACTTTAAGACGCGAATAAAGGAAGCAGGAAGACGGCGCGTCATGGTCATTGGTCGCCGTGATGCAACCATCTCAGCTACCAATAAGAGCAGACCACTGGATTTAGAGGAATACAAAACCCTGAACTTCTCATCTGTCGACAGGCACCCAGTCATCTAAAGGCACCAAAGAAAACAAACAAGGGGGTAATTCAAGTATGTTTACTTGTATTTTGACCTGCTCCATTAATGCGTTCTGATCAAATTTTTTAAATAATTTTTATATATATAACCTACTGCATCCTGGATCACATTTCTGAACTTTTCCAGATTAATCAGAAACAACTGAAATCTCTCTGTTTTAGCCTGCACACTGTTATGTCTTTTATTAAACATGTTATAATACTGTTATTCACGCCTCATAGGAATTCATCAACTTATTTATGAACTCACAAAGGAATAATCCAGCTGCTTACAGACTTTCCGAGGTCGAGACTGTTTTTTTTTTTTGTTTTGTTTTGTTTTTGGTCATCAATAAGCACATAGTTAAAAGCCAAGCATCTAAACGATGAATAACATTTCAGCGCGCGCTTCTGCTCAAGTCCCACATTCATGCGCAAAGGCTTACGGCGCATTCTTTCAGTCGCGTGCGGACATAGCAGTCAGTCCGCAAATACCAGGCAGTAAGTCTAAAAGAATAAAAAAATAAATAAATGTATAATTTTATACCCTTTCTTGAGCAAATTTTTATCTTCTTGAAAACTGTTTTTTTTTTTTACAACTTATGGGGTTTTGTGGCATTCATAAAAACTTTATTGAATAAGGATATTAAGGCAGAGCTTTGGCATTTCTGCACACCCAATATCAAGAATGCGAAATTGAGTGAGCATTGAACACACTTAATCAGCTTATTTTATTGTAGACACTTTACACTTTAGTGGAGTATTTAGACAATTCTTTAAATAAAAAAAATCTAACACACTTTCAGTAACCTTTTTAATTTTTTTTTTTAATTTTAATTATCCAATTGGGCGCATTAAATGTGCGCATTCTGTGTATTTTCCTAAAGAAAATCACTTAAAATGTATTTTATTTATTTTTTTGTAATGCACGTCATGCGATACGTAGAACCGTATTATTATTATTATTATTATTATTATTATTATTATTATTATTATTATTATTATTATTATTATTATTATACGGTCAGCAAAAATTAAAATGCCAGATTCTACTGCTTGGTTTCAATTTCTACCATCTGTTGTCCGAAGAAGAAGGAGGAGAGGAAGAAGAAGAGGAAGCTTCATTATAAATTAACAAAATATGTAACAAAATTTTTTAAACTTAATAATGGCTTTGATCCAGACTTTAACTGGTCTATCACAAACACACACAACGTTATTGATTTTACGTTATTATTACGTTAATAATAATAATAATAATAATAATAATAATAATAATAATAATAATATTTTTTTTGTTTGTTTTTATTATTAGGCCTTAGTACCACCACTACTACTACCACTAATAATAATAATACTAATAATAATAATAATAATAACAATAATAATAATAATAATAATAATAATAATAATAATAAACAATGGTGACAGACGACACAAAATGTTTCTAATAAAAGTAAATAAACACATACTTTGGCAGAATGTACGTGTAGCTCTACTTTCTCTGCCAACTTTGCAGTGCATTAAAACAGTGTCTATTCTCAAATCATAAGGAAAAATAATGTCGGGCCAGAAAAATGCAAGAAGCGCTCGCACCAACGGCAACTTTCCCCCAGACGCGGCACCAGTAGTACGGGGAAATACACACTATATCCCCGCATCAAACCGTGACGAGTGAGGGAGGGAACGTCTATTAGTGTAGAGAAGGTTTTCTCTCCTTATATTTCTATCAGAATTAGAATGAATCTGAATGGCCTCTGTTTTATTATTCTATGGATTTAAATTCAAGTTCAAGGTTCTCTCTCTCTCTCTCTCTCTCTCTCTCTCTCTCTCTCTCTCTCTCTCTCTCTAAGTGCATTTAATAAAAAATGTGCAGTAAAAAAAAGTTTGCAAAGTGTTGCATTGTAAGTTCTTCCTGTCCTGCAGTTAATCTAGTTGTAAAATATATCACCCAAGTGTCTTATCATTACAGAATTAGAGCAAATGTTATTTTAAATTATAAATGGTATTAATCTTTTGCTCTGCAGTTGCTCTGCATATATACTAATTACAATCTAGCTCACAATTACACGCTTGGAAAATGTAGAAACCCTTAGGGATGCTCCGGGTTGTTCCTCTGGGGGAAGCCTTTAAGGTGCAGCCAAGAGCTCTTAAAGATCCTAGCACACTCTTTAGTCAAGTCAAGTAGTTTTTATTGTCATTCCAACCATATACAGTGTTGTACAGTACATAGTGAAACGAAACAACGTTCCTCCAGGACCAAGGTGCTACATAGAACAGTAAACTACACAATACAACGTAAAGTGCACGAGTGCTAAAGCATGTGCAATGATGCAAGACGATTAACAATAAATACACAAGACAATATACAATAAACACACTAGACATTAGACTAAATATAGGGAGTGGTAGTGCAGGTTTGCCCACTGGTAAAGGGAGCAGTAAGGTGCAGTTATATCCATATAATGTAAACAGATTGAGTGTTAGGGGTGGTGTGGGAATGACGTGGGAGAAAATGACATTTTAATTATTTTTTATTAATATTTTATTAATTACTGGTTTGGGTTTTTTTAATGATATTTATAATAAAACACTTTGAGTCATGTTCTTGTCACTTCGAGTCATGTTCTTGACCGAAATAACCCTCATGCTTGCTGTCATATTAGTAAATGACTTTTCACTGTCCGGTCTATTGTCTCACTGTTTGATGTTCTTATGCCTACCTGAACTCCACCCCCACCCCCCACCCCCCAAAAAAACCTCTCTTTAAATAACTACACAATAGCATTGCTAATACTTGTCTACAGAGACCGGCAAAGATCAACACCGTCGCTCTGTATTTACTCAACCCTATGTTTATAGTGTATGCATGAGGAGGCTATATTAAAAATTTCACGATGTACATTTCCAGGAAAAAAGACGCAGTCATAAAAACACATTGATGGAGGATATCACACATACAACAGTTTACCCTGACCTAAATGTCATTATACTATCTAGCAATGCTAAAAATGATAAATTATTGACCCTGGTGCTAAAAAACATGCAGATTCCCCTCACTGTCTTGATTTCCTAATGATCTAATGGATAAATGCCTGGCTAAAGTCGACCCTTTAGTGCTGGTGATTTTACTGGCTATGCCGCACATCGCAGTACACCTACACCGTCACAGCGTTTACTTTATGATCTTTGTGGCTTTGTGGCCACTCCGAAGAGCAAATTCCAGCACACACACTTATCCTTCAATAGCTATTATACTGTATATTACATATTGTATAATGTTTTGAGTATACTATACATTATATATACAAAATATTACCAGTGTAAGAAGACAATGATACAAATATATACTGTATATAGATGTCACAGAACCTTAATGATCATTGTTTTGTCATTCGTCATGAAGAAAGTCTGGGTTAAACCCTGCAAGACTTTAAAAAAGAGGGCTAAGATTCCAAATGTCATTGTTTTGTACGTTTATGACTTTTATGTAATACTATTTTTATAATAAATAATATAATATTAGAATACATTGTCATACAATGGAGTTTGGTCTTATTTCTTTTTTTTTCACCATGCACACATTGTATCACATGATGGAAAAAGATAAGTTGAACATGTACAAAAATGTTCCTCAGTTTGAAACTGTCAAGGAACCTCTCAAGGTGCTTTGAGGAACCTTCTCATTTATATCCAAATAAAGATCTTCTAGGAACCTTAATTCTAAAATCTTAGTTCTTTGATGAACCAGATTTTATACTGAGGAATCCCAAAGGTTTTTCCAGGCCCCTTTGTGAGCACTGAGGATCTTTTGAGTTTTGGGCGCCTGGTGGAGCCTCTAAGATCTTGGAGTAATCTATGAGGTTCTTCAAGGAACTACAAATTTTTACAATGAACTCTTCTTTTGTCTGTTTGTGTTTCTTTTCATTTTTTATTTTAATATCATGTTTAACCTTTTCAAGAATTTAACCTTCCGCTTGTGTTAGCTTTCTGTTACTATTTCTTATGTTAACGGGTCGGTTTTGAGCCGTGTTTTAAATCAGCCCTCAGATACCCTAAAAACAATTATTTATCATCCAATTTGTTTCTTACCTCTTGGTTACC
>JAOVVF010000002.1:4328773-4346270 GCA_028565595.1 Duopalatinus emarginatus | reverse complement strand
TATACACATACATATATAGGCAATTGCAATGTAATTATTCATTGCTGAAAAAAATGTCTATTCTATTATTTGAAACTAATGTTACTCTTTAAAGGTATAATGAATAAATAACCCTAACACTCTATAAATGGCCCTGGTGTAATTAACAATCCGTTCTGATTAGTGTCACCGTCATATATCTTTCAATTAATCTATTCATGGTTCTTTTGTAGGTCTGTTATATGTTTTGCTAATGGCAGCCCTTGCACGTTTTTCACTCGTAGGCACATAAAACTCACACCGAGTCCAAGTTTCAGTCTGCCTTTTTCAAACCTAAGTATGACAGCTACAAATTAAATCATCAGCCTCGGAAAGACAGAACCGTAAACAATGTTTTGCAGCATCACCCGTGCTCTCCTTTCTGTCATAGACTTTTTTTTCAGAAAAGAAAAAAAACCAAGCCTGTAAATGGCGGAGGAGCGAAGTTAACCAAAGACCTCTCTCACTGCTGCTCAGCGGGGACTTGTGAACAGAGATAATTAACTAGATTGAAAGAATGGATCTGCTGCTCTTAAATAACAGGATTCAGACTAACCTGCACATTAAGGTGTTGTAGCCAGTTAGCTGCTGATCACAAAAGGGATTCGTTGCGAGTGTTCCACCTTGTCAGGGAGAGGCCATAGCAAAGTGTGCTTTGATATGTTGCCTATTCATCAGCACTAGGTAATTACCTCAAACCGTATATTACCATGGTAATGAGATGCTACTGTACTGTCAACCCCTGTCAAGCAAAAACAAGGCCATCTACAAGAATTTCAATCTAATCTTTTGTCTGATGGCAGCAGTAGACTGAGTAGTTAGTACTATGTTTCGGAAGTGTAGGACTTTTTCTGCTAAAAGGAAACCTGCTGAATCAAATATCAAAGATTTTCAAATCAAAGATCACGATTTTTACCATAGGGTGTATATTGCTACTGAAAAACACGGGGATATAAATTGTAATGAAAATTCAAGTATGACTGGCTCATTGACATTCAAGAGGAATTTATTTAATTGCATAATTTGATAAAATTAAATTCATGAAATAAGCAGTTTATCAAATTGGGGGGGGGCTATATTTGTTATATGTAACATGTCACACTTCAGTCCATTCCTAACCCTGGATGGGTCAATACTCCAATTTGCCAAAATACGAAGCCTCCTACCCAGCTAATTAGTGCACCTGGGCCTTATTAACTCATACTGTAAAATCTTGACATTGTATAAATTGTTTCTTTTCCGACATTGAGTTCCTCTGTATTTCTCCACTGCTCTCCAAATTACAAATAAGTGAAATGTAGCAAACTATTTTAATGCATAGTTACTTTATATCAACTATGTATTACTTTTATCGACTTAACCTTCCTCTAGTGTTAGGGTCGTGACCGACCCGTTTGTAGGTTTCAAATGCATAAAAATACTAAATAAAATAGAGGAAGGTTAATTGATCCCTCACCTTCACTTTTCCAGAAATAATCAAATATTTTCAAAATAATAATTTCTTCGCTCAGCACCGACTACGTTCCTAAATTATTTCAACTAGCAAGTATCAAACCCCTCATTAATAACTTGACCTTGCCCCAATCAGCAGGCGTCAGCTATAAGTGCATATCAAACCCTCCCCTTTGTCTCCAAGATCTTAGAAAAGTTTGCAGCACAGCACTCATGTTTATACTTGCATATGAAATAAAATGAAAGAAATCTAGAAGTCAGGATTTGGGCCTCATCATAGCACAGATACAGCACTTACAGCAAGTGAAACTGTTATCAGTTTGTAGATGGTGTAAATTGCGATTTCTTTACACATACTTAGCTAAAGGTTTGGTGTTCCACAAGGTTCTGTGTTAGGTCCATTGCTGTATTGCTGTATTTATAATCACACTGTCTGTGTCAGCCAGATGAGGATGGGTTCCCTTATAAGTCTGGTTCCTCTCAAGGTTTCTTCCTTTTGTCATCTCGGGAGTTTTTCCCTTGCCACTGTCGCCACCGGCTTGCTCATTAGGGATAAAATTTCTAAATAATTCTAAAAATGTATAACCTTTTTCATTATTTTCTGTAAAGTTGCTTTGGGACAATGTCCATTGTTAAAAGCGCTTTAGAAATAAAATTTAATTGAATTGAATTATTCTATATCTACCTGTATGTTAAAGTATTTGTAAACATAGTATCAGTTTTTATTGTTATGCACAGTTATACTGTATGTTTTAGCAAAGCCAGATGTAACACAACAGCTTAGTATTTAGGGCTGTGTAAAGGAAGTTATACATGCTGGATGCTAAGTAATTTTCTTTTAGGGTATTTTGATAAGACAGAAATACTTTTACTAGAAATGTATTATATTTCTTCTAAGATAAGACATCTAATCTCACTACATGATGCAGAAAAACAAGTTTATGCATTAGGTCGGATTATTGTAATGCCTTGATGTCTGGATGTTTCAGCAGGTGCATCAACAAACTTCATTTAGTCCAGAATGAAGCTGATAGCAGAGTCTTCACTAATACATCTTGCATTGATTATAAAAGTCTACTATTGACCTATTAAGCAGTGAACTTTTAGTCTCTTATGATTCGCCATGTATACTTCAATCAAAAGGTGCAGGCTCATTGCTGGTACCTTGAAAAATAAGGGCTACAGCAGGGGTGGATCATTCTCCTAACTTATAGAATAACATTCCAATTAGTGTTCAAGACTCTGACACATTCTAGGCTAAAACCTGCTGTTTTGGCAAGCAGTTTGTTAATAGTTTTTGTAGATTAAAAGCACAGAGCTGATAGGTACATTGACATTAAGCAGATGGTTTGATGCTCCTAAATATTAATTGCTTTAAACTGAGTTATACAACAATATGCATCTGTTTACAGTCTCCGTAAGTTTTTTTTTTTTTCTTATTCAAGTGCTTAATGAAATTGTGAAAATTTTCAGGAAAGTCCTTCACCGTTACCATGGCTGCTACTTCTTACAAACCAGTGCCAATGTATTAGACTTTTATAATGACCCCAGGTGCAGTTTGCATGAGAACATGCAGGTAGGGAGTTTGGCATTGCAATATTGTTCTAGGTGTGAATGAGTGTGTGAATGTGTGTGCCCAATGGCACCCCACTGAAAGTGTGCCCCTGCTTTTGTAACCAGGTTAAAGCAGTTACTGAAAATGAATGACAGAATAGGAAATTTTATTAAATTGCCTTGAAAATAAAGATATTAAATAAAAAAGCAGCAACTGAGCTAAAATTCTTTATGAAGCTTCAATAAAGGTTTGGATGTCTGAGTATCTCTGTAGTTTAATTTTGGCTTGTTTGCAGCTGATAGAAAATCCATACTCCACCATAATTATTTTTCTGTGACACAGACAGGATGATATAATTTTGGGTGGACTTGAGGTCATATTGTTCCAGGTGGTGGAGGAGGAGTTGCTCCCAGTCCTATACAGCAACCTGAGGCTCTCCTTAAAAAAAGAACTAGTATTGCATAATAGAAAAGGAATGTCTGGATATTATGTAGACAGAACTTCTTATGCTGGTCCTACCTATTGGTATGAGTCTGCTTGCCTTGTTTGGACCACCAGAGGCTAAGTTGCATGGGGGCAGCTGTGGTCTTGTGACCGGAAGATCCTGGGTTCGAGCCCTGCAACAGACATGACACGAGTGAAATGCACTAAGTGCTCTCTGGGTCCTGTGGTTTGGGGTGCGTTTACAGTCCCATAGTTTTCACTACTGTGTTCTACAGTGTTTCATTACATGAATGGGTTAAATGTGGAGGTCACATTCCTCTGTCTGCAAGTAGAGTAGACAAATAGTTCACTTTCGCTTTCATAAAGGATGCCAGTGTTTAGATCACCCACTGTACTTTAGAGCTGTAGTTTTTTAAGCTTGTGGCGGTCCACAGGCCAAGGGCATGGATAGCGCTGGCAGATTTTTGTTTTTCCCAATAGGTGGTCAGTGACTGGCTGAATAGCTGCCTGGGCAGTTGGGTTATGAGGCAGTGGGGCCATGGTCGAGCACTGGCTGTGAAATAGGAGGAGGGGTTGCAGAGAAAGAGAAGGTAATAATGGAGTTTTTACATGTGTGATATTAACAGTGATGTTCTTCTGACCATGACTATGACCGTGCCCAGACAGATAACACTTGTAATATTGTTCAAAGTTAGTGTAGTGATAGTGTACTTTGCATATGTTGACCATTGTTCAAAGGCAGAAATAGAAACTGTTTCGATTCATAGTTACGCCAATAAAACAATAATATAAAATTAGGGCTGTCGAAGTTAACATGCATTAACGCGATCTCAAATTATCGCGATTTAAAAAAATTGTGCCGTTAACGCACATTCTAATTTGGCCCTGCGATTCACCCGTAGTTCATATTGAGGCTTGTTGTGAGCTGCTTCAGTAAGAGTAAGGCTGCGTCCGAAATCAAGCAGTACAGACTGGATTCGAAGCAGTATGCACTGTTTTACCGTTAAAGCAGTACGCAATTCCAGTACGCGAACGAGCAGTATGCACAGCCTCTGATGCAGTACATCCACCATACGGAAGTATGCGATTTCAGATGCAGCCTAAGTTTGAGTGATGGTGAAAGATCTGTTATTGTTATTGTTTTGTATGTTCAGTACTGCCTAGTATGTGAGTGAATAAACTCACTTACCATTTTCTCTTGTCCCAGCAGTTTTTAACAAGTACGTTTAGCATAACATGTGTTCGCCATTTTTATTGTAACATTTCACTTTAAAGCCTTATTCATTTACATAGATAAAAAAAATGTGATTAATCGCAATTTAATATATAAAATTCTGAGATTAATCGCAATTAATCAATTGACAGCCCTATATAAAAAATATATATAATAAAAATTGAGCAAGCACCAAATTTTTTATTGAGCTACAGCATTTGTTTGCGTAGACAAATTGGTCTGTTTTCCGCGTATTCAGCAGTATTTGTTTGTTTACTTTTTTATTTGTCATAGTTGAAATATTTACTTTATATGACTTAATTTCATTTTAAAGTAATCATGCTTTAAATTAGCTTTTTAATTTGCTGAATTTACAATACCACTGTTTAGTACATTACTTATCCAGAGCAACTTACAAGGTTATTGGTATTACAGGAAGGCCAATGCAGTGTTAGGAGTCTTGCCCAAGGACCCTTATTGGTGTAGGACAGACTGGCTCCCCAGACTGGGAATCAAACCCAGGTCTCTGACATGGGAGCCAATGATGCTACCACTGTACCATACTGCACAATTTAGTATTAGTGCAATTCCTGTATCAAATCCTCACTTCATGTATTTAACACAACCCTGTACATACCTATATACATAATGTTTTCTTCCTGCTCCACAATGAATTCTGACCACCTTTGCTCACATCTTCAGTAAGTTTCATGTTGCAGTTATTAGTCATTTAAACTATTGCGACCCTTGCCAGGACAAAGCAGTGCTCCAATTTGTAATGAACTTGGACTTTTTTTGTCTATAAAATTATCTTTATTATTAAGCTTTCAGCTTATCCGCGTAATAAAAGTAAAACCCGCGACATGTGATGCACAATGCTTTCCAGTTGTCTGTAATTTCTATTTATCATCCCTCTGTTTTAGCTATTTAGCCAGGTCAGTACTGTTTGTTAGGTGTCTTTGAGAAGCAAAGTCAAATTTGACTTACTCAAAGTAAAAACAAGACCCATCATCAAGCTATTCTGGTCTCACCTTGAGTTGTTACCAGACTCCCCTGGGCCATTAATTTGCTCTTCATTACCTGTTTTTTTTTCTCCCACTCTTGTTCCCTCTTGCCCCTATCCAACTAATCTGCGCACTTCAGCAATCCCCCTCTCCGCCACTGTCGTACAGGCAAGAACTAAATGGTTATCACTCATTATCCCGCTCCCCCAAACCAGCTTCCTATTAAAAATAACCTGCCCGGACAGCTTCCAGAAAGGACACTAAACCAAAAAAAAAAAAAATAATCTGCCATCCTTTTACCCCACCACAACGACTATCACACAGGCACGCATGCATACACGTGCACACACACACACACACACACACACACGCGCACACCTTCTATTAGGCGTGTTGTAGAGCATGCTGTGCCACCATCACCATAACTAAGGCAGTTAGCATCTGTTTTACTCCAAGCAAAGTCAAAAGGTGCAGGGCTTTGAGGAGCTACCTCTGCTCCCACAAGCATTCCCTTGCTTACCCTTTGCTCCCTTCCCATTACTTTGCATACCCATAAATGTCACCTTACACCAGCAAGCTGTTACCAACCTGCCTCCATGCCAGAACAGCTTGCCTCAAAGGAAACTAACGGATCCTGTATTTTTTTCAATGATGCCTCTTAAAAGGCATTACATGCCCGAGGCACCTATGGCTTGGGCAACAGAAGATGACGTGATATAATGGCATTGAAAACAAGGACTGTGCCTCAAAGTCAAACAGAGTGTGGTGAGGTTTTGTGGGGAGTCGTGGACTGGGAAATAGAAAAGAAAGAAAAGGGATAATTATTTAAAGTATAATATACAGTTACAGTTAACAGTGACAGTAAAGGGATCTAGAGGGAATTGTAACAATTTTATTTAGTTCACATCACATGAAAATATATTACCTCCTCCTAGCAAAATATCATAAATTCCTACCTTAACCAATTACTAGTAAATAATAATCAATTACAGTTACAGCACAGGTACATTGAGAAACTGAAGGGAAATTAAATTGAGTTCATCTGAAATTTGGAACTGGAATTGGACGCACAGTATGATGACTCATAGACATCTCAAGGGGGTGTAATCAGGGCAAAAATTTACAGGGGTGGAAAAAAAATCCCCCCCCCCCATTAAGACTTGAACCATGGTTGGTGTGGTACAGTGGTAACATCTTTGGCTCCCATGTGAGAGACCTGAGTTCAATTCCTGGTCTGGGCAGCCAGTCTGTGCTACACCAATAAGGGTCCTTGGGCAAGACTACATTGGCCTACCTGTAATACCAGTAACCTTGTAGGTCGCTCTGGATAAGAGCATCTGCCAAATGCCATAAATGTAAATGTAAACCCCCCAAAAGCTATAAAAACGCTATTTTTTTGGCCAAAACATTTATATATCCTTCTAACATATAGTGTTAAATATTAAAATAAATTTACAGGATTCATGCCTTGGTGAATATGGTAGTATGATTTCCCACACCCCTAAAGTGGATCATACCATTCCTTGTTAGTAATTATCCCTCTTGTCTGTCTGTCTTGTGCTAATTATTGGTTACGTGGCTCCAAGGTGCACAAGCCATGCAGGCCAAGGCTCTGCGTGTAAGTAGCTGCTATCTAGCTTTCTTAAATACACTTTATTACCTTCAGTAAATCACTCACACGAAGATGTTAGAATAGATTGTTTAAATTTACCATTCTACCTAAAATGCTGCTGAGTGGCAACCTGAGTCTTCAGACTGAAGATGTGCTTTTTAGGCGCTTTAAACTTAACGTCTTTGGCTTTTAAGGTGGAAAAGAACATTCAAATAGGAATCCAGGTTTAGTTTTACTTGGGTTGTTTGTAATGTCTGCACAACATGCAAAGAAATGTAGAAAACTCATGAAACACTTCTCTACTGAGGCTCGTTGTAAAGTATGCGCCATGTTAAGGTGGAAGGGTCAATGTGTTTTAAGGTGGAATGGAAAATGTGAACAAAAAATTAAAAGCTTCTTTTGGTCATTTTTTTATGTAAGACTAATTTTATATAATATTTTACATTAGGCTTCTTTGAAGCTAGTGACTTTCATTGACATTTATTTCCTTTTTATTCAGAATTGATGGTTCCTGTGTGAGAGATCCTGCAGAATATAAATGTCATTTTCCAGACAACTGTAAACTATAATACGGTTAGAGGAACCACAGAATTTGTGGTTTAGCAATTCTCACCTAAAGTCACCAGATCTGAACGTTATCGAAACACATTTGGCATGACATGCAACATCCTGTCGAACACAGAAATCCCATGGAAACACCATGGAATAAAATAGCATTGTGGTCCTTTTAGCACAAATTATGGTGTTCATTGCCTACAAGCTTGTTGTGTATATCAGGCGATGTGTATAGGGTTGCCCACCGCTCCAAACAAGTGTGTTCACTGCCGCTAGTGTGTGTTTTATTACTAGAGTGTGTTTTACTGCATATATATGGGTTTCATGTGGAGGTCAAATTCCTTTGTGTGTACAAGCACAGGGGTCAAGGAGTGGTCGGACTTTAACTTGGGTACATATATTTACTTTATTTTATACTTTATTTTCTTATATATGTATATATTTTTTAATCTTATTTTATATTTTATTTTATATTCTACAATTTCTAATTTAATTTCTAATATTTAATTTTACTTTAACTTTCTATTACTGTTACATTGTTACCTAGTTTATATTCTGTGGATGACGGTCAATTGTCATTTCACTGCATGTTGTACCGTGTATGACTATGCATGTGACAAATAAAACTTTGAATCTTGAATCTTTTGAATCTTTGAATCTTTAACGTGTGCCCCAGTCAGTCTTATTGGCTTATCTACTTTAGCATTCCCTATTCCAAGCCATTGCAAAAATAAGATTCTATGGAGCACATCTTCCCCCAGCCAGTGTGTTTTATAATAAAGGGAGTGTTTTATATAAAAATCCCAGAGGATCAGCAGTTTCTTAAATACATCTGGCATCAACAAGCATGCTACAGTCATCGATATCACAATTTTCCCCATTTTGATGTTTGAGGTGAGCATTACCGGAAGCTCCTGACCTGTATCTGCATGATTGTGCTGCTTCTGCATGATTGGCTGATTGGATAATTGCATAAATGTGCTGGTGTACAGGATAAGGTGATATTTTTATGGCTTAAAAGAAGGAACATATCTAATCTACCTATGAATACAAAACACCGCCACCACCATAACTAATAATAACAAATTAAAAGCATATGAATCACATCTGGGGACATACACTGGACCAATGAGGAGTGGGTTTGGAGGAGAGGCAATACATTGTGGCACCAATACGAGGCAAGACTTTCTACCAATTGAAGAAAACTTGGTGGCCCAAGCGTACGGTGGCTCCGCGGGGATCCCTAATCCAGGGATATCTGTCTGTGTGGATTTTGGTGCTCCGTCTAACAGACATGGTAGATGAATTGGATGTGCCCCTGGGTGTAAGTGTGTGAGTGAATGGTGTGTGTGTTTATATTTTGTTTCCTGTGATGGATTGGCACCCTTTTTGGCGGTATTCCTACCTTGCGCCTAGTGATTCTGGGTGGGCTCTGGACAAATTGTGACCCTGACAGATTGCGCGGATAATATAATGACTGACTGACTGGTGGACCAAGGTGCAAAATGCAAATGATTTCCTGCATGTAGTCCCCAGGTGATTATTCACCAGATCAGCTAATGGTTCTAGACAAACTGGTACATACAGGAGTATTCCAGAAGCATTATTTGCCGAATGTGTGTGGATAATGTAGAATATGCATTAGCCTGTTGAGTCCACATTTTTACTCTTGCCCCGCTCCTAATATGCCAAAACCTAGCAAACAACAATCAATTAAATACAAGATTTTAATACTGGGAGGTTCCCAGCTGTGTGAGAATATCTGTATGTGCAGAGCATGTATATGGTGAGGTCTTGAGGCAGCCTGGTGGTCCAACAAAGAGCCTTTTGCACAAGGTCCATGATGTTCCTGTGTGTCTACGCTAAAGAGAAACCAACTAAAAGATAGACCGACAGAGACGGACGGAGAGTGCGGAGCACTTTTCAATCATAACTTCTATTTCTACAAGATAATCGCTGGGAGCATTCTGTCTGATCAAGGTCACAGTTCAGTTGCATGCCTCAGGATCTTCCCAAGCCTGTTACATTTAAGCAACCGAATCACATTATTCATCATTTTCCACAGCGCTCCTCTACACCCAGCTGGTTAGCCACTCCACATATGTCCTTCAGATGAAGCTCAAACACTGGTCCTTACAAGCAGTAAAATTTTGACTTTTGAGAATTTTTCCAGTGTCCTTAAATACATCATGAAATGTCATACCTGTTGGGTCTGGGAAAGAAAAGAATGTCCAGGCAGGTCACTATGGAGTGAAAGGTCTCAACTAGGCCTCTTCAGATTCATTATCTAAGTCGCTTATGCTACTGCTGCGTTCCAGGAGGTGTGGCAGCTTATCCCAGCCATCATCAGAAGGCGGGAAAACACCCTGGACAGGTCGCCAGTCTATTGCAGGGCAAACACATTCAGAACTGCCTTAGGGCAATTGATTCACCCAACCCAGACCCTTTTTTTGCTATTTCTGACTTATCTCTTAAAGACGATAATATTGTCAGATGTTCAGTTACTCTGTATATCAACCATATATCCCACCATCACCAAGCTACCACAGCTGGGTCCTTAAACAAGGCCCTTAATCCTGCACTGCTCAGTTGTGACATGATGATAAGGGCGTCTGCGAAATGCTGTAAATATGAACGTAATGTCTATTTGCGTTCTTAGCAGGTGAAACTACAAAACATATGTGAATCAAGACAGGACATGGCAACAGTGGGATGCTGAAAACAAGGACTGATAAGTCGATTACGTTTCAAAAGGCGCAAGATTTTTCAAAATTAGATTTTTTTTATTTTTAGGAATTTTTTTTTGTTACGATGAAGTATTGTATTAGTGCTATTTTTGCTTGAGTGCTGTCTGTTATTGTCTGTTAAGGTGCAAAATCAGGATGTGATATGAACAATGATGACTTTAGTCCATGGCTTCCTGTGGTTCCTGACAGCCAGGAACATAAGGTTATGAATTTTACCATGGTTTTACAGCTAGTTCGAGGACCACCAGTTCAAGTTCATGTCTTTAAAACATCACGACGTAGACACAAGTGCCTTCGGATGTTTTATACATTTAGGAGTACGCCTAGATAAAACGTAATAAATACTGGTTTGTGTAAATATATGTAACGGATAAGGCAAATTTACTGGATAGGCAAATGTATATGATTTATATGAGTAAAATGCTCTTTAGCAAAAACGAAACTGTCTTTGGGGGTGATTTAGTGGTTGTATAAACTGCCCATTGTTCTGTCCATAGTAAAATACATAGAACGGATGCATTGTATCCTGCCAAATTCATTTTTTTACTGGTTTCCTGTTATCTCTCCTTTAAAGTAAATAGCAGAACAGCATGTGCTTGTCTAATGAATTTACAAGACTTTCTGTGGATACTTTCAAGATCCAAAGAAGAATCGAACATACTCATGTAACAGGCAAAAAGAAGAAGGAGCAACAAGACTCCATTCCTCCCACCTCACCCGCCTCAAGTAATTGGCTTGCCAGTCCATGACGTTTAAATGCTGAGTAACATATACCATACCTGGGCATCTTCAAATTAATTCACTTCAATTCAATTTTATTTATATTGCGCTTTTAACGATGGACATTGTCCCAAACCAGCTTTACTAATAATAAAAAAAAGGGTTAAACATACATTTATAGAATTTTTTTGAAATTTTATCTCTGATGAGCAAGCCGGTGGTGACAGTGGCAAGGAAAAACTCCCTGAGATGACAAAAGGAAGAAACCTTGAGAGGAACCAGACTCATAAGGAAACCCATTCTCATCTGGGTGACATTTTGATCATATATGGCCCTTTGGGCATCCCTGTCTGGCCCGTGGAATGTCAGTCATAAATACCAAATGAACGAGTATTTATGGCATAAACATTAGTTTATTTGTTATTTATGACTGACACACCGCAACACCACTTTTATTTTGATGCAATACAACTGTGTTGCTTTTATTTTTTATTGTTCACGATCGGTCGCATGTATCTTGCGTCCATCTGCACAGCGACAGATGATGCTAGCTAGACCCACCACAATTCAAATATTTACATAAATATTTAAAGAAAATTCTTATACTTCTGATTACCAGTAGCAGCTTGTTAAAATATATAATATATAATTTACTGCTTTTTTCTCTATTTACTGGGAGAAAATTAATATTGAGCAAAATAAAGTTCAAGTTATCGTTGATTCGGCCCTCCAGCACCGTTCAGATTTTTCATTTGGCCCCCTGAAGAAATTAATTGCCCAGCCCTGACATATACACTCCTGAACAAAATCTAAAGACCAGGAGAATAACACCACTCTTTTGGACCATCCTGTGTGGTCCCCTGATCTACATCCGATTGAGAACCTTTGGGGATGGATGACAATGGAAGTTTCTAAAAATGGACACCAGTTCCAGACAGTGGATGCCCTTCATGAAGCCATCTTCAACATTAGGCTAGCCTCCTGGAAACACTTGCATCAAGCATGTCTAAACGATTGCTTGAAGTCATCAACTGGAATGATTGACACTTTGATTTCTGTTTTGAGGGGGGTTTTAGGCTTCGGGTTCGGATCAAGGGAAGTTTGTCCAGTGGTAAGATGGTCATGTGTACTGTGACTTGTCTTTAAACTGTGGGAGAAAACCAGTGCACTCAGAGGAAATCCATACAGAAATGGAAAGAACATGCGAACTGCACCCCGAAAGGCCCTTGGCCACCAGATTTGGGAATCAAACCCAGACCCTTCTTGCTGTGAGATGATAGCACCTTGGTAAACTATATTTTTTACGAGGCTCAGTGGCATTTTCTTGTTCAGTAGCCTATAGTAATGTTTGCATTTATTTTATTTTTGTATACTATGTTTTATTATATGTTGATATACATATTACAATCTATACATTACTATACATATACAAGGATGTATAGTGCTGTTTATTTTTGTGTGACTTATTCAAGATTCCAAATTGAATTTTAAATAGCATTCAAAGCCATTGCAGCTCCTTTTTTTTTTTTTATTTAATAATTTTTATTTATTTATTTATTAATATTTTTGTCTCTCCTTGAAAGAGTAGTATTCCACAGGTAGGCTAATTTCAATATTTTAAAAAGTGAGGAAATTCGCATCAAGGATGAATACTATCTTTTTGCGTCTTATTTGAATTTAGTAGAAGCAAAGCCTTTTAATAGATAATTAAAAATAAATTAATAAACTAAAAAAAAACAGCAAATGTACTGTCCTTCCCAAACTTTTTAATTAAAATATTGTGAATTAAAATAACTCTTTTTTCTTATCCGCAGACCAGAAATGATGATTGTCTTTTTTTAGGCCTTGAAATTTGTTTAGCCAAGGATCTTGGCTTTATTGCAATATTTCCCTCTGTCTTTCAGTAAAGAGTGTTTGGATGACTTGCTTTCACCCTGTGTGTGACTCTTTTGAGTGCATTCTTTACTTGCTAATGAGAGAGTCTCCCATTCATTACAACACAGCTTTCATTAGTTAAATGCCTGCTCCTTGGGGACATAAGATTTTAATTACCATCAGGCAGTTCGTATTTCCGATCGCTTTGAGAAACATGCCTTGAATATTCGTCCCTTGTTTTATCTTCATTTGCCATCCTTGCATCTTTTGTATTGAAGATGAACTTCTCAAAGTTTAATTTACATGGAGGTTTCAAGGCTGTGCTTAGTATATGAATAAATATACACCTTTATATACAGTATTCCAGTGGGGCAGCAGAGTGGAGCGGTGGGTACTGCTGTCAGCTCACATCAATAAGGGCCTGGGTTCAATTCCTGGTTGAGTTAAAGCGTCCTTTTTATGTGAAGTTTGCACATTCTTACTGTGTCTGTATGGGTTTCTCCAGGTGCTCTGGCTTCCTCCTACAGTCCAAAGACATGCAGTTAGGAGAATTGGAAATACTACATTTCTCCTACCAGTCTGCCATCCCAATGGCAGGCATTGTCCATTTCCCTGCCCTTTGCACAAGAAATGCCGGGATAGGCTCCAGCACCCCCTGTGACTCATTAGGATAAGCGGCTTAGAAACCGAGTGAGTAATTGAGTGATATATTAGAGGTGTAAGGATACAGCACATTGTATGATTTGATAAGCAGCTCCTGATCCTACACCTGCTTCTCGATCAATATATTCAACAGACTACATAATTTAAAAAAAAGCTATTCATAAAATAGCACATATACAGTGATGTCAGTAATCTGACCACTTTTTTCATTAATGATTTTCAATCCAGTAATCAGATTAAAGTTACTTATCCAAGTCACTGTGCGTTACTATTTTTGTCATTTTTCTTAGTTAAAAGATATATTTTTGTTTTCCTCTTGTGTCTTAAGGAATGACGTCTGGTCTAGGTTTGTGTCAGCTAAAGATGACAATATCAAGGTTCGTTGTTGACAAAGTGCAGTCTAGCTTCAAAAACGCTACGTCAAATTTGAAGAAACATTTGGAGTCGCAGCTCGGCATCAGTCAAACTTACAGAGCAAATCCCACCAGGTGGTGTGAAGCAGAGAGATTAATGATTAATGCAGGAGGTCCACCACCAGCCAAACAACAAAAGCTAATTCTCAGGAGATACACTGTTACTGTTAAAATGCATTTCCAATTTCGGCAGCTGCTGCTTATAACTAATAAAGTAACTTGTAATCTAACTTAGTTAATTTTAAAATCAAGTAATCAATAAAGTAACTAAGTTACTTTTTAAAGGAGTAATCAGTAATCAGATTACTTTTTCAAGGTAACTATGCCATCACTGCACATATACAGTATTTTTTGTGCAATTTTGCTCATCTCCCCAACACCTAATCATCACACTCCCACTTCCATGATTCACGTCTGAGCACAAAACCAGATTAAACTTTGCCAAAGAAGACGAAAAGAAGCCTAAAAAATATTTGGAGTACATTTTTTGCTCAGATGAGATCAAGATCGTTTTTTGGGTTTTTATGGAGCCCAACATGTTTGACATGAACCTGGCTAGGTTAGTGACTACCTAGTGGGAAGGTGATGATATAGGCTGCATGGGTGCAAAAGGTGTTGAGGAGATGACATTTATAAATGGCACAATGAATGCCTGTGGATATTCCACAATACTGCCTGACAAGATGACTCCCAGTCTCACTTCCAGCTTGGCAGAAGAGGAATATTCCAGCAAGATAGTGATCCATAGCACAATAACAAAATCACTAGAGTTTCTAAAGATGAAAAAAAAGTCAGAAATGTGACCTGGTCTCTGGAGAAAATCTGCAGAAATTTGTGCAACGCTGGGTTCTTCCATGCTGAGGAGGATTGAGTCTGTCATCAAAGTATAAAGGTGAACACGTTAAATGTTTAAAAATATATACGATTTAAATCTCAGTAAAAAAAAAAAAAAAAAAAAAAAGGTGGATTGACTTTTGGTGTATTGAGTTCCTAGTGTGGGGCCTGGATTTTTTTTTTTTATCTAGTAAATCTAAGCTGTTAGTTTTTTAGTGTTACATAAGAGTTACTGTTCAACCTACTGTTCAACTTAGAAATAATGTCATTACTGTAAGGGGATACAATTTTGACTTATTTGACATTTAAGAGAAATTGTACAGGGTTGAACTGACTTCTGGGCTACACTGTATTACATGAGGTGTAATAAACATTCCCTGCTCTAAAAAGAAAAAGTAGCTCAGGAGAAAAAACAATTTTCTTCTAAGCATGAATTAATGTGTATAGTTAATACTACAGTACTTGTTGGCACACCAGGCACACTTATGTCTAAAGAACCAGCCTTGTAGCGGGAAGGTCCCCAGTTTGATCACGCACCGAGAAGACATGACTGAAGTGCCCTTGTGCACTGAACCCCCAACTACTCCCTGGGTAGTGGGGATAGGATTGCCCACCATTCAATGCAAGTATTTTCACTGCCTTCTAGTATGTATGTGTTTCACCGTGTGTTTTTCTACTGCTTTAAGACCCCATAGATGGAAAATCAAAGATAAATCTGAGAAAACACTGTGACTGGGACGTTAATAGCCGAAGAAATAAAGCAGATGGGCTACAACAAAGACTGCTGATGTTGGTGGACATTATAAGAGTGATGGAAGTTTTGGAGAACAAGTCAAGTCAAGTTAATTTTAATTATATAACAATAGACATAATGTAAAATCCAATTTTATATCCTCATCTGGGGGTGATACGGATAGTGATCCCGCTGTAAGTGAAATAATACAGAATACTTTACAACTGTACAACAAAAAGTTTCATGTAGACATTACGACAACAGTCATGGACACTATACACACAATACATCCACTAAATGCCTGGTAGCTAAGGTCGTTCCAAGTCTCTCTGGTACTATTGGTGCATTGGATTGCATGTAGATTTTATGCACAAGCTTAGAAATACTACATTAGCAGCATATGTAAGAAACCGCCGTTATCTCCCTCTATAATACTCCTAGACATTTGTATAGCCAGGAAATTCTACACTGAAGGTGCCATGAAAACGGGTACAGACTTGCCTTTGCAAAGTACATAGGCTGGTATAGTTCTGGTGGTTCCATAATTGTATGGGGTTTGTTCAGCTAGCACTGGAACTCCATTGGACCCCCGGGACATCTATAAACCTCTGTCTCAGACTGGTGAACGCCATGTGTGTCTCCTTTCCTGCATTCATTCGGGGTACACGTCTAGAAAACTAAATTATAGTTAAAGAAAGACACGTCTGAGTTTTGGGGTTTTGCCATTCAAACCCCAGTCACTAGATCTCATTGTAATCGAACACATCTGGGATGTCATGCCACCTCTGGATTTGTCCCATCTGTGAAGTAAAACACACACACACACACACACACAGGTGAACACTAGGGGGCAGTAAACACACTTACCCAGAGCAAGGGCAGCTCCAAACCATGGCACCCAGGGAGCTGTTGGAGGAGTTAGGTGCCTTGCTCAAGGGGACCCCAGTCGTTTCTTGCCCTGTGCAGGGATTGAACCCGGGACCTTCCGGTCACAAGAGTCTCATGTCCTTTTGTCCTTGTAATGTAACATTCTGTAACACCAAAACCTCATTGCACTTCATATATGCACAAACCTAGGAATAAAGTATGAAGGAAATAAAAATGTTCTGCATAGTAGAGCGTACAAAGATCTCCCAAGATCGCCCCTAGGTGTGAGTGTGTGACTGAACAGGTGTGTGTTTGTTAGATGGATTGGCGCCTGGTCCAGAGGGTATTCCTGCCCTGCGCCCAGTAGTAACCAATGCACTACCAAGAATGACTCCTAGTAAATAGTTTATGATGCTTTTTGTTTTGCATTGATAGTTGTTCGATTAAAGAGGTTAAGTGTACGGGCATGAAAAAAAAGTGCCAGTTGGCATGAATATTTTCGAAAGCCTTCAGATGTGCTCTTTGCTCCCTTAAAAAGAGAGACGTTTGTTTATAGCACTTTATAAATTTACACAGTATTTGCTTAACAGTAACAGTGAAAAACAGACAGGTTGAGCACACACAACCAAAGCCACACTAAATTCCTCAACAATACATATATACTGTTATCATTCTTACAGGTACGTTTAATATGATGAGGTCATTTGCTGTGAAAAGTAATGAAGTAAATGTAATTGGTTACTGTACTTAAGTAGTTTTTTTGTGTATCTGTACTTTACTGGAGTATTTTTA
>JAOVVF010000002.1:4251514-4264607 GCA_028565595.1 Duopalatinus emarginatus | reverse complement strand
TAAGTTATCTTGTGTTACTATAAATGTTCAGTGTAAGTTATCTTGTGTCACTATAAATGTAAGGAGTAAGTTATCTCATGTCAGTATAATCGTTTGAAGTAAGTTATCTCAGTTCTGTATAGTTATCTTATGTCAGTATAAACTTGTAAGTTATCTCGTGTCACTATAAATGTTCAGAGTAAGTTATCTCGTGTCACTACAAACGTTTGGAGTAAGTTATCTCGGGTCAGTATAAACATTTGGAGTAAGTTATCTCGTGTCAGTATAATCGTTTGAAGTAAGTTATCTCAGTTCTGTATAGTTATCTCATGTGAGTATAAACAATCAGAGTAAGTTATCTTGTGTTACTAAAAATGTTCAGAGTAAATTATCTCAGGTCAGTATAAACATTTGGAGTAAGTTATCTCATGTCAGTATAAATGTTCAGAGTAAGTTATCTCTATATAAACACTAGTTAGTTTAGTTTTTTTCATTAAGGTGGCACCGTGGTGCAGTCACTTTTGACTTACAGTAAGAAGGGTCATTGTTCGATCCCCCCAGCTAGGCAGAGTTTGCCTAGAGGTTGTTCTTCCTGTGTCCTTGTGTGTTTCCTCCCACAGTCAGGTGAATTGAAGATACTTAATTGCCCCTAGGTGTGAGTGTGTGTATGTGTGTGTGTGTGTGTGTGTGTGTCAGTGACTGGCAACGTGCCCAGGGAGGTTCCCTGCCTTTTTCCCAATGCTGGTTCCAGTAGCCACTTACCTTCCAATAGTATGATAAGCATCTTAGATAATCAGTGGGTCAGTAAGTGTTTCTCATTATGCAGTATCTCAGTAGATAATAGTTATAATGCAAATCTAAAGTTGGAAAACATGTTGGATATTTTACATTCAAATTTAAGTTCAAACAGTTCACAACATAGGAATAATACAATAACACACACCACACAAAACTCTGTTAAAGTTGGCATCCAGTCCCGGTTAAACAGGAATGTTTAGATTATTAGGCGTGTATTAGTTCTAAGTGCTTGTTAGCATGTATATCTTTATAGGTTATATTTGAGTTTGGGAAAATAATTAAATAAATACTTGTTTATTATGTGCCTTGTATCTGCTACTGAGCAGAACATTTCTTAACTAGCTACCAGAAGGGGACTTGTCAGACAATCATTAACTTCAGGCGAAGGCTGGATATCTCTTTGCGACATGTACAGTAGTGTTGACAGTTTATCTGAAGTCACTATTACGTAAGAGGGCGATTTAGGTTATTCTGAGAATTGGCCACAACAGGTTAAAAATACACTAGATCTTTACTAGATTTGTTACGTATATAAAAAAAGAACAGTTTGTCAAGTAAATATACACGGAATAATATATAAATATATATACATTCAAACCTGATGTTCTGTCATATAGGCATGAATTCTTTTATGACACTGACTCTGATATTCATTAGCAACATTAATAATAAAAAGCTCTATATAGCACTATCTTGTGTCATCCAGAGGAGAATGGGTTCCCTTTTAAATCTGGTTCCTTTCAAGTTTTCTTTCTCTTGTCTTCTCAGGGAGTTTTTCCTTGCCGTCAT
The DNA here is from genome assembly GCA_028565595.1 of Duopalatinus emarginatus. Classification (NCBI taxonomy): domain Eukaryota; kingdom Metazoa; phylum Chordata; class Actinopteri; order Siluriformes; family Pimelodidae; genus Duopalatinus; species Duopalatinus emarginatus. The sequence goes on along the minus strand of JAOVVF010000002.1, from coordinate 4,263,041 downwards.
AGCCTCTGCCGTGATCATTTGCGATACATTTATAAATGTATGGTTTCTGTTAGTTTCTGGTTTTTTTTTGTACATTGTTAAACACACTATGAAATGTCGGGGGTTGGTGTGTACTCACATGGGGCGTGATCACAGGTAATGCTTTTATTAGTAACCAAAAGTAAACCAAAAAACAAAACCGAAAAAAAACAAAAACAAACACAATAAAAACTAAACATAAACAAGAACAGGGCAGGGTCTAAAACAGGGTGATACAGGGAACCACGGCAACCAGGGTTCATAAAGTCTTTTAAGCTGTGACGTGCGTTCTGCAGCGCTGGGCTTATTTAGTCCGTGTAATCGGGCGCGAACGTGGCTTAGGTGCCATCCTCCTCAGAGGTGTCCTCCTCAGACTCGGACTTGGAGTTATCCTTTTCAAGTTCAGGAGCAGACTTGGAGGTGTCCTTCTCAGGTTCAGGAGCAGAGTCAGGAGCAAACCTGGGTGCAAGCATGGGTTCAGGGCGCAATACAGGCATAGACAGGCCTGGGGAGACACAAGACACGTCAGGTGAGCGTATCGTCTGTACCGGCTGCTGACTTTTATTTTGAAAAACAATTAAATTGGTGATTTTCAAACACCTAACACGAACACACCCAGATATTTTTCAACCCTACTCCACTGCACACCTCCGCATTGACTGGTGCTTTATAGCGGATGATCTAAGTCATGGGTGTCAAACTCTGGAGGCAATATCAAATTACTATTGGAGCTGGCCCGCCGGTATTATACAGTGACGGCGCCGCTGTAACAGCGCATTCATCGCTAATACTACTAATGCCATAATGCCCTCCTGTTGTTTTGGTGCTTATGACATCATTAGCATGCTACCGTTTGGTGGATGTGACCGCTGTTGCAAGTCAGGCAAGTCATCCACCCGGGGTTTTCCGCGCCTTTCATTACGCGCCCAACTCAGTAGCGATCCGTGCTTCAGCAGGAAAGCCTCATCCAAGAAAAGATGCCAGGTATCTGGCTTGGGCACATCAGATTAGATCAGTGTGAGCAATACTGAGCAATAATTAACATTTTCGTTATGCACATTTTCTTGCTACTCAAAGGCCTGAATGGTTGATTCATTCATTATTGTTATTTTTGCAAACAGAAAAGAGGCATACAGTTTTTATTTTAATTTTATTTAATATGCCATTGAAATGTTTTTTTTTTAAATTCGATTTTGCATGTCTGCAATATTAAGTTATATAAGCGTTGCTTATTTCATATTTAATGTTAAAGCAAAACTTGTATGGGTCCATATTAAAAGGTTCATGTGTTTAACGTTGGCTCACCTCTTTGTTTAATTTTACATTTTTACCCCCTGTGTATTTGAGTTTGACACTCCTGATCTAATTGGATTCTGTGATCTAGTGGATATTGAATAAAATGGCCCAAAATGATGAATAACATTGTATATCCGATTCAAAATGTCCTTTCTGTATCTTTTAGCCAAAGCATGTGTTCCATGCAGATATAAAGCAATGGGAAGCTGTGATTACTTTCTATATACAGTATATTAACTTTTGCTTTAATCTCCTCTTGTACAGGATGCAATCGCCAACCAGTCATACTACCAGCCAGTAAGAACTATAGAGAGAGGAGATCCTGTGCAGGGCTTTCAAGAATCTGATGACATCCTACAAGGTATAATACCACCTAAAACTCTAAAGGAGCTTGTTAACACCGTCGCTCTGATATAGTTAAATTAAATTCATTCATATTTGGCTACAAACTGTAGATTGATAATACTTCCGCTAACCGTCTATGATCGCATGCTGCGCCGTTCCCAGGTGAAATGCACATAGGGGGACAGGAACATTTTTACTTGGAGACCCACTGCACGCTTGCTGTTCCTCGAGGAGAGGATGGTGAAATGGAGCTGTTCGTGTCCACGCAGGCACCCAGCAAAACACAGGTAATCGAAAACAGAACTGAAAAGTAGCTCATTTATTTTATTTTTTACTGTAGGATTTATAGCATGTACAGTTCATTCACAGTGTATACATAATGACTAGGCTGTATTCAATGTTTCTACATGTCTCCTCATGTTAATGACAGTTAACGAATTCAGTGTTTTTCTAAATTGTTTAAAATTCTCATAATCGCTTGATCAGGACACCACACCCTCACTTTGCAGTGTTTGCTGTCTCAGCATACAATAATACAAAATTCTAAAAAAATCCACAACAGTCTAGCTCATTTTTTTTTCCCATTCCCATTCAAAACGCACCTTCAGGATTTCTGGCCCGCTCACTGTTCCTCCACCAAACCGCTGTAGTATTGTAGCTATTCAACCATCATCTTCAATATCCGCTTTATCCCGGTAAGGGGCATGGCGATCTGTCTTTGGATCACTGGATACAGAATGGATAGGATAGGTGACCAGTGTATCACACAGCACTGTCCACATCAATCACACACCATTTAGTATAGGAAATCCGCATAACTGTTTGTTTTTGGGATGTGGGAGGAGAACAGAAAGAACCTGGAAACAGAAACCTGGTCCAGGGTTGAACCAGGGATCCTGAAGCTGCTGTGAGTTAGAAAATTCAGGATGGAGTAATAATAATAATAATAATAATAATAATAATAATCCCCAAAGCTTCATTGTATGTATATCATTCTAAATAAAAAAGCCAATTTGTTTTTAGCCAATTTTTGTTTAATTGCAGACACTTGTGGCCAAAGCATTAGGAGTGCCAGCCAGTCACATCGTGTGTCGAGTCAAAAGAATGGGAGGAGGATTCGGAGGCAAAGAGAGTCGCAGCACCCTGCTCTCAACAGTTGTGGCTGTTGCTGCTCATAAGTAAGAAAAAAAAGCTGTTTGGAGATCTTTACTGTTTACCTTCATGTAATTATTGCAATCACAATGAGATAAGCCTTGTCCTGTCAAAGACGGCAGCATGTAACAGCTAAATGTACAATTAACAAAGAAAGACCACCATCAACAATAACAACAGATAAGAAATCAAATCAGAAGAAGAAATAAAATGGCACAATTCAGTAACGATTGTTTTACATTTGGTCAAGAGGAGAAATTGTTATATATTGTTATATATTGTTATATTTTATATTCACACAGACTATTTATAACTATTAGAACCTGGGGTGTCTGTACAGTAAGGTTCGGTGAGGGCTGGACCCCACCAGAGTCAGTGCATGACATGAAGTAATAAATATGTGTTTTACCTTTGTAACATATGTTGTTTATAATGTTGCAATTCCATCTTTGGTTTGGTGAGCATGGGGTCAGCCTATCAGCTTTCGTCTAGCCAAGTGATGCGATTTCAATAATGAACAGTGGGGCACAATCGTGTTGGCCCCACACTGAGATCAACCAAAGAAAAAGAATTGATTTCATAGGCCGTCGTCATGACGTTTAGTAAACTCCTGCTCTATGTGTGTAGTTGTGTCTTTATTGATGAGGTGTTTGGATTTATTAAGCAGGTAGGCTTGTGTGTAGACTCACTGATTAGAACGTAAATTGTAATTGTTGATTAAAATGCAAACAAGTACGACGGAAGCTGACTAGAAATTTACAAATATTATCCAATGAAAACAGGGCCCAAACAATTACTTTGCATTTTACTGAAGGGCTCAAACTGCAAAGCGAAAAGTGAAGTAGAGAGTAACACATCACACTCAAACAAATGTCAATGTTTTGGGAGTGCGCCATCTATTGGGGAAAAGGTAAAATGAAGGGTTTAATTATAGTATTTAATTTAATAATATAACCTGGATGAGTTCGGCAGGCCGGATTAAAAAGCCCAACGGGCCGTAGTTTGCCCATGTCTGGTCTAGGATGTGCTGTAAATCTTAATACAGAATGATAAACAGAATCCATGTTTTCTTTGAGTCATTCCTATAAAAAATATCACCATATCATCCTAACCTCATACTTATACCGTCCTGAGCAGTTGTACCACCCTGTACCTTCTGTAGAGTCAAGAGACCTGTCCGTTGCATGCTGGACCGTGATGAGGACATGCTGGTTACTGGAGGTCGGCACCCGTTTTTCGGACGTTACAAGGTAAAAACAAAAAACAGGGCATCGGCTCTATCAGGATCTGAACACACATACAGACTGCCTAATCCTGCTATTGAAACGTCACGTTGTTGCAAATGCAGCTGTGCTTTTGTGCAGTACTGCATGTTTTCATCACTTGAGCTCTTTATTAAGGCAAGTCAAGTCAAGTCAAGTGGGTTTTTATTGTCATTTCAACCATATACAGTGGTGTACAGGACACAGTGAAATGAAAGAACGTTCCTCCAGGACTGAGGTGCTACATAGAACAACAACTACACAATACTTAAAACTTAAAGTGTGCAACGACGCAAGACGATTTACAATAAATACAATGAACAATACAATTTTGGTATAAATTCAAACCATAGCAATATTAACATAGCAAGTGCAGTATTTTGATATATATTCATTTTTGTAGATTTTTCATATGTGTATGTTTAATGTCTGGGTATGCTGTCTACCTGTTTGGTTGCATTTGCCTTTATTTTAGGTTTGCACATTAGAGCTTGGAGAAATGCAACGTTTTATAGCCTGAATGTCAATAAATTTCACTTTGACTTTGACTTTGACTTTGACTTCCATTATGATTTGTAAAGGTTGGATTCAAGAAGAATGGAAAAGTGATGGCTCTTGATGTGACCTACTACTGCAATGCCGGAAATTCCTTGGATCTTTCCATGTCTGTAAGTATCACAGCATGACGTTTACGCTTGCTAATATACCTCCATGGTTCATTCATCAATGCAGATTTTGCCCTTTTGTAGCTCGGGTTCTTACATGACGGCATATCTTTTGCTTTCTTATAGATTCTGGAACGGGCGCTCTTCCATATGGACAACTGCTATAACATCCCTCACGTCCGTGGAACTGGTTACGTTTGTAAAACCAATCTTCCTTCCAACACTGCGTTTCGGGGCTTTGGTGGGCCTCAGGGAATGATGGTGGCAGAGGGCTGGATAAGTGATGTTGCCCTGTGTTGCGGCCTTCCGGCTGAACAGGTTTAGTTTGAGATGTCTTTAAAGATATCCGTTTATTTTGTGTTTTTAAGACTGAAGTACCAGAAAACTGGAACAGACTGTGAAATAAACTGGTACAGATTGGTGGTGGCTCAGTAATGGTATGAGATTTGTCTAGCTGGCGTTCCATGGTAGCCCTGGTCTCTGACAGGTGAAAGCAATGTGTGCCTCCTTTCTGATGAGTTACACCAGTTCATGTCATGCATTCATTCCGATGGATTCTTCCAACACACGCCTAGAGATGCCAAATTGTGGTTAGAGGAACGCTCATCTAAGTTTGAGGTTTTGCCATTCACACCTAAGTCACCAGATTTTGACGTCATCAAACACCTCTGGGATGCCGTACAATATGTTGTGGAACACACAATACAATAGACTTGTGGACCGTTCTGCAGGAAGTGTGGTGTCGATTGCCTATAGACTATTCCCACAAGCTAGAGTCCATGCCCCATGGAGGACTAAACTACCAGTTTTTCTGGCACTTTAGTGTATATAGGCCTGCAAATCACGTGACTTATTTTTGTTTCACCTTGCGTCTTCTCAAAATTGCAGGTAAGGAAGATAAATCTATATAAGCAGGGAGACTACACCCCTTTCAACCAGTGTCTGGACCAGTTCACAATACATCGCTGCTGGGAGGAGTGCTTAGCCATCTCAGACTTCCACCAATGGAAAACCAACGTGGAGCAGTATAACAAGTAAGTCATTTGGCAATAGTCTCGAGCTTTATTTGACGAAATATTCTAAAAGAAAAAGAAAGGAATTGATGAATGTAAGTGGTGTTACTGTGAATGTGATGCAGACAGAATCGCTGGACCAAAAGAGGCTTGTCTATCATTCCCACAAAGTTTGGCATCAGCTTCACTGCCGTCTTCCTCAACCAGGTTGTCAGATATTATTTTATCACTTTGTCCAATGCATTTTTTTCTTTTTTGCATTTAAATGTGCAATTAAAAAATGTTTCCAAAATAATTGGGAATTTTACTTTTTTATTTTAGATTTACACAAAGGTTATTAATTTAGCAAAGAACTGACCAGGTCTGAACCACTCTAGTGTATGCTTGGCATTGTGTGTAGGGCCGTTGTTTGGCGTCATATTAATGTCAAAACTAGGGGGCGCAAAAACACAAGGTGAAAAATATAAACCTGCAAGTTTTACCAGTTCGTGCGCGTAAATATTCCTCCCGCGAGCGTAAAAAAAAACAAAAACTCGTGAGCACAGAAAGAAGTCCTGCGCGCGTATTTATCATTATATCGCTCTTAAAACGCCTTTTTTGCATTCTCGAATGTTTTTTTTCTTTTCGATTCAGCAGTTGTCCTCGCGCGACATGTGAATTACCCTTGACTGCTTTATGCGCTCGAGTGAATTTTTTGCGCTCGAGTATTGGATGGAGATGCTTTTGACAGTTTGGGGGTGGGAATTGGGGTGGTTTTGACAGTTTGGGGGCGGGCTCATGGCCGTTTCTATCAGCAAATGCTATTAGCTGATAGCTCCTGGCATTGTGGCTTACCGCACAGTATGAACAGCCCTTCTCCGGAAGACAAACATGGCGTTATTTTCTGTATTAAGTGCTTTTTATTTGTTCGTGAAGCGGTAAAGCAATGTGTGCAGCATTTTGTACACCTGAACACACCGTTTCATTCACTGCGGCTCACTCTGGATCTGGGAATATGGAGCTAACTTTAGTCTCCGAATAAGAAGCTAACTAAGTAGCTAACGCTAACATCTGGATCTAGGAATAAGGAGCCGAACGAATCGGGAGCTGCGAGTAAATAACCAACTTAAGCGTCGTCTGCCATGTTTGTCTTTGGGAGAAGGGCTGTTTATACTGTGCGGTCAGCCACAATGCCAGGAGCCATCAGCCAATAGCATTCGGTGACGGCTATGAGCCCGCCCCCAAACTGTCAAAATGAACACCATCTAATACTCAAGCGCAAAAAATTCACTCGAGCGCAAAAAGCAGTCGAAGGTAATTCACATGGTGCGCGAGGACAACTGCCGAATCGAGAAGACTTTACGAACTGGTAAAACTCACAGGTTTATATTTTTCACCTTGTGTTTTTGCGCCCCCTAGTTTTGACATTGATCTAACGCCATACGTTGTCCTGTTGTAAAATTAACCTACTCCCTGGCCTCGCATCTCTTGTAACAAGCATTTCTCTTTACTCTAACCTTTCATTTACTTCCCAGCCCTGACCAGTTTCCTAGTCCCTGCTCCTCCCCATAATGCACGATGTTACCACCACCATGCTTCACTGTGTAAACAGTATTTTGAGAATGACCCCAGGGAGTTGGCTTCCTATTAAACATAGAGGTTGCAGTCATTTGTTCCAAATGTTTCCATATGTGCATCTTGGGTGCACTCCAAATGGAATTGGCTCAAGCTTTTTACTCTATTGAACTATGAAGATTTGTCATGTATCAGGGGTTTAGATGTCTTTCAGCTGTGGATGTCTTCAGCTCCTTTAGTGTTATCTTTGGTCTCCAGGTTTCTACTTTGACCAGTACCCTACTGACTTTCTCTAGTCACATTTCTTTTGATATCTTATTGGTCTTTGTGATGTTTAGGTATAACAAACTATGTGGCTTTCCTGAAACTGGTGTATTTATATGAAGAACATGTGACATTTTAACTGCACACACCATGTTGACCCAACAACATAATCAATGGTTATCAATACTTATTATGGCAAGTTTCAGTTCCAGGGCGTGATTACTTATGCAAGGCACTGTATATATTTGTATATCGACTAATTAATTTTTTTCCAGGCAGGAGCACTGATTCATATTTATACAGACGGCTCAGTCCTTCTCACCCATGGTGGAACAGAAATGGGACAAGGCCTGCATACTAAAATGGTTCAGGTAAAACGAGACAAACACAACCAGGGTTTGTGCTTTATTTATTATATTAAAAATAAAAAAATCCAATTTAAAATAAAACCAGAAATTGGTTTTATTTTAAATTGGATTTTTTTTCATTTTTAATTATTAAAACTAAATTTTGCTGAATGCTACATTTTTTACCTTGGTTATTTTTATACTTTACTAATATAAAATATAAAATAATATAAAATTGGATTTTCTAGGTTGCCAGCCGAACTCTAGGAATCCCCAGCACAAAGATTCACATCAGTGAGACCAGCACTAACACAGTCCCAAATACAAGCCCTACCGCTGCATCTGCCTCCTCAGACCTCAATGGCATGGCTGTCTATGTAAGGACCACTTTACTCTAAAGTAATTAATACTATTTTTATCTTAGGAGTGGTTGCCTGGTACTAAGCACTCCTCCATTGGTCTGCACTCACACCGCTTTTATGTTCTTGGCTCGAGCACACTTATGTCTTCATGACGCGACTTTTTGTGTTGGAGAAAGGCACGATTAGCGCGACGGCTAAAAGCACTATATCGTGAGAATAACATCATAATGTTGTACAGTATAATAATTGTTGAAGCAGACTTCAGGATAGAGTTAAGCAGGAAAGAAATACAAAGGCTAATTGTTTATTATATGGATCAAAAAAACCTATTGTTATATTTAGGTAGGTTGAAATTTATACAAAATGAATGCATAAAATAATGCTGAATCCCATGTTGTCGCTCAGAACGCATGTCAGACGCTGCTTCAGAGACTGGAGCCATATAAAGCCAAAAACCCGAATGGCAGCTGGGAGGACTGGGTCTGTAAATTTTAATATCCATTTATATACTGGCAAATTATTTATTAAAAAAATAAAATGATTGATTCCAGTATGGTTAAATTCTAGTAAAAAATTTGCAACCACTACCATTACTGCTACTATTACAGTATCTAAACTGCTTTATTTTTTTCTTTTTCTTATTATATCCTTATTTTTTCTTTCTCTAGGTGAAAGCAGCTTATTTTGACCGGGTGAACTTATCAGCCAATGGGTTTTATAAGTATGTTAAAACATTTAGCAATTTTAAAAATGTGTCTGAATCAGACAGCGGCTGTTATTTCCTATACCTCCTGATTCCGCAGGACTCCAGACATTGGCTATTCGTTTGATACAAATTCTGGCCGCCCGTTTAACTACTTCTCTTATGGTGTAGCAGTCTCAGTGGTGGAGGTAGACTGTCTGACTGGCAGTCATAAGGTAAAAAAACAACCTTTTTTTTTTATTTATGTGCAACAGAGTTAGTTCGCTTCATGGTATCATCTTTTACCGGTTGCCATTTCTGATATCTACTGGTGGCCTTAAGTGTTATGTGTCAAGTGATGTATTCACGATGTGGGCACAAAATGATCCAGAACTTCTTCACTCGTTTAGAACCTGCATACTTCAATTGTTATGGATGTGGGCAAAAGTCTAAACCCAGCCCTGGACATTGGTCAGGTATACTGTTTTATTTATTTATTTATTTATTTATTTATTTATTTATTTACGATGACCTACTGATTGACACAGCTATGCGTATAAGAGCTCAGTTGTCATTTTCCATCCCAGGTTGAGGGTGCATTCATGCAGGGCGTGGGTCTTTTCACGCTAGAGGAGTTGCGCTACTCTCCCCAAGGTTACCTGTATACTCGTGGACCTGGGATGTATAAGATTCCTGCTTTTGGAGACATTCCAACTGAACTTAAAGTCTCACTACTCAGAGATTCCCCTAATGAGAAGGCTATTTTCTCCTCCAAGGTAAAAACTGGCCCTTATATGCCAGTTTATTTATTACTGCTATTCTAAAAATTGGGGTTTCATTCATCCCTAGTGGTCCATAAACCATAACCATGGGATCCGTTATTAGCCCTAAATTAAGCCTTAATTAAATTTTATTGTGTTGCTGATGAAATATCTGTCCGACACAATCCTTCCTTCCTTATTTTGTATTTAGGCGGTTGGAGAGCCTCCCCTCTTCCTGGCAGCCTCGGTCTTCTATGCTATAAAAGATGCTATTGCAGCCGCTAGGACCGAATCCGGTCTTGCAGGACCCTTTAGACTGGACAGCCCTGCTACACCGGAGAGAATACGCAACGCTTGTGAGGACCGATTCACCAAACTTGTAAGTAGCCTTAAGTTTCTTTTTGAATAGACACGGTTAGTTTAGTGAAACTAAACTAAACTGCCTACTGTGCTTGAACACAGAGGAATGTGACCCTTCGCATTTAACCCATCATGCAGTGAAACACACACTAGTGAACACTAGGGGGGGCAGTGAACACACTTGCCCGGAGCAGGGGGGGCAGCCCCAAACCACAGCACTCAGGGAGCAGTTGGGGGGAGTTAGGTGCCTTGCTCAAGGGCACCTCAGTCATGTCTTGTACATTGTAGGGCTCGGACCCGGGACCTTTGAGTCATAAAACATAACCACAAGGCCACAGTTTCCTTTAATGGCACATAATGCCTGTAATGCACTTAATATCTGTTAAGTCATAATGCATGCAAAAATTATAAATTAATTCAGTTCAATTCAGTTTTATTTATATAACACGTTTAACAATGGGTATTTTTTTTTTCACTTGAAGTCTGAGGGCTGAAAAAATTAAATATGGATTAAAACGTGAACAGAAATAAATAAATTAACTCATTAATGCAGTAAATCTATTTAAGTGGCCTTATGTGTGGCATTACCTGTTCATTTTTATGACTGTTATAAGCAGTAATTAATTTTGATAATGATCTAATGCCCCATGTAGTGATGTTTGGTTCAGTGTGACTTCAAATAATGACCTATTATTACATAAATTGTTATTGTTATAGAAAAGACGTTAAATACTTTAAACAGCATGATTGCTAGCCAGTGATGTAATGATGCATTTCTTTTTAATACATGTACGTAGGGAAAATACTTTTTTTTTTTTATTTTGTTACATATGCAGTGGATATAAAAAGTCTACACACTCTAAATGCCAGGTTTCGGGGACCAAAAAAAACCAACAAATTAACGAATACGAATCATTTTAGAAGGTTTTTTTTTTGCGCGATAATCTGTACAACTCAATAAAAAATAAAAAATGAATGAAAACTAAAACTAAAAAACTGTCAGTATAGCCACACCACAATCCAGCCAGAACTCAGGACTCCAGTTCCCAGATTCTCTGGTGGCCATGCGAGACATTTAAGTTTCCACCTGTTCTTCGTCACCGGACTGTTTGTTGTGTTCCATGTTTTCACCTATGTTTAGTTAACCTTGGTTAGTTTGTGTGTTTAAGTATCCATGCTTTTTTTTTCTGGTGGGGAGTTGACTTTATATGATTATATTTTCACCAATTATAGCTGAGATATGGATTTTTCAGCAGTGTTAAGTTCACATTAGAGACTAAGTCCACATAGTCAATTATCCACTGATAGACAGGGGTGTCCATTTTTGCATGCCTATAAAGCAGGGGTGCCCAAATTTTTCTCCAAGTTTTGGGCCAAAAATTAATTCTGTGGGTGGGCCGTGGGCCAAAACACAAATGTCCACCTTACCTGTTATTGAAATATGTA
>JAOVVF010000002.1:4194138-4224729 GCA_028565595.1 Duopalatinus emarginatus | reverse complement strand
TCATGGATGAGGAAGCTTAACAAGGTAACCAAGAGGTAAGAAACAAATTGGATGATAAATAATTGTTTTTAGGGTATTTGAGGGCTGATTTAAAACACGGCTCAAAACCGACCTGTTAACATAAGAAATAGTAACAGAAAGCTAACACAAGATGAAGGTTACGTTATTGCAGTACAAATGGTTATTTAGAACTTATATTACTCCTATAAAACTTCACCATTTTAATTCAAATATTCCTGGTTTAGATTGTGTTAAATATGGTGCAGATAAGGACATTCTCCTTTATATGTGGCAATGTACAGAACTTCAGATTTATTAAAAGGAGGTTATTACATTTATTTTTCGTTCGATTGAATGTGATATGCCAACAGATAGGAGGAGAAGGAGAAAGCTGGTCAGTTTTTGCCTATTTCAGGCCAAACATGTGATTATGCTGAACTGGAAGGACCCAAGTTAAATCAATGGGTTAAACCAATGGATTAAACAAATGTCCAGCCTAGCACTGGGGAAACTGACCTATATAACTAAAGGGAAGCTTGAGGACTTTAAAGACATGTTGTTGCCCTTCTTGCAACTTGTAAAAATTGTGATGTATAAAATTAATTTTATACTGATAGAGTGAGCACTGGGTTCCAGGGTGGGGGGAGGACTGTGTATATGTGTATATATGTTTTTGATCTGTTTTTGTAAAATACTTAAAATTAATTTAGACATTCATAAAAAAAAATCATAGTAATATTGTGTTCACTTACGTGGTTTACAATTCTAGGACGTATGATTTAAATAACTTCTGAACAAGACAATGCCATGGTTCAATGTTCAGTTTCATCCACTTCTCCCATAATAAATTCCACCATATTAACATTTGGTGGATCCACATTTTTGTCATGAATTTTTAAGTATAATATGTATCATAAATGTGTAAAATGATTATTAATATTTCAACTTAAACAGGTAACATTTGGTTACCTAAACCTTTGGAGAATGCGGTCATACACTTTATAAAATACAAAAGATGAATCTTAAGATTCAAGATTCAAATTTTTATTTGTCACATGCATAGTCATACACGGTGACAAATAAAACTTTGAATCTTGAATCTTCACTACAAAATAAAATATGACTCAGATTTTAGTTATACATCATTAAACTTTATTAATGCCATCAAGAAAACCAAAATTACATAAACCACCACAATTCAAACAATTATACTAGAACCAAAAACCACTTAAATAAAATACATTTGTATTATATAAAAATAACTTTTTTTATATAACGTTCCTCTGCATACGCTCAAATTGCATTAAGGCAAATACTCCTTGGCTTTATTAAAAGCAACACTTCCTAAACTCTTGCCAACACCTTTCTGTTAACGATGTCAAAACACAGTGTTCAACTAAAATGCTTTAAAAACTGTGTATGAAAAAGTTTTAAAAAAAGAAATACGATTATTAAATAAAGTGAATAGTGATTTCATATGTACGCAAATGTCCTCATATTGCACAATTGTAAAGCAAAGTTTAAGATCCAACAATCGAATTTAGTAAAGATACAGAAGTAAAGTCATATGTGCAGGACATTTGTTGAACAATAACGTTGGGTTAGGTGCAATTTAAGACTAAACTGTTAAAGCAACCCGTGTAAGAAGTTCACAAATGCGACAATCTGGTTGATATGCTGTTTCTGCTGTAACAGATAGATGAACAGCTGTGTGGGCATCAAACACACCATTTCAGATGCCGGAGGGTGGTCTGGGGGCATCTTGGTTATCAGCGAGGTTTAGCTTTTGTCTGGAGAGTCACGGTTAAGGAACTTTCAAGAGGAACTCTGTACGAGCAGCTAAGACTGTGTATGTATCAACAGTCGACTAAAGTAGCCGAGTTTTAATGAAAATGAATGAAATGAAAACTGAAAATAAAAGTGAACTATTTTGCCTTACTGTGTTTGCACACAGAAGGAATGTGACCTCCGCATTTAACCCATCCGTGCAGTGAAACACACAGACCAGTGAACACTAGGGGGCAGTGAACACACTTGCCCGGAGCGGGGGGGGCAGCCTCAAACCACGGCGCCTGGGGAGCAGTTAGGGGAGTTAGGTGCCTTGCTCAAGGGCACCTCAGTCATGTCTTGCCCTGAGTGGGGATCGAACCCGTGACCTTCTGGTCACGAGACTGGTTCCCTAACCATTAGGCCACAGCTGCCATTGTGCCATCCTCCCATACCACCACCCCCCCTACCCCGCTGCCCCAAACACAGTTCCTGAATGTTTTTTCCATATAAACAGACTTTAACTGACTTTAAAGGATACATTGAAGAACTCAACTCTTCTAGCTGAAAAACACATTTTGTAAGGTCAAATAGTACAAATTAGCTTTGTTATTGTCATTACAATCAATTTCCTATAACCAATTTAAAATTTGTGACATGAAACACATTCACATAAGAATATAAGAAGACACAAATGCATGTTAAGTACTTGTTTAGTAATATTTTTATAGTATGTATAAAATTAGCATGTACTTACGTATAAATTAAAAGACTTCCCAGAAAGCATTTAGAACCAATGGGCACTTTCCTCTATATGCACTATATGGACAAAAGTATTCAGACACCTACACATTACACCTACAGGATCTCTTATGATGCCCCGTTCCAAATCTATAGGCATTAATATAGAGTTGGTCCCTTCCAGTCTTCTGGGGAGGCTTTCTACAAACTGATGTTGGATGAGAGGACGTGGCTCACAATCTCAATTCCAAAGGTGTATGCATGGGTTGAGGTCAGGGCACTGTGTGGGTCAGTCAAGTTCTTCTACAAAAAAACTCAACCATGCCTATATGGAAATTGAACCTATGGATGCTGAAACAGAAAAGGGCCTTCCTCAAACTGATCACATGAAGTTGGAAGCATAGGATTGTCTAAAATGTTTTGGTTTGATAAAGCACTAAGATTTCTATTCACTGGAACTAAGGGGCCTAGGCCAACCCTTGAAAAACAACCACACAGCATTACCCATCCAACACCGAACTTTACAGTTGACACAATGCAGTCAGACATTTCGGCATTTACCAAACCCAGACTCGCCAGTCAGGCTGCCAGATCGACAAGTATAGTTTTCACTGCTCCAGAGTCCAGTGGTCGCATGCTTGACAACACTCCATCTGATGTTTGGCATTGTGCTTGGTGATGTAAGGCTTGCATGCAGGCTCCTCGGCCATGGAAATCCATGCCATGAAGCTCCCAGGTACAGTTTTTGTGCTGATGTTAATGCCAGGGGAGGTTTGGAACTCTGCAGTTATTCAGTCAGCAGTGTGTTGGTGACTTTAATGGCACTATGTCCCTTAGCAGCCCCACTTTGTAATTTAACATGGTCTGACATTTCATGACATGGATGCTGGGGTTCCTAAACACGTCCACTTTTTAATAAAACCACTCAGAGTTGATTATCTAAAAGGGATGAAATGTCACCAATTGGCTTGTAATGGTGGCCTCCTATTACAGCACCACATTCGAATTCACTGAGCTCTTTAGAGCAACGCATACATTCGCAAGTTTTTGTAAAGGTACTTGAGTTTATAACCATGTTGCAATGGGACTCAATGGAACACCTGAATTTAATGATTGAGGTGTGTCCGAATACTTTTGTCCATAAAGTGTATGTCACAACTATTCTAAATTGTTTTACAAAGTATAAATTAATAATACTCACATTCAGTAAAAGTTTGTCCATATTGGTATCACAGGCAAGCTTGCGCTGGTCCACAGGCATGTCATCCACTTCTGCATTAAGGTCAAAGTGGAGTCGAGCGAGTTTCTCCTGCATCTCTCGTACGTGCTCCATTTGATCAATGGAACACTCATTACCTTGTGTACAAACAGAAAGATCAAGGTTTTTTTTTTTACTTTCTTTGAGAGGAATTAGGGCATTCTGGAATTAGGGCTTACCAAAGGCTTGGAGTTTTCCAGAATGGAAATCATTGAGGAGGCTAAGCAAGCCTTTCTCCATCTCCTGCACATCAGACACGTCTGTGAGGAAGGAGTGCTGAATAGTAGTAGCCTGGTTACTCAGCTGACTCTGTAACTTCGGCTTACCTCTGCACATTAGCAAAAAAACAAATCTGTCAGTCTTTGTTTTTGAATTACACTTTACTGCTAGATGTTCGTCTTTCTCGCTGCACCCAGGATGCTAAACTCTGCAATATGCTCTTTGGTATATAGTATATGACCAAAAGTTTGTGGACGCCTGACCATAACTGCCATACGTGGTTCTTCCCCAAACTGTTACCACGAATTTGGAAGCACACAATTGGATAGGATTATACAGGTTAGATTATATAGAATGTCTTTGTACACAGCAGCATTACAGTGAAACAAAGAGCCCAGCATGCCCAAAAGCCAGCACAAAGCAAGCACAATGGAAGATCCATGAGGTTGCCATGGTTGGAGTGGAAAAACAAGTGTCCTGCACAGAGTACTGACCTCAAATCCCTCTTTTCGGATAAACTGCAATGCCGACACAAATCCAACATAAATTTGGACACAAATCCTCAAAAAACACTCCAAACTAGTGGACAGCCTTCCCAAAAAAGCGGACATTATTATAACAACAAAGAGGGGACTAAATCCGTAACGGGATGCTCAATGAGCACATATGGGTGTGATGGTTAAGTGGGCACCCAATTTTTGTACATATAGTGTATAAATCTTACCAAACAAGTTATCGCACCATTACAAGGCATCTACAGTTGCCTCACATAAACAGCCAGATAAAATTAGGAGTCGCCTTCCTGTTAGGATATCCTCCTCTTGTTAACTCAGGGAGTTTTCCTTGCCACTGACACCCCTGGCTTGCTCATGAGGGATAAATCTACAAATGTACAACTTATCTGGAATTTATGCAAGGAGAGTCAAAAGTCGCAGGACACATGACGACATTAACATTGGGAAAAACTTGCCCTTGAACCAATATGGCGGCCTTCGAGATGGCGCCCATGTTCCAGACATAGGTGAACCCATTACTTGCTGGGGTATTCTGATTTCGTTTCTGAAATAAAACTCTCAGCTTTGGCATAGGATTGGGATAGATGTTCACGATCTCAGGCACTTTAACTCCAATTAATTAAAGATAATGTATATTAAATGGCTGCCAAACAGAAACTAGTTCTTTCTGTGTTTTTTTTGACAGGTTCTCTGTTTTTTTTTACCCCCAACCTCCCAAAAATATGCCCGAAGGAGGACAGGTATAAATGAGTATGTGAATGTGTGTGTGCATGGTGGCCTGTGATGGACAGATATTCCCACGTCACACCCATTGGGATTGACTCCATTATCCATGATAACACAGTCATAAACCTCTGTGTCAACAACCAAACCCATTATTAAAATACATTTAGCCAATGTGGATTAAAAATATTCGCATAGCAAGTGGTGCGTATTGCATGTATGGTGAAACCTAAGGATTAGATTTGTGAACTGAGCTTGGAGGGGGGTGGTCTGGGCCGCCACACGTTACTGATGAGCCTTCCCGAAGTGTTGATTCAGCAAAACAAAGACACAGGGAAGTGCATAGCAGATGAATCCTATGAAGAGTTAACAAGGAAAACGTGCTGGTTTCTATGTGCGACCCAGGTATTAGTTGGAGGATTTTATCACCTTATCCTGTATTCATTCACTCACTGCTCCTTTGACGTAGCTTACCTGCGAAATTTCGTCTTCTGGTTTGAATGGGTGCCAGCGTCGATTAACCCATAAGTCTTGGAGCTGGGGGGTTTTCTGGCAGTGACCGGAGGAGCAGCCTGATTGGTCAAGGGTCTTGAACTTTTCCGTTTCATCTTCCTCTCCTCCATTCTACCGAAGTCTTAACATCCAAATCTTGTATAAAGGGAAAATGAAGAGGATTAACCACGGGTGCATGTTACAGGATGACAGAAAGGTGTAAGGACAGGGTACATTTATAGAAATACACAAGGAGTTAAGTGACAGGTAGTCAAGTTAGCAATAGGTTTGTGGTTACAGAACCAGAGTTGGGACCAGAAGGTTCGAGCCCTGTAACTGACAAGACTCGACTAAAGTGCCCCTGAGCAAGGTACCTAACCCCATACTGCTTCCTGGCTGCTAAGGAAAAGGGGCTGCCGATCTACTGCTCTGGACACGTGCTCACTGAAGTGCCCTTTAGCAAGGCACCAAACCCCAATGCTGTTTGGGTGCTACAGTGAAATGAAAATAAAAGTGAACTATTTTGCCTTACTGTGTTTGCACACAGAGGAATGTGACCTTCGTATTTAACCCATCGTTGCAGTGAAACTGCACACACCAGTGAACACTAGGGGGCAGTGAACACACTTGCCCAGAGTGGGGGGCAGCCCCAAACCATGGCACCCGGGGAGCACCTCAGTCGTGTCTTGCCCTGGATCGAACCCGCGGCTTTCCAGTCACGAGACCGGTTCCCTAACCACTAGGCCACGACTGCCCCTGATACCTACAGATAAAAAGCTCTCCGTCCACCCACCCTTCTGGGCAAGTGTGTTCATTAATATGTATTTCACTGCACAGATGGGTCAAAAGAGCAGTTCACTTTCACTTTCACTGTCATCTTAATGGAAAACAAGTGCTGTCAGTTATCTGTTTCTTTATTATTATTATTATTATTATTATTATTATTATTATTTATAAACAGTGATCACCAACCCTCTAGATTGGGACACATGAGCCTGGTGATCAGACCTTCTAGTTAGCTCCTGGAGATGTTTTATTTACATTTCAAGTTAGATCTGGAGCCATAGCTGTCATTTCCAGCTTGCACTAGTTAGCTTAGCATTGTTTAGCTAGCTAGCAAACTGTAATGTTTTATTACCCTGATCAGTGATCGAGGATGAATTAGTCAGGAAATCATGTCAGTAAAGAAGTCAGAAGTCTGGTCAGATGTTCTGCTCCTTTCTCATGCATGTCGAGGGTTGTATAACTAGTTAGCCTAGCTAGCTAAGCTAACTAACTAGCAGTGTTAGCCAGTTAGCATGTCGTGTGTGTCAACAGCGAGTGAGAGAATTTACCTCGACCTGGAGACTTCTTCTCCTTTAAACCGAATAAAAAGAGTTTTTAAAAAACATTCCCAGTCTGAAATCTTTGTGGTGTGTCTGTTAAAAAAGGACAAAAAAAAGAACCAAACACAAGCTCTGGTCGAAAAGTTTCCACACGTCACTTCCGTGTTGTGGCGAGTGACGTCACGTCCGTTTCTGCGTTTCTTCTCAGGGCGAACAAATTATAATAAAATTATACATTTGTAATATGTATACACACATAAAAGTGGACAGACTGCTTCATATAAAGCTGTCTGTTTGTAATAATGTTTTAAATTTTATTTTTTTTAAACAAAATGTCGTTTTATTTCTAATATTGAATCTTCCAGATCACTGACCAGTCCCACACATATAGCACGTGCACAGTCCTGTCATGGTTTTTACCCTTTTGACCACTAGTAAAGACACACACTAGGGGGCAGTAAGAACACATGCCCTGAGAAATGGGCAGCCCCTTATCCGTAGTGGCCAGGACGGTCAAATTAGCCATTAAATAAACACTAGGCATAAAATATATGGCTAATATGCACGAATCGTAAAGATATAAACGATAAAGGACCCTGTGGTTGGTGTGGTACAGTGGTAACATTATTGGCTCCCATGTAAGAGACCTGGGTGTCTGGACAACCAGTCTGTGCCACACCAATAAGGATCCTTGGGCAAGACCCTACATTGGCCCTCCTCAAATACCAATAACCTTGTAAGACGCTCTGGATAATCCAAAATGCCGTAACTGTTCATGTCTGTATGTAGTTCTGGTGCAGTTATAAACAATAGTGTAAAGTGGATGATAACCTGGCGAAAGTGTTGTATGTGTAACCAATTCTTGATGATGACAACTCAAGGACACTAGTGAACACGCTAGGGGCAGTAAGCACACGTGCCATGAGAGGTGGGCAGACCATTAAGTGGTTGGTTCAATTCAATTTTTATTTATATACCACTTTTAACAATGGACATTGTTCCAAAGCAGCTTTACAGAAATAATGAAAAGGGTTAAATATAAATTTATAGAATTTTTAGAAATGTTATCCCTAATGAACAAGCCGGTGGCGACAGTGGCAAGGAAAAACTCCCTGAGATGACAAAAGGAAGAAACCTTGAGAGGAACCATAAGGGAACCCATACTTATTTGGGTGACACAGATGTGTGAATATAAACAAACGAATTAAAGTCTGTGATCTAATTCATGGTTTCTACATCTGTCTGTTATGGTGTATTGTAGACTGTCCATGTCCATGGTGGGTCAGATGAGACTGAAAGAAGATAAGAGGGGTCACAGTGTACGCAGGGTTTGGGGAGCAGGAGGAATCAGGACTCAGGGTTGCTGGTATCCTCAGGTGCCTCAGCCGTAGCAGGTGTAGCTGATCAGAATGGAAGATAAAAAGACAAAACCGAGAGTTACGTATGGTCTTTATGTAATGGTCACTTTAAATATAAGGAGTGCAGAGAGGAAGCAGAGACTCCGGCAGACAAGCTAAGACAGCATAACTACAATTGAGAACCAGGTGACACAGACATGAGGGTTAGGTGCTCTGTCTAAGGCACTTCGGTCGAGTTTTGTCAGTTGCAAGGCTCGAACCTGGGACCTTTTATTTTATTGTTTTATTGTCAATACTGCAATATGTATAGGATATACAAAGGATTGAAACTGTGTTTCTCTCAACCCCATGGTGCAACAATAAACATTAACCATTAAATAAACACTAAACGTGAAATATATGACTAATACTAATTAGTGACACACTAGTGAACACACACACTAGGGGGCGGTAAACACACATGCCCAGAGCGGTGGGCTGCATCCTATCCACAACGCCCAGGAAGCGGTTGGGGGTTAGGTGCTCGGTCAAAGACAAGTTGTTAAATTAAAAAGTTTTTAAATTAACCTAGTAGTAAACCTAATTGTGATCACTTAAGGCATTACAATGTAAAACTACAAAACTAGTAGCACTTTGTGTAAATGCAGTTTTACAGTTGAAACCCGGAAGTCATGCTTATATGATACACAATGTTTCAGGGATACATCTGGATGAGTGGAAGCAACAGCTTGTATTGACATTGTGTTGCCTGTAGATGGACCTATTTACTCCAAATTACAAAAGTAATGCTACATACATATAGGAATGATTTCTACTGTTTTTATCATTTAGAATTTTGAATTAGACTTGTAGTTTCTGCCCATTTACTGATTTATGTATCTTGTAATGACACATTTATAATGACGTGTCTACAATATGCATGCAAATAAATTATTTTCCATAATTTATTTACTATTTATAACTATTTATACACTATTTCCGTAACAGTCACAGCTTCAGGTTACTGTCCATGTAGTATTTATTGGCATGTTTTCCACCTGATTTCCCCTGGATAACATGCCAGTAGGTCCATTGGTTAAACTTAAACAGCCTCTAGATGGGAATGAGTGTGTGAAGGTGTGTGTGCAAAGTGTCCTTTTGACTGGTGTCCCTGGATAAACTCCAGACCTACCACAACCCTGACTGGGATGTAGCGGATACTGGAAGTAAGTGTTAGAGATTGGGACAACAGTAAAGGAGCAATCCAGTGCTGAACATTGGGAAATATTGCAAAACCCTTGGTAGAAGCAAAATATTTGTTAAAAAAGAAATTTGTTATTGGAGTACAGCTAAAAATGTTTATAGCCACAATAACCTTTGAAATGGTTAGTTATCGTTTCCGTCATTTAACAAATTATATAATTCCTGATACTCTTATGCTTCATAGACTGCTGGAGTTCCCTGGAGCCCACATTGAGAACCATGGTGGGACCAGAAGGTCCAGGGTTCGATCCACACTCAGGGCAAGACACGAATGAGGTGTCCTTGAGCAAGGCACCTAACACCTCCAACAGCTCCCCGGGCGCCATGGTTTGGGGCTGGCATCCATTTTGGGCAAGTGTGTTCACTGCCCTCTGGTGTTCACTTGTGTGTGTGTATTTTATTGCATGGATGGGTTGAATGCGGAGGTCACATTCCTCTGTGTGCAAGCACAGTAGGCAAATAGGTCACTTTCATGTCATGGTTTTTAAGTGAAAGTGATTGACTCTTTTGACCACAGTGCAGTGGAATTAACCCCCATGTTTAACCCATCCATGTGAAACACACACATACTGTGGGACGCCTTGGACTTGTGGTTAGGGAACCAGTCTTGTGACCAGAATGTCCCCGGTTTGGACACGACTGAAATGCCCTTAAGAAATGCCCTTGAGCAAGGAACCTTTTAACCCTAAGTGCTCCCTGGGCGGTGTGGTTTGAGGCTAGCATCCACTTTAGGCAAGTGTGTTCACTGCCCCCTAGTGTTCACTTGTGTGTGTATTTTATTGCATGGATAGGCTAAATGTGGAGGTCACATTCCTCTGTGTGCAAACACAGCAGGCAAATAGGTTACTTTCACTTAATGGTTTTTAAGTGAAAGTGAAGGTGATTTACTCTTTTGACCACAGCGCAGTGGAATTAACCCAACATTTTACCCATCCATCCATGTGAAACACACACATACTGTGGGAAGCCTTGGACTTGTGGTTAGGGAACCAGTCTTGTGACCAGAATGTCCCCGGTTTGGACATGACTGAAATGCCCTTAAGCAATGCCCTTAAGCAAGGAAACTTTCAACCCTAAGTGCTCCCCGGGCGGTGTGGTTTGGGGCTGGCCCCCACTTCGGGCAAGTGTGTTCACTGCCCCCTAGTGTTCACTTGTGTGTGTGTGTGTGTGTGTTTTATTGCATGGATGGGTTAAATGTGGAGGTCACATTCCTCTGTGTGCAAGCACAGTAGGCAAATAAATGGTTTTTAAGTGAAAGTGAAAGTGATTTACTCTTTTGACCACAGCGCAGTGGAATTAACCCAACATTTTACCTATCTATACAGTGAAACACACACATACTGGGGGAAGCCTTGGCCTTGTGGTTAGAGAACCAGTCTTGTGACCAGAATGTCCCAGGTTTGGGCACGACTGCAATGCCCTTGAGCAAGGAACCTTTTAACCCTAAGTGCTCCCCGGGCGGTGTGGTTTGGGGCAAGTGTGTTCACTGTTCCCTAGTGTTCACTAGTGTGTGTGTGTGTTGTACGGATTGGTTAAATGCTAAGGTCACATTCCTCTTTGTGCAAACACACTAGGCAAATAGTTTACTTTCACTACTGAACACACACACACGTTCCCAGAAAGGTTCGCAACCTCTATCCACAGTCTCCGGGAAGCAGTTAGGGGTTAGGTCCCTTGTTTAAGGGCACTTCAGTCAGGGCTTGTTGGTTGCATGGCTTGAACCTGTGACTGTCTGGTTTTAAGACCGGTTCCTTAACCACAAGCGATGTGAGTCTATGACTGCAACTTAATTAAATTATTCTAGCTCATGGTCACTTAAGGGGTAAATCTAAATCTGGAAAACAAGAATAAATAATACACACTTTAAAGTAAAGTTATGCTAAAATAATAAATGTTTCATATATACAACTAAATGAGATGAAAGTTTAATAATATAAAGCTGTTATGGATTTAATGAAACATTATTTAGTGCTGTGTTTGTACATATTTGTTAAGTTTTTAAAACGTTTTCTGTGCTCTCGCCCTGTTCAGGTAGAACTGCACGAGGGAAGGAGATACACGCTGGACGCATGCGCACTAAGCAGAGCCCGTCACGTGACCGGACATACGCACAAAAGTTGTCTGAAGGAATTTGTATAGTTGATGAAGGCGCCTCGTACTTCTTTACTTGGACTTTAAGGGGGAACTTTAATAGACTCTACCGCAGTAAGTAGCGAGGTAAAGCTTCTCTGCCCTCACCACAACGTACATCATATATAAAATATAACAGAAAAACGTATAATATTGCTCTACGCCTCGAAAGTAAAGAGGAACTGACTAAGCTAAACTGGTTAGCCAACCGATTATTAGTCATGCTAAGCTTACTAGCGTGAACTAAACCTCCAGGAGTTTTTTTGGGTTTTTTTGTCGGTGTAGCTAAACAAACGTCTTTTTGTCAGTTAGAGAAATATACAGAAGACGGTGAGACACTATGAGTAAGCAGTAAGTATGGACGTCTGAAGTAAAGCAGTGGTGATGGGATAATGATCTGTCAGTCTCACTGTTTTTCCGCACTAACAGCTCGAGCCTGAGCTCGTGAGGGTGTTGGGTGTTGGGTGTTGGGTGTTGGTTCACACTTAAAGCTCTGTCTGAGACCAAGGGGCATGTAGAATGTCTTTTAATCAACTTTTAAACAAGACAAATACATCATTCCTTGACATGATCCCCATGCTTTTCAATGCACTTCATCCATCTGTCATCAAGCTTTCATGTTCCCTTATTAGAACAGTTTTATTCTGAGCTGCGAGCTACTAATGCACCGCTGCCTTCACCTCTTTATTAGACGTCAATCTATTTAGTTTGGTCCTATTTCAGTGGACCAAACTGACAATAGTCTGATAAGGCAAGATCAGGACTGATCAGGAGGATGCTTTAACGAGTTTGGGCAGCGGTGTGCGGCAGGGTCGCACCAAATGACTGTTTTGTCTAAAACATTTTGCCGACTGTGCTTGCACAATGAGGAACGTGACGTCCGCATTTAACCTGTCCGTCCTGTGAAACGCGCACTAGTGAACACACTTAAAACACTTTCCCAGGGAAAAGTTGGGAGGTTAGGTGCCTTGCTCAAGGGCACCTCAGTCGCATCTTGCGTTATGCAGGAATCGAAACCGGGACCTTCCAGTCACAAGACTGTAACCACAAGTTTAGTCTAACACTTATTTGTCAAGTAATGTAACAACTTATTTATCGTTCCTACTAAAGGGGTAGTTCTGTGTGTGTGTGTGTGTGTGTGTGTGTGTGTGTGTGTGTGTGTGTGTGTGTGTGCGCGCGCACGCATGCTCAATTTAAACCCAAAATAATTAACATAAAATTAATATATCTTCCTCTTTTAATATGTTATTTTTTTTATGCACTTAAAACACTTCAGTTCATTATTCTGCAACAATCCAGTACCAGAATGTTAACATGTAATCTGTATTATAGTCAAACGTAAACGCTCAGATAAAATATGAGGTATATTAGAATTAAAATAATAGTGTCATGTTTTAATATTAGACCGCTTTAGACATCATGCTGTGTTGTCAGATCGGAAAAATACTACATTCAGTTCAATTAAATTTTATTTGTATAGCGCTTTTAACATTGGACATTGTCCCGAAGCGGCTTTACAGAAGTAACGGTACAGGTTATACATTTTATCACTGATGAGGAAGTCGGTGGTGACTGTGGCAAGGAAAAACTCCCTGAGATGACAAGAGAAAAAAAAACCTTGAGAGGAACCAGACTCATAAGGGAACCCATCCTTATTTGGATGACACAAAGATTGCAATTATAAATAAAAAGTGAAAGTAGCTGGAGAATTAATTCTAGTTAAGTCTGTAATCTGATTTATGGTTTCTATATCTGTCCATTATGGTGTCTTGTAACTTGTCCATGTCGGGTCAGATGAGACACCAGGAAGAAATGGGGGGGATTTCAGATTGCTGTGACTGTTTTATTTAATCACTGTATGTCATAGTAACTCTTCACCTGGTGTATCAATTTTTTCGACATTTGAAAATCAAAGTGGTTATAATTTTTATTTATTTAATTACTTGTGTAATATGTAGTTAAGGTAATCACTGGCAGGCGTATGTTCGCATCAGCATAAAACGTTAAAACAATAAAACTGCTGAATAATGTTGGACAATGCATGGTGTAACGTTACCATAACAGCAGCAGCAGAAATGACTTTTAACATGGGGCAATGAAGACACAGTTAGGAAATCAACTGTGTTAATGTGTTAATAATCTTAATATATCTGCTGCCGTCTTGAACAAATCGATCCGTAATGCAATGCTTGTGTATAGCAGTTATACTGCTGAGTTATACGCTGCTCTTCTTCTGAGCAAATAGTCGTCTGGCGGTTATGTCGTCTTGTACTGCAGTCGCAAATGAACTAACATGTTCAAACCTGGACAGCAGTGACTGGGGAGACAGCGGCCTAGTATGGCCAATCATCAGTTTTAGTATAACTGAAGCATGTCACACAATGTATACGTGTGTCCCGGTATATGGTGTATAGTAGGAATGCAACGTCCCAATGTTGCACACCTCTAGACAGTCGACCAATCTTCTTTAATCCCAAAAACAAACTGTTTGTGTAACTGACCGCACTCTGGAAATGTGGATCCAGGAAATAAATCTTCATCACAAAAAGCTGTGTCCTAGTATAATAAATTATCATGACAAAAGCTATTACAAATATGCTAATTTGTTGGTGATGATATTTTGCATTTAAAAATAACTGAGACTATGTTAAGTACATGGAGCGAGGTGAATGTCAGTGGAGGAGACATGTTGGGAAACCAGTTTATGTAGAAAAACCGGAAATGTTTCTTATTTTGGTAACATCTGATCTAAAGTGTGTGTGCATGTAATAACGCAATGAGCTATGAGTTAGTATATCTACCAATAACACAGGTTTTCTTGGGTTTTGCTTGTTTCTTTGTACGGGAAACAAGGCCACTACGCTGATATGCATTTCTGTAGTAAACGTTTTTTTTTTTTTATCATCATCACTAGGTATAAACATTATCATGCTCTATAATCTACTTTCCTTTCTCCTAGGCTCGGCAGTCTTTTCTTCTTTATTAAACGGTTTACGTGGTGTTCTGGATCATCTCATGTAAATAATCACTTGCTTTGCTACTCCGTTCTCACGACATGGCGTTAGACTTTCCTGATCCTTGTAAATGTTTAAAAACATTTAATTACATAGTGAAAAATCAGATCCACAAGCTTGACCACCATTCATGTATCTGCCCAGTCAAGGCTTAATTAGCTGAACCTTTAGTTCAGGATACAGTTCTTTGTTTATCTACAATTTTAGGCGATGTTTACCAGTTTTACTAAACATGATCATTGCGGATAGGTTATTTTTGCATTTCAACAATGCCAGAGAACTTGATTAGTTGAATTGAGACAACTAAACCCTTCTGATTTACCTGGAGAGAGCAGATACTGTAGGCCTACCAAGGCGCAGCTCTGTTCAGTGGGTAAATGATTGATGGTACAGGAACACTTGTGCAGTGTTTCTTTCTTGTAAAACATTAGTTTAGTTATTGTGACCAGATGGGACCAGGAAATAGGAAAAGGAAAACAGTCAGGAAATAATTTTGCAAAGCACTGCTAAAGTGACAATCCGCATAACAACACTTTCACCTCATTCTGGGTTCACATACCAACACCCACAAGCGTAGGGCTGGGCGTTAGAACTGGAAAAAAAATCATAATAAAATATTTCATTTTGGTCAGTTTTTAAAAAATATTTAATGCAAGGACACTTAATATATTAACAGTATTGAAACACATTTTGAGTTTTTGAACCGTCAGTGAAAACTACACACGCATAAGTTTACAAAAAAAAGGTTTAATACATTTAATAAACACATATTTAATAAAGTGATGAATAAGGTTTGTTGGGGTCCAGTTGTTGGTCAGAATTTACCCCACACAACTGATACACAACAGTGTTCTGATCTCAATCAGGCAACTTAAAGGCTAAGCACCACCTAATGGACACCCCCTGGTGATTTCACTGAAATATATGGACATGAATTCAAATGAAAATAGCAGCTCAATTTGTTAAAAATTTTAATTGACTGAAAAAAACCTGAGCTGGCTATGGAAATTCCGAACACTACCGTATGCTGTGGAATCTGCAGTGACAGTGGTGGTGACGGGATATCGTAAAGAAATTAAACACCTCTTCTTGTCCTTGTGCATTACCATAAGTGCATCGACTAGAGTTGTTGTCCACCACCTATGTCACACGCATGATGCCTCTGACAGTTTTCTAACACTGTGGGCGGGGCTAAACAACATTTTTTAAGCCTTATTTTTCGAATTCGTATCGTTTTTTTGACTATCGATTATTACAAGTTAGGAACTTGAATTCCTACTGGAACTATCGAACATTCTTTCAAATACTTTCTTCTCACTATTGACATGACATGTTTATCATGATTTATATTGCTATTGTTTTATCTCTCAGACCTACCAAATAGTTTGAATTAAAAAGTGTTTCAATCAGAATATGGGTACAGTAGTTGTTGATATGGCTGCAATGTTTTACAAGCCTTGAGTCGACTTTGGAGTCAACAAAAGCTGAGTAGGCAGTAGGGAGGCAAAAAAGCCTATGCAAAACAAGAAACACTGCTGTCAATGTAGCATTTGCATTGCTTTATTTCAAAACCTGCTACACCATACTATATAGTTTGAAGACAATAACCAGGCATATCGGTTACTTTATTTGCAAGGACCTGCACCCTTATAGTAGTACAGAAGAGGTTGGATTAAGATACACAATGACTACACTGGAGCCACATCCCAAATAATCATTTTACAGCATTTTAGCCTCTTTGCTGAAAAAAAATGATTTGGTAAGATTAATTTATGTAATGCCAATTAAATATTTAAATGTATTATTATATATACACATTTATATACCCCACCTCATGATACATCAGGTCATTGGCTCTAATGTGAAATGTTTTCATTCTGCCATGAAAGTGTTACGGCATTGCCATAAATCAATAAACCACACCTCATTTTGATTATTGCCTTTTGTCAATTTTGCACATAGCAGAAATATACAATGCAAAAATGATACATGCAGTCAAATATTGGACTGCCACAACCACCTGTGGAGGACTCACCACCTGAACTTCTGTTCATTCTCTGGCATGAGATCCACCTATTCTGAAATATATGAGTGTTAAAGCCAAAGATTTAGTGATTAGAAGTTGTTAAAAGTAGGGCGAGTCACCTATAGAGAGAACTATAAAAAATGTAACATGTTATGATGTTATGTCTTGATATCGAATAAAAGGATCCTGCTAAATGCAGTGCTTCGAAAATGATTTATACAATCTTTGTGACTGATCCAGTATCATCTGTCACAGTGTATTTTTTTCACGTATCGAAGACTGAGTGCACTTCTTCTCTGTGACAAACATTCACTGATGCCATCTTTTGCTATACATAAGGCCCAATTGAATAGCCACTGCTGTTGAATAGCCTGCACTTAGAAATCAAGGCCTTATCGATATCATAACAAAGATGTTCTGTTTTGGAGTTGCAGATGAAGAAGTTAAAACAAGGTTCAACTCTGCTTACTTCCTTGTTTGGTAGTCTTTTTTTAGTTCTAGATTGGACAGGGCTAAGCAGTTTCTTCAAGACCTTTTTGGACACTAAGATTCCATAAAACATCGATGTTTGTTAAGGTTTTCCTCATGTACAGACGTTCTGCCTCTAACACCAGTGGTAATGCTGAGATGTACACAAAGCCTTGTCCCTGATAAAGGCACTAACATGCTGCCAGCTCCTGTCTGTGCCTTCACCACAGAGCACAATATGGTGTGTTACTGAATTGTAAGTGAATAACGGCCTAACACTGAAGCAGGTCATGCAGTTCATTGGCAGGAGATGATTCACTGGACATGTTTTCTGCTCTGTTAATCCAACATGTGGCAGACATTATGCTTGCCAGATTCACCCAGGCCACCATGTGCAGTACAGCGTTTTTTTGTTGTTGTTGTTGCGGATGCTAGGTCTGATAACAGCAGCTGCAGCAATAATTTCCCATAATCTTGCTGAATCTATGGGTCTTCAGAAGTGGCTTATCAGCCTGTAACATGCATTCAAAAGCCTGTAATGGAAAAAGAATGGAGATTGGAAGTTTTTCTAGTGACAAAAGTCTGCTTGGAATGGGAGTCTCAAATCCAGTCACCAATGATGCTTACTTCAAGGTGCTACCAAGGCAAGTGGCCCTCAAGTGTAAGACTTTATCATTTGTCCCTCAAGTTCTGAGACATTTGCTGTTTTGGTCAGATAAATGATTTTCTTCCAGGGTTGAAGAAAATCAAGTGGCTCTTCTAACTTGCCTGAGCCTGTCTGTGGTGAGGGCAACTCCTTTGCCAGCACCGTACAGTTTTAAAAATGATTTACTGTTGCCACCCAGGGAAGTGGTTTCTATACCCTGTAGATGCATCCCAGATCTCCGAATAGTTTGGCAGGGCAGAGATGGACCTCTGTTGACAAGTCAACACATTTTATGATTCTTCCTGTCAATGGTGTCCCCAGTGGGAAAGAATGTAGTGGACCACAACTAGTCCTACCTTCATATTTCTCCTCACCCTCAATGATATTCCTGGGTTGCACAGGATGGGTTTGTGGACTTGACTGACTCGTCAACAAGCACTTCAACTTATCAGACCAGGACCAGACTCCTGAAAGTATGTACTCCTAGTACTCCAGTCTTGTATGTGTTTAATTTCACCTTGCCATGAATGCTGTGAAAACCTTTATGGCCCACCCACAAGATCCTTGCGTAGGATTCCCCTTCTGCTAGAATTCCCCTTCTGCTAAAGGCCATCTCGTAACCCTATTCTGGAATCTGAACAGGTATTTGTGTCTCTAAAAACTGTATTTTTTGCTTTGGTTGCAGATCTTTCAGTCATTTAAAACAAGGGTCTGACTCTGCATGAACTTTGTATGGAAAGACTGCTATATAATGACGGTTTTTATTGCAAGTCGTAGGTGACATGATTAGCAAAACACTGTCTCAGAGTGGCTTTACAGAAATCAGGATATTTTAATTTAGATTTAATAGTACAGTTTCTCTAAAAACGCCCCAAGCTGACAAGAGGAAGAAATTTTGAAAGGAACCAGGTTATAAAAAGGGAACTGCGTGACACTATATTATTTGCAATTACAAATAATTTATTTTCTGTAATTGTATGCTGTAAAGTCAAACTGTGTTTAAAAAAATAATCTGATAATCAATTATAAGTCACATTATATCAAACTGGAGGTGTCAATTGTTCCATGATGGAGACTGAATGAATGTAAACTGTACTTTGCTGTTCAGTATCTTAAAGGGAGTCCCTGTGGTACCATTCACAGTAGGCTGCCCAGCAGCAAAGAATTAGTTGGGCAGCTGTTTTTCGCCGGGCTTTGGGTCAAGGAACCAGCATTGTGACCAGAAGGTTACTGGTTCAATCCCCAAAACCAGCAAGACACAGCCAATAAGCAAGGCATCTAACCCTAACTGCTCCCTTGGCGCCATGGACAGGGTTGTCCACTTCTCTGCCTTCAGTGTATGTATTCACTACTGAGTGTGTTTCACTGCATGGGTTAAATTAGGAGATACAATTTCACTCCGGTGGTCATTTACTGGTTCACTACAATATTCAGGTGTTTGAAAAAGAAGTGGGGTAAATGTCTAACCAGTTATGTGCGTATCTAGAAATATCTTTGGAGATTAACATCTGTAGCCCACTGGGTAGTTTCTGTTTGTTGTGGGATGTTTGTGGTCTGTGTGGCTGGCGATGATTTCTGATTAATTTAAAAGGTTTAGGATAAAGCTTAAGAAATCGTTGCAAGATGAATGTACCCACCACAAGCTGTGTATCAGAGATGTTACTTTCGCTTTTAGTCAAGTTGCAGTCATAACCGCTAGGCTAACACTAGACACATGGCATGAAAATAACAAATTTAATATGCATTGAGCTGATGCTGTGGGAAATGAAATTCCAGGTATGGATTTTTATTTATGTTAATCTGTTATTCTACCACTTCACAATGTTGTTCTTACTTTTTCTTGGTTTATTATGGTGTCACTATTACACTGTAATAGTTATTACAGTTATTACAGATCGTAGACATGTAACGTGTACGTTCACGTTCTCATTTAGACGCACACTCCACTTATAAATTCTTATCAAATGTTCCCCTCGAACACATTTTCATTAAAGAGCATGTATTTGGCCAAATGCGGAATGTCAAAAAAAGTGTTGGGTGTGTCTGTGAGGCTGATATCTTTTCATTTCCTCTTCAGTTTGTTGCATTACATTTCTTACTTCTGTTAACGCCTGAACCTTAAACTTAAATTCTGTCACGTAAGTGGATGATTGCACACACATATAAGCCGAATGAACTACTTCATAACAGCTGTGTCATAAAATAATAAGTAATCAATAAAAAAAATACTACTAATGGGTCATGATTGTGGGGTTTCTTTATATTGGTTTCAGTTTTATTAAGATGTTATTTGTGTTGTTGTTGTTTTTTTGTGAACTGACCTCCTATTTCTGACCTTTAGACCCCAGAGTTTAGAGCTTGGTGCCACAAACAAGCCAGCCAATTTCGACAGCAGCAAGATGGCCGACATGTCGGTGGAAGAAATGACAATGAGAGCAAACCAAGTGACTGATGAGGTATGCATCTTGTCTGATTTATTGGAAACATTTCGTTCTTTGTGGTCCTGGTTTGTTCTTGTTTTTGTATGTGTGGTGAGAGTGCAATCTTTGTGTATGCTTTGGTTTTCTTTTAGGCCTTTTCTCTGTAATAGCTGATATGACTGACAATGTGTAACCACATTTATATACAGATCATTCCATATAGTGCTTCTGTCCTAAAATTTAATTTCTAAATCTAATCTCTATAATCTCTTCTTCTTCTGCTTCCTCCCCTTTCTGCATTTATCTTTCTCTGCCTTTTGAGGGACTGGGATGAGCTTTTTCTGCTGTGCATACCCCGACTCGGGTACTAACAGCATGAAAGATGGACCACCTGGGTAAACTAATAATGTCACACCTTTACCACCACTCATGGGGTGTTTCTGTCCTCTCTGTAATTCCACCTCCTGATATTAATTGTGTAACTGAAGCACTCTAAGCTTATAGTTTCCACAGAAATAGCTCAGCGAGTGTTCTGTGGTCTAACGTT
The DNA here is from genome assembly GCA_028565595.1 of Duopalatinus emarginatus. Taxonomy (NCBI): domain Eukaryota; kingdom Metazoa; phylum Chordata; class Actinopteri; order Siluriformes; family Pimelodidae; genus Duopalatinus; species Duopalatinus emarginatus. Next base: position 4,203,838 of record JAOVVF010000002.1, on the reverse strand, counting down.
ACACTAGGAACTGTTGGATTTTTCAATTTTCCTCAATATCATGTTGCTAATTTGTAGTTCCAGACTGAGGCCTTAGTGAAATCTCCATTTTCATTCTGTTTTATTCAGTCCTAGCTAGAGCCATTCGGCTACCCCATTACCATGTCTGCTTCATATAAACGTATAGGTCATTCCATGTCTGCTCTTAAATTTATATTATCTATTTGATCCACATACTAAAAGTAAATAGTAAAGTATTTGTTGAGATTTTTAGCATAGATGTTATCACATTGAAAGAAAAATGTAGTTATATGTAATAAATTGTCTAGGTGGACTTCTTGATTGGCCTGATGAATTTTTTCCATTGCTTATTGCTATATAATAAAGATGTTCTGTTTAGTCAAAGCAAACAGAGTATCCAACTAGATATATACATTTAATAACATTTAATTATCCATAAATTCTGTCTGAAATTGAAACCTGAAATTTCATTAGACAGTCTCTTTAATCTTGTCATTAAAAAGATCACATTTCAGATACAATAATTTTTTTATCCTGTGAACATTTTTAAAAAATCAAAAGTCAACTTTTTTTTTACGATGCAGCACCTCTGGTGAGCTGACACGGAATGATACTGTTATACACACATTCTTCTGTACAGTCGTCTCCAGAATTATTGGCACCATTGCTAAAGATGAGGAAAGACTTCAGGAAATAATGTCTTTGAATCAATTCAAGCGTGAAGACTTTGTTAATAAATAATAAAGTGCTAATAATTCTGCTTCCGTGTGGGTCCACTGTTGTCACGTGAACCCACTTCCCATGAATGTGTGAATCATTTATTTCCTCAGACCTTGCACGTTTAAGGCTTATGTGTTCACGGTTGCATTTCTTGCATTCTTACAACTCTATGAATGCCTTTATCTTGATAGGGACAGAAACCAAGTTTTAGGATATTGTAGAGCTGGGCGATTATGGAAAACAAATCTTATCACGATATCTTTTTTTCATGTCAGTCGATATCGATATATCGCAAAATATAAATCAAATCAATATTTCTGTTACACTCAAAGGTTCTTTTTTGTACTCCTAAGTGAGAGGTGAAGATATCAAAAGGCAAATTCTGGTTTAAATTGTATTTATTTTCCATCAGAACTTGAGAAATGTACTATGCAACCTTTCTTCTTCTAGTCTTTATATATATATATATATATATATATATATATATGAACGAAAACCTACATTCTGAGAATCAGAAGCTTCCAGTGTAACAGGAGACCACAAATAAATGCACTTCAGATGCACTTCAATGTAATTTCCCAATCAATTACGTCAATGGCGTCGCCCCAGCCCTAACTGGCATGCATGCCTGCAGTAAGCATGCCTGAGCTATTCTCATTGGCTATTCGTGGTGTCTGTCAAAACATGGATGTTATCTTCTATGTCTTATGTCTTACTTTTATCGAGGAAATGTTATATCGCGATTATTACAGTTCTTGTTTTATCGCCCAGCTCTAGGATATTGTGTATATAGGAACAAAATGACATTCATTGCGGAAAGTTCCATACACACAAGTGCTGACTCACTATTTGAGGCTGAATAGTCACACCCAGCCTCAGGCCACTCTTTAACAACAAAGAGACTTACTAAGAGCTTGACGCTTGATCTGTTTAATCCTATGTGTGTCCAGGTGAGAATGGGGTGCTGTATTTGTAATTCTTTTTTTTCCCCTTCTAGTCACTTGAGAGCACTAGACGGATGCTGCAGTTGGCAGAGGAGGTGAGAGCATTTGTACCTCTATTGTCCTAACTACCCCAAGTCAAGTCTATTAAAATTGTAGATCCAAAGCAAAGTTAGGTGCACTGGTCACTTCACTTCAAGCCAAGTTGTCTTTATACGTTTCTTTCCCATTTTCAGAGCAGGGACACAGGAACTAAAACCATGGTCATGTTGGATCAGCAGGGAGGTGAGTGAACCCAGCTAGTCATTCTGCTGTAAGTTTTGATGATGCTACACTGTAGACTTGTTTTCATGAAACCATACAGATAGGAATGCATCATGCCACTAGCTTGAGAATGCCAACCTTGCTTCGGTGTCACAAAAACTTGGGCCTCATGTTTCTCTGGTTTACATAGTAACATACTTGTCTAGGCCACTGGACTCTTTCTTTACAGCGTTAGTTCGTTTTAGCTAGTTGATTTTTAGCCAGGTTACATGGATCTAGTACGGTTGCACTGTAGGAGAGCTGAATGGATCCACTTCAGATGTAATTAAAGTAGATTTCTCTCATTAGTGGAATCCCTCATTATCAAGGATGAGTAGTTTCTGATGGACGTGAACAATGTACTCAGTAGTAGCGTCTGTTGTTTTAAATCATCTAGAGTATTTTTGCAGACATTTTTCTCACTTAGGCCTTGTTTCCTGCGGTGTGGTTTCTGCTGTGTGCTGCTAACAATGAACCCCCGCTGAGTTTTCAATATGCTCGAAATGCTTGACAGGAGTGTTAAGATGTTTGTTGTGTACCAGATTATATCAGGTTACTCAATGTCTTTGCTGTATGTACATGAAATGACAGCAATCATGGACATGTTTCATAACAAATAATGGCAACTGAAGCAATGTACACTAGTCTTATAGTATTATACAGTACTGGATCTTGGTACTGAAGTATTTTTTTATATTTTGAGTACTGAACTAGGACCCATAGATAGGAATAGATACACAACGCTATCTATATGATGCAGATTTAGCATCTGTATGTATATAATTCAGTTCCCCTGTTTTATGTTTGTCTCCCTTTGTGTGTGTGTATTTTTTTTAACGGTCAGAACAACTGCGGCATGTGGAGCAGGGCATGGACCAGATCAACCAGGACATGAGACAGGCTGAGAAGAACCTGACCGACCTGTCAAAATGCTGTGGCCTGTGTGTTTGTCCCTGTGATAGGTAAGAGCTCTCTGAACCCTAAAATGTAGTACATTCCTTAGAAAAGTGCCGGTCTAAGTAGCTGTATTCAGAACTTGGCAGCGTTTTGCTAAGCCTATTGTATATTATTCTGTTTACAGGGTTCCCGTGGGTCCTTAAAAAGTCTTAAATTGTCTTAAATTAAAATCCGGGTAATTAAGGCCTTACATTGTCTGAAATTACCGTAAATGTGCTGTAGGTATAAAATTTTCAGATGGTGCATTTAATGCAGATGGGAAAGCACACTGGCCCAGTGTAAAATATCTAATAGTGTGCATTTGTTTGATTAACTTTGTACAAATATGGTGTAGTAAATGAGAGACTCCGCGGTTTTACGGTACGTCAGCGACAGACTGCTGACGTCGGGCGGTATTTCGACATTTCATGGTTGTCGAGGTCAGCGGTAATGCATGTAAAGACAGAAATTGCAAATTTAACGAGAAGTAAATGGAAGAGGATGTGTTTAGGAGGTGGTTGGCGGCGGCTGAAATCGGTGTACTTGTTAATCGGTGTAAATGGTAGTTGTAGTTAACTTTATGGATTGTAGTTTGGACTGATGCGCAAATCTAGCAAACAGCAGTTTACGTCGTAGCCACAATAAACATTCATGTAAGGGCTAATGAGCTGTAAACAGACATGCAGAATCAAGCTGTTGTAAATACAGATTAGATATGTTGTATTTTAGCACAGAATACATTACCTGTATGTGTATATATAAGCAAGAAATCATTAAAATAAGAAATAATAACAAAGAAATAATTGCCATTATCACAATTAAGGTTGTCAGGGGTTTTGATGGATGTTTTCGATGTCCTTTTCTCTCCCTTTCTCTTTCTTTCTCCTATATAAGCACAACCATTATTATTAGTAGTAGTAGTTGTAGTAGTATTAATATTATTATAATCACCATCATTACACTAATAGAATCATCCTTTAACCTAATGTGCATTACTTGGCACATTACTTGGTACAAAGAGCTGATAAAGTCTTATTACATTATTATTCTTTATGGTTCCTACATGAAATTCAGTGTGTTTAACGTAACACAACTCTGTTCTGCATCAACAAAATGGAAAAGATTTTTAATAACAAATGGGAAACATTAAGGTTTTATTTTTTAAAGTAGGAGACAATACATTGAAAGTTGGTATTTTTTACCAAAGAAATTACTACAATTGTTATGTTTTGGGACTTAAATTATATTTATTGCGGTCTTAAAATGTCTTAAAAAGCATTAAAACTGACTTTTAAAATGGTGCATGAACCCTGGTTTAAAATGAAGCACTTGCATCTGAGTTGACGGTACTGTTGTTGCTACTCGTCTTTCAGAGTGAGGTCTATCGAGAGTGATGGGCGATACAAGCGCACTTGGGGCACTGGAAGTGAAACAGCCAGCACAGAGGGAGGTGATAGAGGCGTGGTTTCAAATCAACCAACCAGCCAACACAATGGCCAGGCAACAACTGCTTCCGGCCCCTATATAAAGAGGTACACAGATAAATGTAAAGTAAAGCAAAGTTATGGTAACTGATATTAACGTACTACATATACTATGTATAATCAGTGCACTTAACACCGAATAGATTCAGTCATAACCCAAAGCTCGGGGAAATCCCGGTAAGAGCACCCAACATGCATAACTGACTTATTAATGAGTAATGAAAGCATTATTCCACTGGCCTTTGTGCACCATTTAATTATTGGAGTTAATTCACACAGTTGACTAGACACTAGACACACTTTAAAAATAAAAGTGTTTTTGTCCAGAATAACGAACGATGCACGTGAAGATGAGATGGAGGAAAACCTGGACCAGGTGGGCAGCATTATTGGGAATCTGAAGAACATGGCTCTGGACATGGGCAATGAGATCGACAAACAGAACAAGACCATTGACCGCATTAATGATAAGGCAAGTTATTATATTGTATTAAGTGTACTAACATTTTCTAAACCATTCAAGCATTTGTTAGGTCTAGGCTTTTTGTGTGCCAGACAATAAAAACATAGCTTCTCTGTAGGGCAGAGGCAACATGCGGCTCTTTCAATGCCCTCTTACAGCTCCACCAAAAATAACACAACAGTCTGTTCTGCTTAGACATAGTTAAACTTTAGATTATGTGTTAACTCTGAGCTGTTTTTACAAACAGAGGTTTACAGACAAAGCTGCAGTTCGATGATCCAGTCCACTTGGGGCCTCTTGGTTTTTTTTCAGTGCGAACAACTCAGCAAAAGTAAACAAAAATCGCATTGTGTCTGATGTGTGTTAAAAACAAAGGGTCCTATATTTTATTTAACAAATTAATTATGACCGGATGGATGGATTGATGACTATTAATTCCAGTGGGAAATTCAAGTATCACAGCAGCACAAGGAGAGTAAAAAAAAAGCAATATATTACAATCGGAATAAAAATATGAATATATGAAGTAAATTATATGTGAGATGTGCAGTAGCCATATAACATTGTAACATGGATATTAATAAAATAAAGTGATAGTGCAAGGATATTACTCTATTATAGAATTGTAAATATATAAATGTAAATATATATTTTGTTAATACTGTTTCAGTGAAGGTCGTTACACAACGCCGAAAGAGGGGAAAACAAAATGGCAAAGAAAAGAAAAATCTTAGACAAACATTGAGAATTTAGACATAAACGCAGAGACTTGTTTGCATTTATATGCACACCAACTGGTTTTCCAATCCAGCTTGAAAATCAAGGTGTCCTCCTATAGGCCTTATAATGAGGGTCCTATATTGTTTAAGGGAGTTTTTTCTTGTTGCCGTCTTGCTCATAAAAGAATATTTATAAGCACTACCTATGATAATAGGTAGCATGATAATCGATAGTAAGAAAATGTTTTATTTTTTTTTTAAAAACAAGAAATACTGCTTAAAAGACTGCTTAAAGTTGTTTAGCCCCACCCTTGTTTAGTCACGCTGTTCAGAAACTGTTGTAGACGTCCCACGTGTGACGTATGTGTTGGACAACAACACTAGTAGATGCAGTCACGGTAATGCAAAAATGACAAAAAGGGGTGTGTACTTTCCTTAAGATATCCAGTCAACCCCACTGTCACTGCATTCATCTCATTCACATTCAGAAATATCATAAAAATCTGAAGATCCAGCACTGGGAAATTCCCAGTCTTAGTCAGTCATAATGGTGTTTTACCACGGCGTCGATCACTGTTGTCCACCAGTGATGTCACACACAGTGTCAGGAATTACAGTAGCGTTTTAATTTAACTAAAAATGTCAATTTTAAAGCAAATTAAGCTGCTGTTTCATTTTGATTCATGTCTGTATATTTCAGTATCTAAAACAATGTGAAATCACCAGGGCGGTCCATTAGATTGTGCCTTTAAAACAGTTTCACACAGATGTAACAAATATCAGAGCACACAATATGTTATATTTGCTTGATCTTAACTATTTCGTCGGACCTCAGAAGTGTGTGCTATGGAGGGTAGGGACTGCGAATGTTTATATTTGTTATGTGTTATGCAGTTAAACATGTTTGAGCTGTAGATAAGCCTACACAAGCATGTTGCCCCAAAACTACAATATGTTCCTGATAATTCCTAATTCAATTTTCCACTTTTTTCCCCCAGTACTAGACCATTAGCATATTTTCAGTCAAGATATGAATAGGTTACATCAATAAAATATCGTGTCTTGTGTAGGTGGTTTGATTTTGGTTGAAATAAGACAAATTTGGGTTTCTACTGATATGTATTACACATCTATAACATATCTAGCCAAGATACCTAGAGTCCTCCGGTTGGATCTGTTACTCACCTGTGCTGTGCTGCACTGTTTTGAGAAAAAATGAGGGATTAATTGTTACTGGATTCTGTTACTGTGCCAAAAAGCAGATTTACATAACTTGCATACAGTATTATATACAAGTCTGTATAACAAGGTGTGGCCTAATATAAAATGTTCTTTCTTTTGTTCAGGCTGACATGAATAAAGCTCGTATTGATGAAGCAAACCAGAGAGCTAACAAGCTCCTGTAGAGAAGAGACGTCTGCAGATGTGAACAAGCAACTCTTCCCTTTCTTCACCTCCAGCTCTCTGTCACATATATGCATAAAAACACCTACTCATTTAAAGGGCAAAGAATTTCACCTTCAGACATGGGCTTCTGTTGCCACCTGTGCCTTTGTGTTGTTGTTTAGATCCTGTTTTGTATATAGAACCGTACACACACTGCCTCAGTCAGGTCTTCATCACTAGATGCCAGGTAGATGCTGGACACACGGCGTGAAATTTTACAATATGTTCTGGTGATCTCTGTCCTGATTTTCTGTAATATTCTCAGAGGGTTGCTGTTTTAATGCCCTCTCCTTGCCTGGGTCAGCATGGCTGAATTTTGTTTTTGTTTTTTTGTTTTTAAGAGTCCGTTAAAAGGGACCAGCGATCTGTGTCTAATGTTTCTACATGTCTGTGTGTATTTTCTCCTTGTAGGTTATAATCTGAGTTTATATTAACCCACTTTAATTTGGGTTATTGTGTAATTGTTTACTTGTTGTATCTGTCTGTTTTGTTCTTGGTTGTTGATCCATATTTAATGATAAGATTGCAATGAACATGTGAATTAATATCTGAATGAACTCATGAAATTATACCTGCCACTTGGCTCACAATGTATCGGTTGAGAATGACTTGACTGTTTAAAAGGTGTGCACATGATCTAGGCATACATGAAGCAAACAAAAACAAAAAAAAATGTATAGATCTGCTAGGTTGAAATATTGAACTCAAATATCTATTTTTATAAAGCAAATACAGTGCCTTTACACTGATGATTTTATCCTCATTTCTAACTGGTTTTGAATAATTTTTTTTTCACCAGTAGGGGGCAATGTTATACCTGCAAGCTGTAGGCTTTTTAATCAGATTTACACTAGGAACTATTTAGTTTTAAAGCATTATTGTAAGCCTTATTTGTGAGTATATATATTTAGAAAATCTTACAGCCAGTTCTCACAATTGTTATCTATTTTACTTTGTAGATAGTTTAGAATTGATCTGTTTGATCTGTTTCACTGGTTCAACAAAACTTCTGTCACTTTCTCAAATAAAATTAAAGCAGATTTATTGAAACAGTCGCCCCAGTTAATTAAAGACAATATTTAATTAGTTGATCTTATTTCTTTTTATTTACACAAATTTAAAGAGAACATCAACTGGAAGCTGCCAGATCATAGGATCTTAAAGTCGATTGGTTGGCAAGACTGTTGAAATCTATGGGGGTGGAGTTTTTTCTGACCTCACAGTAGCCTTGGAGGAGGAATTGGAAAGTATGAGTGCTTCAAACTGGAAGACAAACTGAGTCAAGCTTCCTTCCATCTTCCTTCCTCTCCTATTACATGATAGTCATCACCAGCTTTTATACTCTGACTACATGCTGACTTGTGCCATACTGACGGGGAAAAAAAGCTTACACAAAGTTTTCTGTGTGTATTTTTAACCAGTAGAAATCAGTATTGTATTTCACCTAATTTGATTTTTCTTTTCTAAGCCTTTAGGTTTTTATTCAAGACATTGTTTTTAGATTGCGTTTCTTTACTCACTCCCCACACTCAGTTGAGTGTGAAGTCATGGTTTGCTTACAGGAAACATCTGCTGGTATAGCATTTTTTTTTTTCAATTGTAAAGACTAACTTTAAAGTCACAACCCTGTTTGTTCTTTATACAAATTCTCCATTAACTACAACTACTACTATTTACTAGGCATCACTTCAGCCTACTCACATAATGGAAACGACCTAATGAGCAATTACACACATTACAAGTGTCACGTTTTTCAGTTTTACATATGTTAGGTCTTGTCTGTCGCTTATGTGAAGGAATTTTCTATAAACACCTCCTAGCCATATTAAGAACCAAAAAAAATGTGTTCCTCCCTTTTGGTCAAGACCTCTTCCATTTGAACATGCTCAGTCATGAGCTGAAAGGGATGGGCTGGGCTTGAGACCTCGCAGTGAGACTTCCCACATGTGCTGCATTCTTTGTGGAGCACTTTAGAGTTTCTGGCGCATCTGGAGCAGCTTAACTTTAAATAGACAAGGAAGACTTCAGTGCTTACGAATGGTTTTAGTCCTTTCACATGCTGACCTGACGTTTAAGGCCATCTGGAGATCATGTTTACTCGCAAGGACTAAAGTTTAAATGTTTAGACGCACATCTTTGAGTGTGCAAAGGTCTGTGTTCAGAGGGTTGGCTGACCACTCTGGACAACCCCTTCCTGAGAACACGGCTGTTCACAGACAGGAAGTCAAGACCTAGAAAAGGACGATAGAGAAAAAAGAGAGAGGTTGTGTGTTTTTTTTTAAAAAGTTCTTTTCGGCTAGGTGAAAGGAAGTAGAGTTCTGTTAAAAGAAAACTGGAGCAGAGAGAAGCAAAGGGATGAACATGGTCGAGTTCAGGGCGTCTGTATGAGAGGTTGAGGGAAACACAAAGAAACAAGGGGCTCAGACAGGAAGGAAAAAAAAGTTGTGTAAAAACCCAACGATGAAGAAAACAGCTGTTGCAACCAAGGACTACAAAACATCCAGTGGGTGAGTTGCTAAACACAAAAAAATCGTAGAAATATATGCCTCAGGATATCAGTGCTCTCTCTTCGTTGTCTGGAGTTCTACATGTAATCCTTTTACAAACTATTTTTTTGTCTCGTCAACACCAATGACATCATACCCTTGGGAGACATATTTATGTAGTAGGGAAAGAAAAGGCTTGTCA
>JAOVVF010000002.1:4133376-4149999 GCA_028565595.1 Duopalatinus emarginatus | reverse complement strand
GGCAGTGAACACACTTGCCTGGAGCAGGGGGCAGCCCCAAACCACGGTGCCCGGGGAGCAGTTAGGGGAGTTAGGTGTCTTGCTCAAGGGCACCTCAGTCGTGTCTTGCCCTGGGTGGGTATCGAACCCCACCCATGTATCTAACATCTATAACTAGTGTCACCAACCACAAGGTCATGAGAAAATGACTCACCCATGTTTTTTCATTTATTTATTTATTTTCGTGACAGGACACTTCTTTGTGAAGTCACAAAGAACTTGTTTCTTCCAATTATCTGCGAGACCTCATTCAAACGTTTCTCTTCTTCCAGCTTTGACTTTGCTCTGCTCATGTTCGAATACACATACATACGCATACAAACAGTTTTCAGTGAAAAGACAGATGCAGAGAAAGCGAGAGGGTACATAAATATACACAGGACAACATGGTTTATAGGTGTTACTTTATTTATTAACTCTCTAGCACCCAGTGGCGATATGTTCATATATATATTCATATGTGTTTCCATGTCTCAGCTCCAGGGTCTCAGGTTCAAACCTGAGCCTGAGTTACCCTCTGCGTAGAGATTTGACTGTGCTTCCTGTGTGCTTCTTGGGTGTCTGCCTACTAACCTGCAAAAACATAACATGCCAGTAAGTGAACTGATACATTGCCTAAAGATGTGAATTCATGTGTAGGCTGCGTCCTGTAATAGACTGTCGTCTCATTTGGCCTTCAAAGAAGTGGTTTACAGAAGTGGTCTCTTTCTTCTCTAATTCTAGGTATTTTCCCTCTGTCTATATGCTATTTATGTAAAATCATTCCTGAGGTTTGAATGAAAGGCAACAAATGCAACTGCAGTATTACGATAATCAAGTCTATTAGAATCAAGTCCATTAACATTTTCTGTTCGAAATTATTATAAATATATACAGTATTTCATAACGTTATATTTACACATTTAATATTGCCCAGAAATAGCCTAGGTTTTCATGAATGTATAAATATATTCTATATCTGATACAGAACAGATACAAAACAAAAGTATGTGGATATTTGACAATCACATCCATATGCATTTTTTGAACATTATCACAAACATGATGTTCTTCTGCTATGCTACATGAATGTAAAATAAATGTTTGCAAAGCCTCACCCAACATGATCTTTAAATCAAAACCCACATTTTTGGGGATTTTCCCAAACAATCAACCAAAAAACAACACAAACAGATCAATGAAAAAACTAAGAAGCATATTGATGAATGAATATATATTTAACAGTTTTATTGCAATGCATTTACTTAGACAACCAACAGAAATGCATAAACAACAGATGATACAACAGATGACTTATTATACTGGGAGTGCATAACAACCCTCTACAGCTATTTAGCTGCTTAAAAAATTCAAATGTATACCCCTAAGAGTTGGTGCTTGGTGTCTTTAGTTCTACAAGCAGCCTTAAGTGCATTTGTGTATGCATTTGTGTGTGTGTATTTGTGTGTGTGCATCATCTCTTGAGAGGGAGAATAAACACCAAACCCTCCAGTGTATTGGTCTTTGACTGTATTTCCACTCGCTGGCTCTGTCTCAGCATCTCCAACTCCCACTCTAGTATGGCCTTTCTGTGCCTCAGATCCTTTAGCACTGATGAAGCCTGGAGCATTTCTGAAGTTTGTGCTTGGCCTGAATCACCTCTCTGGGGTTTGCTTGTTGACCTGGAGGCCTGTGGGTCCAGGAAGTATGGTGTGAAGCCTCTGCCTGTGGCTGTCAGTGTGTTGGCTAGAGAAAGACCCTGCAAGTGGGCAGCCACTCTCTTCTCCACCTCTTCTTTTTGCCTATGGCTAAGTCGGGTTGTGTCTGTGCGTTTGTCCTAAAGAGATATGATATAAATTATATAAGCAGGATTGAAAAGTAGGCAAGGTCAGAAAATATGGAGATTTATGCTATGTCTGTTTCCCCCAGGTTAAACTGAATTTATTTATACTTTAAATTATATTTCTATAATCTAGATTTTTTTATTATATGAAGTGATTATATAATAGCCTGATAAAATGCAAATGATTAATAAATATTAAAATGTTCTTGGTTACTTGAAATCCATGTAAGACACAACTTTAGCACTGGTATTTAAGAAGCCTTTAGATAAAACCCAAGCATTCAAAATCGACCAAAGTCTGAGCAATGTTGGAGATGCTTTCTAGCGCTCATTACAAAGTTTGCTACTTAAAATGTAAGCTAATGGATTTAGTCTAGCAATAAACCTCTGTGATGATGAGATGACCTAGGGTTCTTTTTAAGCTTATACTCTAACAGCACTAATCCTCCGTTATCATATTTATAATCAATTTACCATTTTTATACCGCAAATGTCTGAGACACAGGTAATAAAACATACCTAGAAGTAATGTTTCACAATATCCTTGTTCTGACTTTAAGGTCATGGTGTAGCCTGCTCAAGGAAATATGAGATTTTTAATGAGCTTTTAGAGTATGAGACACTAATTAACAAGTCTATAGAGTAGGTTGCATAAAAGCTTGTGTCAGCGCTAACTGAAAGAAATGACAAGGTCAAACAAACCACAAATGCTAAAGACCGGGTTTCAAGCTCTCTTCAAAGCTATTATCAGATGAATTAAGAATTGCTGACTGATAGCAACCATTAGTTCTACATTTAAAAAACGGAACGATTTTACTTTGAAGTTAAACCACTAAATCCTAAAACAAAAAATTATAATGCTTATACACTAATCACTTAAAATAGAAAGGCATAGACCAAGCACACACTAACAGGGTCTAGTCTGTACATGGCCAGGCAGCATATTAACTACAATTATGTTTATCTTTAGACCACAGCCACACACACCACCACATTTTACAAAGTTAAATTTGCTTCCAAAACTGGGATGTTATTCCGTCCTTTAATTGTACATAAAATGGTCGGAGAAGTTGGCTCTCTCTAAAAGTAACTTTTTCAGATCCGTAGTTTTGTTAGAAATGTTTACCCCAGCTTTCCTAACGTACCGGATCCCACTGATCTGGACCCATTCTTGACCCCGCTGCCATGATCACTGTGTTATATAATCACATTCACTCTTTAAACCCAACCTCACTCCGTTCCATTAGAACACTATGGGAGAATGATTTACAATGTGAACTTGCGGATGAGGTTTGGGATGAGTGTCTGCAGTTGGTCCATTCGTCCTCCATATCTGCTAGACACGGGTTGCAGCAATGTAAGGTTCTTCATCGCCATCATTTTACTAAGGTCCGACTGTCTAAAACCTATGGTGATGTTGACCCAACCTGCAATAGATGTCTCCAGTTCCCAGCTACCTATTTTCATATGCTTTGGGCGTGCCCTTCCCTGAATACCTTTCGGTTGGAGATTTTCAATACTATTTCACAGATCACTTTGGTCCCTTTCACACCATCTGCAGTCACTGCCCTATTTGGTGTCACCCTCATACCTGCTCTTCCAAGGTATAAGAAGAACCTGGTAGCTTTTGTAACCCTCTTAGCTAGACGTCTTATTCTTAGGAGATGGAAATCCCAGACTCCACCAACCTGTCATGAACAGGTAAAGGACATTTTTTACTTTATTGACTTGGAGAAAATCGGTTGCACGCTGAGGGGATCTTCTGCTACTTTTATGAAAACATGGGGGGCTTTTTTTGAGTATGCAAAAAAGTTGTCTTTTCCTAATATCCCTGACTGACACTCAACCCCTGTACATGTCTGACCTGTTTCAATGACATGCTATGAACAGATGCACGTGTTTGTACACTTCAATGTGTCATTTGTGGTTTCTGATCATTGTCCAGTTTGATGACATTCACAGTACTAGATTTACATATTGTAACTGTAACATTTTGATTTCATAGCACTGTGTTATACAGAGTGAGTCAAAAGTCGCAGGACACATGACCACCTTCCTATTGGAGAAACTTGCCCTTGATCTGGTGGCTTTTAAGATGTTTAAGCCTAAAAAAATAGGCCCCTACTTGCTGGGGTATTCAGATATGTCGCTTTTTAAATAACACGTATCCTGACTTTTGACTCACCATGTAGAGCGAAATTTATTGAATATTGAAAGGACGGAATAACTGAAATGTTTAATTAAAAGTCTTTAATTCAATTAAAGAATCAATTCCTTTAATTGAAAGACATAATTAAAATGTCTTAATATATCTTACACATATCTAGAAAACAACTCTCCTTGTAAGTTTAGTTTGCACAGAAAAAAACATTCTGTCTTACATGTATGGTGTGTGTGATCATTGCATATGTTTGTGGTCATTACCAATCTGTCCTGGTGAGTAGTCTGTAGCCTCAGCAGCATCTTGTCCAGATGTCTAATAGATCTCCTAGCCTTGTCACCATTGGAACAGGTCTGACTGGCAGCCTTGTCTCCTGGTAGCACATCCACAGGTGCTTCCTGATACTCGTCTGAGAGGTAGCCATCAATCACACTGTCCTGTAAAGGAATAAATTTAGGTTGTGAATGGCTTTGTTTTCATATGACATGCGTCACACTGTCTTCGTCTAGTCATGGTGGCTACCAAATGAGTTCATTCCTGTTTTGATGAAGGTAAACATACAGTGAACCTACAAACTGCTCAGGTGTTTTATTCACAATATTTGATCGCTATATATAAAATTGGTGAAGAGTTATATGGAGAAATTTGAAGATTTCTTCCTCATGTGGTTTCAGGGAGGTTTTTTTTCTCACTGCTGCCTCTGGCTTGCTCTTTAGGATATAAAACTACAACCGATTTTCTGTAGAACTACTTTGTATTGCTATATTGTTATAAGAGATATATACAAATAAATTTAATTAAATTTAATTCAGTATCAGTGTTTGGGTTACAGTAATCTGACGACTATTTTTTAGTAACTAAGTAAGTAAAGGATTACAGTTCAGTATTTGTGTCTCATTACAGTTATTAACTTTATAAGACATGTTACTTGCGTTACACACAGATGTTCCTCTTCTCTGTCTGAGCTACAGGTTGCCAGGTTCATCAATTATATGTGACCCTGGGCTTATTTTTCTATCACTTAAATTATAATCATAAAAATATATGGGTTGTGTTTTTGTTTCTAGTGTGTATATGTTTATTTGAAGTTTTAGAGGGAAAATAATGGTTTAATAAGTGACTTTTGTAAATTCGCTTAAAAATATGTATAGTCACTTGTGGACTATCCCTTTAAAAAAAACTAATATATATATAATAATAATTTTATATTAATGTTAATATATATATTACAGTATCTAATATAGATATATTACAAGTTTGTACTGTTGCACAATCCTTCCACAATCCCTGTAACACATAAAATGAATTATAATTGCACCACTAATGCTTCAGATGAGTTTTCAGCTAGTTCTCAAATGTCATAGATTTAGTGGCACAAATAAGGAAACGCGTGTTAAAAAGACATGATACTCGACTTTAACCTCTGACAAGGACTTTTATATATTTAATCTTTTTAATGCTGGAAATAAAAGTACTTTTAACAATATTATTTTTATAAATATTACTTTTAAAACTGTAACAATTAGGAAAAATGCATATTAGTACATAATAATAACAATAAAAATAATAATACTATTTAATAATAAGCATATTTACTAAATTTAGTAGAAATAAATTAATTTGCTTTCGTTTATACCGGTCAATATAAACACTGACCACGTGCCTGCAATGTTGCAGTGTTTTGGGGGACCCTTAAAGAAGTGTTTACTGGACTATATTTTTCTAATGTTTAATAACAGATTAATTAGTTTTAAGAAAACAGCACCATAAACAATGGTGAATTTACTTTTATACGTTTATGTTTGGTGTTGCTAATCCTACTACATTTTGTTCCTAAATAAAAAAAACAGGAATATTGTCTTATCAGTGATCTTTTTTGGACTTTTTTAAAGTAACAACCCCCAACGCTGTTCAGTAAACAGTAAAAAAAATTAAATATCCCTACGTTTAAAAAAAAATTCTAAATTTTGCACATTCTAATTTAGGGTGTTAATTCTAAAAGGCATTATTAGTTCATTTAGTTGATGTACGCATTGTACTCTTACTGTCTGCTTAATTACAGGTCAAAAGCTTTAGTTAAGGTTTACCTTAAATATCCAAATGAATTTCTGTGACTTTAATTGTGGGATGGACTTACAGAGAAGCAGCTCCCTCAGATAAACAAAGTAGTTCAGTATATAATAATTTAGAAATATTTGCTTAAAATGTGGTCGTCTTGCTATTTACCTTAAAATTCCTTCCCTTATTGTTTGTAGTACTGAGAACACTGGAATTTTTAAACTGACTCAATTGCCATTTCTCATAATAGCCACTGAATCAAAACAACCCCCAAAACAGGTTCTGTGAGCTCTGTCTTAGTGCTAGCATATATTTGAAGATGGGTCATAAACTTGCATTTTATCACAAACTTATAATGAACCCCCACATCTCTCATCTCTCAAACATACCGATTGATAATACACTATAAACCAGCATCTGCCATAGAACTATCCTCCACCTTAAAACTCCTAATACTGCTCTTTCTCAATACATAACATCCCACCACCCATTGCACTTTTTACTTTAATCTACAAGCTCAAAGCCAAAATAAGACTCCAGCCATGAGCTCAGAAACCACTCCTCTTAGCAGGAGGCTTCTTAATAACCTTAGTGCAATGGGGATATGAGCAGGATGTCAGCACAAGTGAGCACTTCATGGTTTCAGAGCACCTTAATTAACAAGGCAGAGTTAGTGGGGGGTTTGGAAAACGAAATGATTGAGTCAATATCAAAAGTCTCATACCCCAATATGGCTCAGTGCTAATAACTTGTTCTACTTTAATAGTATACTGCGATACGTGATTAATCTAATTGGATGTGCAGGGCCTGTAAACATGAATTACAAACAAGTAAATAGACTAAAAAATAAGTAGAAAAAAATCTGGTAAGAGATACGAGAGTAATACACAGCTACACTGACTGGCTTTTAAATCAGGTACAGCTATCATAAAGGTTCTCTTTATAAGTATTATATTGGCCACTATTGCCATTTGTCACTGACCATCGGACCACAGCTGACCTGTCTAGATCGATTCTCCGCACAGCACGGCAGTGGCACAGGAGTGCTGGGATGAGCGCATCAGGTTCAGCTAGGGGTTGTGAACACCTTAGCAGTGTTACTGCGTTCGGAAATGCATATCACTACAAGGTGTGTGTGCTTAATAAACCTAATAAACGGAATGTATACTGTATACTGTAATTTGCTCACAGAAAATGCATTTTGTAACAGTCATACACAGGAGGCTTTATATACAGTTACAATATGGCTGTGCGATATGACCAAAATTACATATCCCGATATAGGTCCGTTCATATCCCAATATAAAATTATATAATAATGAAAAATGGCTGGATCGTGTATAATAAGAATACGATTAACTAGGATAATTACTATAATACTAATAACTTTATCCAAAAACATAAATAATTCTTATTAGGGCCCGAGCACAGATTGGTGCGAAGCCCTATTGTTTTTCGTTGTATTATTATTATTCTTTTTCTCGTTCTCCCAACCGATTCGGACTTTTTTGAGGTAGTTGCCATGCACGAAAACCCCTGAAGTTTTGTACACACACTACCACTATGGCACACTCGACAAAAACAAAGGCGTGGACCTGAGCATGACCCAGTAACTCCATAGCGCCCCCTTATGTCATGGACACATGTGGTGGGCATGTGTCTGGCCAAGCAGAAAATTGCCAAAAAAGAAAAGTGATGAATTGAAAGATTTATCTGAAACTATACGAAATATTGTTGTGTGGCGAAATGTCACGTGTTGTGGATCGACATGTGCGAGGGCCCGACCAAGTCCGCTAGCGGCTTTAATTAGTACTACATTTTAATACAGCAATTATAAGTATAATTAAGCACCATTCAGGACAGTAACAAACATTTTTACAACAGAAATAGGTGTAAATGTGGTCCAGAGTACAGAGGTTCGTTGACTGTCAAGTGAGCTGTTACACGACACTTTCGAACCAACCGGCTATTCAGAAGCGTTGCAAGAAAGAAGCAACACAATGCAAACACGTATAAGCACTCAATACACTACTGTCAAATTTGGTGCCGTGGTAATCAGCAACAGGATCACTGTTGGTTTAACACTGCTTTACAGTTGGTGACTCAAAGGGATCTTTTGAAATTACCAAGCATCAGGTGTCTTGACAGCTAAAACTTGATGGCTTCTACAAGGAGGTTGGCCAAGATGTGGTTGGTGTGGTACAGTGGTAACATCATTGGCTCTCATGTAAGAAACCTGGGTTCGATTCCCGGTCTGGGCAGCCAGTCTGTGCTACACCAATAAGGGTCCTTGTGCAAGACTCCTAACACTATGTTGGCCTACCTGTAATACCAGTAACCATGTAAGTCGCTCTGGATAAGAGCGTCTGCCAAATGCCGTAAATGTAAATGTAAGATCATGAGCATAACATGCATGTTGTTTTGTAATAAATATATCAGACCTTAGAATACGCGTCTATATATTGTACGTCTGAATTTTTAATATATTTCTTACTGCATTCATTCCTTAATTGTATATATGTATATTATTTTTGCGTTTTTATTTACACTGTGAATAATTCTGGAGGACACATCATATACTGTCAGAACAGGCTTTACATAAGAGACATGCTTACCATCCAGCACCAGAACAATGACTCCACATTTTTCCATTCTATGTATGCTTCAAGAGTTCCATTCAAAGACTTTATGCGCTCAAGATCCTAAAACACGACACACGAGTGCATTCAAATGTGAATCAAATGCATTGTAACTTGCATACAGTTTCCACAAATAATATTCAACATACATCAAGGCCATTTAAGCATTAAAAAAAGAGAGTGTGGAATTGCCTTGGAATAATATTCAGCATTCAGAGGTAAGTAAATATATATAAAGTTTAGAATATTGCTTTATGAATATTATACAGGGTGAGTCATAAGTAGCTGGACACATGACCACCTTCCCATTGGAAAAACTTTCCTTTGATCCAATATGGTGGCTTTCAAGATAGCAGTCATGTTCCGGACATAATCTAAAAAAATAGGCTCCCTGACCTGTTACTTAACATGTCATTTTCCCTTTCCTTTCTGGAATAAAACATTTCCTTACTTTTGACTCAACCTGTAGTATTATATTATAGTAATATTTAGTGATATTATATGCTTTATATATTTTATACAAAATCCATGGTATAATATTTTTATTTGTGCTATGAACATACACATGTATGTACAACTACAAATCTTTATACCATGTGTTTTTATAGTTTGTCTGTAGATAAATATTTATATTCTTATTTTTATTCCTGCACTTTTATTCTTGCTCTGTCTTGCTCTGCACAATCTATCGCTCTATTAAGCAAGACATACACAGTACATGTATATGGGTTACACAGCATACAATTCATCAGTGGCTATATTTAAACCATCAGTCACTGCCATATTTAGGTCTTAATCATCTTTCCTACTGATGATTAATAATGATACTTACCCTCATGGTGTATTTAAAAACTACTCTTGCAAAGGTGATATATATATGGCTCTTTAATGTTTTACAGAATCGGCAGATCATTCTGTCTGAGGTATAATCTGTCATATGTCACCTTTTCAAGTGCAGTAGATCCGGTTAGATAACGATCGCAGGCAGTGCTGGGGTAACGTGTGGGTGGAGAGCTCAGGTAGGAGCAGACCTGAGGAAACACATGATCTTTTTTGGTCACCATTTCAGGCAGCACATGAATTTCATGTGCATGAGGTGTGCATACACATGAGGTATTTCTTGTCACTCGCCTTGTCAGTAAGTTTGGCCTGCTCTTGCTGAGCTGTTAAGAGACTCCGCCACTGTAGCTTCAGTTTCCCGTACTGCCACTGCAGCCTCCTGATGTCTTTTTCACCACAGTCATTTAAGTCCAGCTCCAGTTTTTCAAGTGGAAGCTGGCAATCAGACACACAAGTGGTGAAAATAAGCATAAGTCTGGGTTAGATTTCAAATAAGAAAGTTCTGCAAAAAACATTAATAAACTAGAATATATCTAGTATTGTGCAAAGAACTTCTGCTAAATAAAGATGGCTTTAAAAACGAAAAATTAGAAATGAACCTAGAAACATTTCTACATGTAGAACTAAACAGTAACAGGAATCAACATAGCAGCCTTTGCCTTTAAAACTGTGTTAAATTTCCAAGTTATAACTTCATGAAGCTTCTTTGACAACCTTGCACAGCTCTTCTGGAGCCTTTTCTCCATTATATCTCTATCTGAAAAGGCATCTGTTAATATTTTACTTTCTTTAACAACATACAAGGTTTTTGCCCGTGTAACATTAGTATTTTCGGGAGTGAAATTAATGCTTAGAAATCTAACTCTTGCACATTGTATCAACAGCATTGGTTTTTCAACCTACAGTTTTGTTTTTGCAAACCTGAAGCACACCGTTTTGTGGTTGCTGTGTGGTTCCGACCACTGTAAACTGTTCAAAGGTGCTGTTTATGGTGCATGGTGCATGTTACTAAAAGAATTACAAATCATTAAAAATCTCCTTTGTACTTTAACTGATCAACGATTTCTTTTTGTTTTTTGTTATTTTAAGTACAGGTCTGGGTTGAAGTGTTGAAGTGTTGGAATGTACTAATGTACTATAAAAAGCTATTAGAAATACTATTTTTCTTAACATAAATTACATAAATAATCGCTTAAGTTAATTAAAACTAACTAAACTAAACCATTACGGAATCAGAGCTGAAAATCTAGTACAAAAGTCTACCAGATCTAGTCTGGCATGAAATCAGGATGCATGGTTTCTAACATTTTAATGTTACTTAATTATAAATAGAAGGCCTATTTCTATTTTTATTATTGCGAAATGCGAGCGATAATTTGTGACCAAAATTTGTACTTTTTTAGGTTTTTCCAGCTCCATCTGCTGTGTATGTTGGTGGCATGTCTTGCCCATGTCCATACTAATCTGCATAGCAGCATATAACTTTGCATCACACTGCATTATGTTGAACTGCACTGAACTAATTGTGAAATCAAATCATGTTAAATAAGACCGCATCATAATGGAGGTGAGGGGGGGGATTGTATTGCATGTCGTATATAGTAGTTGCTTCATACGTATCTTTATGGTAACAAATTGTTGGCAAGACAGTGAGATGTGTATTGCCTCCACCTCAGTAATGAAGATGCACATCCCTAAAACAGAGAGATGTCTTAGTCTTTATCTGTCTTTGAGTCCGATACTAACAGCCTCTAAGACACAATAAGCTCTGTGATGACCTTGTAGCACACACTCCACAGATATTGTGTTTTAGCTAGGCTTCTAGGACTAGGTTTTAGTCATTCATCTAATAATAACTGTAATGCATATAATATAATAATATAATAAGAAGTAATGCATAGTAATAAGAAGAGCTCAATTTTTAATAAATAATTAAAAATGTCTTGAAATGTTTTTTTAAAAAGTAACTATTTACAATTCCAATAATCTTACATCCTGTAGCTTTAATAAACCACAGCACTGAGCCAAACCCTTAAAATATTACTGTAATACATGGAATAGGACTAAATTGCTCCGGATAATGTGCAAAGTAGTAGTAATTCCAGATACCAAGAATCCTGCCACCGAACAAGGAAAAAAAAACAACTTTAAAATGCATAGATGGATGAAAAATGCCTCCTGGGTTTAGTTGCACTGATGTGCTTGAGGGCTGATGGCTCACGCATTGGGTCTGATCCCACAGACTAGCCACAGAAGAATCTGTTGCACACCTTCAGAGGTCATGTGAAGTCTATGCCTATGTATATATATATATATAAATAAATACATACATACACACACACACACACACACACACATATACACACACGTATATACACACAGACACATCTGTGATTTCAGCTAAATATATATAACAAATGTGCACTTTCCAGATTCCAGAAACTCACCCCTGCTGGTGATGAGAGGACATCTAACTGCAGGAGTCTCTCTCGTAGTAGAGCCTCGAGCAGGTTTCCTGATGCAATAAGCCAGCTGAAGGCTAGCAGCAGATCCCTACTTCCGATGGCCTCTCTGGTTTCACAGGCCCGGGGGCCGACAACCCACCAGTCCCCATAACCACTATGCCAAAGGGCACTCTTCACAAAGCGTACCTGGGTGTCTGCAAGCATTATTCCATTTACCATGTGACACCAAACACACACACAGAAAGAGAAAGAGAGAGACAGGCATGTGTTTATGGCAGATATATTAGTCAGACAGTCATTATCTTATCTGCTTAATTCATCGGGGTCACAGTTTGTCCAGCGCCCAACCTAAATCACTGGGCTTAAGGCAGGGTACACACCCCATTCACTCTCACACACACAAAGGGCAAATCTGCACATCTAATTCACCCATCATTCGTTTTTGGGAGGTTGGATGAAACTGGAGCACCCAGCAAAAACCCACACAGACATCTGGGGAACACACCAAACTTCTCACAGACAGAGACGGGGCGAGGCTTGAACCCACCCAGATATCTGGAGCTGTGTGACATGACACAAACACACACACACACACACACTCTCACTCACGCACACGCACACACACACTCACGCACGCACGCACACACTCACTTACTCACTCTCTCTCTCTCTCACACACACACACACACACACACTCTCTCTCTGTCTCTCACACACACACACACTCTCTCTCTCTCTCACACACACACACACACTCTCTCTCTCTCTCACACACACACACACACACACACACACAGGCTCTCTGTCTTGCTCTCTCAGATCAGACTTTGTTTTCAAAGCAACAAATAATGGTGATATTTTTATGTGACTCTTTTATTAACAGTTTTCAATATCAGACTGTAATAAACTACAACTCATAGCATTCCACTGCGTCATAAACACGCCCCCTGCAACTCTGACGTCGCTAGCATCAGCTTGTGTGATGTAGCTGTAGCTACGACCTTACAGGTGATACAACACTGGCCACAGTGACCACAAAAACAATGAACAGAAACGCGGGCATTTCAGAGGTAGAAAACGCTACGAGGAGGAGATTTGCTTACTTAGCGGATTTTACACCATGTAAAACTAATTTCAAGGCACCACAGCCTCCGTTTGATCACCTACTGTGACATGGTTAATTATTTGGTGCATTACACCTGCCAAGAGCTGAAGGCTTGCAAGTTTCTCCAATCTGACAGTGATGTTGTAGGTGAATAGGTCAGTGACATTAAACATTCACCACCAGAAAGCTGAAAAGATCACGTACTAGAAACAGAGCTAACTAGATCTTGAATTAGCTGCGCTAACGAACTAGCTAACATATTTAGGCTAACAACCACATGCATATTATCTAGCATTAATTTTTTTATGGTGAGGGGTTGTTATGTTTCTAATATTAGTACTCTCTGGTCATTGTCTGAAATGGATATAAGGCGTATAGGCTAGTGTCGTAGCTAGCTAATAATGCATCCATTGCTTATATAATTTAACTAAATTAAAATTTAATTAAAGTATACATTTTAATTCTTTCTTGTCTTGAGTAAAGTGATCAGAACACACACTGCTGTTCACACTGCTGCTTGCTGATGACTGGAAGGTTTTTTTTCTGTTGATCCTGGCTAACCATGTAGCTCTCCTTCTCTGGGTAAGCTCTTTCACCTGCTCTACAGATGTTCGTCTGTCTTTTCTGGATCAGTCATGGAAACCATAGACAACAGGTTGCGACCATTTGTTAAAAAAAAACCCAATATTTATCCAAGATTGTCCTGCGCTGTGCTGCACGGTGCTGTGCTGTTCTGTTCTGGCGCTGCATTATCGAACAAATGTGAATGGTGAATGGTGCTGTGTGATGTCATCATCATCACCCACTGTGTGTGTTGTTTTTTTACTGTGACATTTATTGGCTCTTTCTTTAACCATGTTCACCTTAAACAACCGACCCCCCCCCCCCCCCCAACACACACACAAATATTACATTTGATTCGTAAATTATTCGACCCATCATCACAGAGCACTCTGTAAAAACGTTCGCTTCTCCTTTACACAGCTGTCCATCTGACGGTGGACATTCTGGCCAGAACAAACACTCTTCCGTCATCGTCCAGCCCGTAACAGCCATCAGAGGGAGTAATGGGGTCATTAGCGTCACCCTGGATATCAGCTCCAGGGTCAGGCAGGGACATTATTAATCCTCTGGGGTTTTTTTTCTCCTCCTATCTTTATTGTATTAAAGGTGATGGCATCTGTCAGAGGTTAAAAGGATTCAGGAAGAGATTTCCCTCGCTTCACTGATTCTATGATCCACGTTTTTATAAAAAATGGAGCAGAGCAAACACCAGAGGCGTGTGTGAGATTACACACTCTCTGTCTTCTAATATCGGAATTACAAAGTCATACAGATCTTAAATGTTGTGTGTTTATTCTGTGATGTGTGTGTGTGTGTCTGTGTGTGTGTTCTCACTACTGTAAGAGAAAACAGACTTTGTGTACTTTATTATTTGTATTGATTTAGTCTCCAGTCTCTCTCTCTCTGTCTCTCTCTCTCTGTCTCTCTCTCTGTCTCTCTCTCTGCATTGTGGGTAGCGGGAGGAGCGTTGGTGGTGAGAGCACGTTGAGGTGAAGACGCGATGCGCGTTTGAAAGTTTAAATAATTTATAATATTTGTGCAGAAATTGTTGTGTGTTGGTGGACAGTTTAATTTCACACACTGACCTCGGTCAGTAAAGACCGTGTCATGGCCGCGCCGGCCGGGGCAGATTTTGCCCCGTTTTAGATGTGTACCTGAGCCTGGTGTGTCAGTGGAGGACTGCCTGGTGGCTGTGGGTCGGCAGGTCGGTGCCTCCAGTGTCATGTCAGCGTCCAGAATAAACAAGGCCTTCGTAATGTTCCTAAAAACCACTGAACTGGTGGATAAGCTGGTCATGAGCGACCTGGAGATTAACAGCAGCCACGTTAATGTCATGCCGATATCAAGCCCGGCAAAAAAGGTGGTTTTATCTAATGTACCCCTGTTTATTCAGAACGAGATCCTGGAGACAACACTGGGAAGGTATGGGAAAGTGGTGGGTCTGATTAGAATGATTCCTCTCGGCTGTAAAAACCTGGAATTCAGACACACAACATGACCCTCTGGACCTGTCAGTAACTATAACACTGGAAGGTAAAAACTACATGATTTTTTATCAGCATGGAGTTAATGAAATGCTTAAAATGTGGTGAACACGGACATATTAAACAGGCCTGTCCTGTTAAAGACACACAAAGAAAATGAAAAAGAAAATGCTTTTTCTTCCAGTACCCATTGCAGGGAAGGAATAAAAACAGCAGTCCATCTCTCACACACACAGACACACACACTTTATTTATTGAATGGGGAAATGCATGTATACAGCTGTTTCCACACGGACACACTGGACACACGGGACACATGGGACACGTCTTTCAGACACATAGATCCATGTGTTTACTGAATGAAAACAGGAAAAGACGAGTCCCATACGTTCATAAACTAATATAGCTGTGCCAAACAACATCATCAGACATCACCAGTATATATGTCCACATCTGTGTGACTGACACTTGTACACTCTGCTTTCCGTCTACATTATCATTCTGGGTCTCCTTTTGTGTTAACTGGCAGGTTTTAGAATCTAAATGACATAAATATTGTATATAAATCTATATTGACAAGCCAGAACATTAACACCACCTCCAGAAACAGCTCTGACCTGACTGGACTCCACGAGACCTCTGAAGGTGTTCTGTGTATCTCTTATATTCTTATATTAATTCCAGCTTTGTAAAGTCATTTGTATGACTGAGCGTATCAGCTGTGACAGTGAAGTAGTGTATGAGATGATATGTTCCTCATTCTTCTCTGCTGTTGCTTCACTGGTGTTTTAATGGATAATCTAAGCAGAAAAGTTCCAGCTCGGGCATTTCCACCACCATTAAAGAGACGGATTCTGACTCGTCCCTGTTGCAGTACTGATTAAAGGTTATAGAAGCAGTGGCATTTGAAATTCATTTTGCCCCTCTTTTTTTCTGCTGAAAAGCTGCTGAGAATAACCGGGTGTATTGGCAGCTCATGGCATTTGTTAAGTCAACTTTCCCTTTTCCTCAGCCTCGTGCTGAATCTTAAAAACATTCAGCGTAGAAAAGGAGGT
Source organism: Duopalatinus emarginatus (assembly GCA_028565595.1). Lineage (NCBI taxonomy): Eukaryota > Metazoa > Chordata > Actinopteri > Siluriformes > Pimelodidae > Duopalatinus > Duopalatinus emarginatus. The sequence goes on along the minus strand of JAOVVF010000002.1, from coordinate 4,133,767 downwards.
GAGTGGAGAGGTTTCCTGAGTATAAACATCTCTAGAGTTAAAACTGAGACTTTACAGAGGAGTTTACGCTTCTTTACAGAGTAGTTTATGCTTCTTTACAGAGGAGTTTACACTTCCTTACAGAGGAGTTTACACTTCTTCTTTACAGAGAAGTTTACACTTCTGTATAGAGGAGTTTACATTTCTTTATAGAGGAGTTTACATTTCTTTACAGAGGAGTTTAAGCTTCCTTACAGAGGAGTTTACACTTCTTTACAGAGGAGTTTAAGCTTCCTTACAGAGGAGTTTACATTTCTTTACAGAGGAGTTTACATTTCTTTACAGAGGAGTTTACACTTCTTTACAGAGGAGTTTACGCTTCTTTGCAGAGGAGTTTACGCTTCTTTACAGA
>JAOVVF010000002.1:4090884-4098531 GCA_028565595.1 Duopalatinus emarginatus | reverse complement strand
ACACTGTAGCAAAACTAACTAGGAAGAAGATTACTACAGAAGTGTCCACACCATCTGTATGTAGTAGTAATGACTTTATGAATTTTTTCAATGATAAAGTTGAAAGCATAAGGCACAAAATTAATACTGTTAATCGAATCTAATCTAATGTTAGTATAGTAACATCAGATCAGCGATTAAAGTCTTTTACTCCTCTCCAAGAGACAGTTAATTTCACTAGCTTTTTCATCAAAATCAATATGCATACTACTATGATCTCATACGTACACCTTTTCTCAAACAGATACTACCTTAAACAACCAAAGCTCTTTTAAAAATAATTTATAAATGTATAATATATAATTTTATAAACTTATACAATTATAAATTTATAATTCATAAATTCCTCTTAGTACTGGCTATGTCCCTAAATCATTTAAATTAACAGTTATCAAACCTCTGGTTAAAAAACCTAATCTGGACCCCTGCCAGCTGTCTAATTACAGACCGATATCGAATCTCCCCTTCATTTTCAAGATCTTAGAAAAGGTCGTAGCGGAGCAGTTATGTTCACATCTGCATAGCAATAACATTATTTAAATCTGTCAGTCAGGATTTAGGCCTCATCATAGCACAGTGGCTGGTTAGAGTTGTAAATGACCTGTTATTGGCCTCTGATCAGGGTCGTGTCTCCCTGCTGGTATTACTTGACTTAAGTGCAGCTTTTGTGAACATGAACTAGTTGCCTACTGTTCTGCACACAGAGGAATGTGACCTCCACATTTAACCCATCCGTGCAGTGAAACACACACACCAGTGAACACACTTGCCCAGAGTAGGGGCAGCCCCAAACCACAGCACCCGGGGAGCAAGCCTGTGCGGGGATCGAACCCGGGACCTCCTAGTCAAAAGACCAGTTCCCTAACTAGTAGGCCACGACTGACATTTACACCATTGATCACGCTATTCTCCTTCAAAGGGTAGAGAATGTTGTTGGAGTTAACGGAACAGCCTTGTCCTGGTTCAGGTCTTATTTGAGTGACCATTATCAGTTTGTAAGTGTAAATGGTGACTCTGCTATACCAAGTAAAGTAATGTTGGGTGTTTCAGAAGGTTCTGTTTTAGGCCCGTTATCATATTTTCTATATATGCTACCTCTGGGTAATATTATTTATAAAAATGGTATCACATCTATGGAACAGTCTTCCAATTAGTGTTCGGGACTCAGACACAATCTTTACTCAGTCTCAGTCTTTAAGTCTAGGCTGAAAACATATTTGTTTAGTCAAGCATATTCTTCATAGTTTTCCCGTAGTTCAAGGTGAAGAGCTGGAGGGTTCATGGTTATAGAGTGTTTTGGTAAACTGGGATCTTAAGGTTTCTTCCTCTTGTCATCTCAGGGAGTTTTCCCTTGCCACTGTCACCACCGGCTTCCCATCAGGGATAAAGGCCTAGCACTCTGGGACATTTACACAACATTCACACACTGTTACACAACACTTACACATAGACAGTCAACATTCACACACTGTTATACAACACCTACACTTACACAACATGCACACACTTTCACACAACGCTCACACACAGACACACCACATTCACACACAGACAACACTCACACAATATTCACACACTATTACACAACACTAACAACATTTGTACAACATTCACACATACAACACACACACAACAACATTCACACAATGTTACACATGATTCACACAACATCCACACACTCAGCAGCTTTCACATGGTCACACAATATTACACTTTTTACACACCTGGATTAGACAAGGGGTCGGTCTCTCTCTCTCTCTCTCTCACTCTTTCTCTCGCTTTTTCTCTTTCTCTCTCACTCTCACTCTCTCTTTCTCTCTCTCGCTCGCTCTCTCTCTCTCACTCTCTCTTTCTCTCTCTCTCTCACTCTCTCTCTCACTCTCTCTCTCGCTCTCTCTCTCGCTCGCTCTTTTGCTTTCCCCCTTTTTACACCAACCCCCCACCTCCACAATGATGAATTGCTCTATGTTGGGTTGGTAATTCATCTTTACACACACTCATGTCCAACAGCACACACTCTCTCTCGCTCTCTTTATTATCATGACTGTTTCAATAACAATGTTTCCACATCACACCAACATTAAAATGGAACATATTTATTTATATTAATGATAAAGTTAATGAAAAAATTATAATTATCAACTAAAATAATAATAACAACTAAATATAATACAATCAGTAAAATATAACATTAATCATGAAATATAAAATATATAAAAATAATAAAATGTACTGTAAGTATTTACACAGTTATTTAAAATAGTCTTATAGGGTAGGTGGAGTTTAGTAGGGTGTGGGTTGAGCTATGTTATGAATGGGTGGGGTTTAGTAGGGTGTGGTTTGAGTGTAAATGATGAGTATCTCAGGGGCAGCTGTAACATGTTTAACTTTTTGAACTATTTGCCTACTGTCCTTGTGACCCTTCTGTGCAGTGAAACACACACACACACTAGGGGGCAGTTAACGTGCTTGCCAGGAGCAGGGAGGCAGCCCCAAACCTTGACGCCCCTCATACACAATACTGTAGTGTACGGTATTGTGATGAAACATAACCCCATTAGTGCACTATTTTTACACATGAACAAGTACTGTGTGGTTTAAAATGTGGCCCAGGATTTTATAAGGTCAAAAGGTCAAAACAGAACCTCCTGTCTTTCTCATTCTGTCCCACTAAAGTGCAATGAGTCAGCTCAGATACACACTAAACATGCCTGTAAATCTCAGTGTGTGTGTTTCCACCTCTGTCTGTTTCTCTTTCTCTCCTTAACAGTGCATGTTACAGTGTGTAAGACATTAATACTGTATCACATACTGTATCTAGTGCACTTGAACCTAGAGTGGGGGGGTGTCACTGTATAGGAATGTAGAGTAGTGCACTCAGAGTAGTGCACATTTTTCTCTTAATTATTAAAAACTACCTGTAAATAGCCTGCTCCGTACTGAGGGGTAAATACTTTACCTTTAAGGGTAAATAAAAGTTAAGAGGGGGCTACAAGAGTTTATGAGTGTCCTGTTTTACACTTACACACACACACACACACACACACACCAAAGAGTGTGTTTAAATCCTACCTTGGAGGAGAATGGCCCAGGGAGGAGCAGTTTAGCTGCTTGCTTCTTGAGTTCCACCAGGCGACTGGTGCAGGTATCACACCATGATCCTCTCTCAGATCCTGGGGAGCTGCCACTGCCTGAGGCTGGAGAACCTGTACCAAACCCTGGAGAACCTCCCAAAGAACCTGGAGAACTTGTTCCAATCCCTGGAGACACAGTGCCTGGAGAGCTGGAGAATGAACCTGGAGAAGAGGTTCCAGAGCCGGGGGAGGGGGCACCTGAGGAACTGGGAACAGAGCGAGACCCCTCTGGTACCGGGCGAAACCCAGAGCGAGACTCCTCACATGCTTTGCGGTACCAGGAGTCCGGAGAAAATGAGGACAATTTGGTAGGAGAACAATCCATCATCTAACCAACACAATAAGAGAAATCAGTTATCAGCAACAACGTAAAACTTATCATGTGGAAATAAGACGGCTGTGTTTTCATCTCAGCTGTTAGTCATGGTATAGTCCTGCCCACAAACTGCACTACATCCTGTACACTTTTTAGTCCTCTACATACATGCACACGCATACGCATGTTCACACACATTCAAAATATTTTATAAATAGTTTAGATATTTTATCAATTTTCTTTTTAATTACACTTAGACATGTATACTACTTGTGTAGTAATGTGTACTAAGTAGTGTACAAGTGTAAGTTGTAGTGTGTAGTATATAGTGTATTGTGTAGTATGTAGTGTGTGTTTAATGTGTAATGTGTAGCGTGTAGTGTCAGTCATATAAGCACTGTGTGTGTGTGTGTGTGAATTTAAGGAGGAACATATTACATGTGTAATACAACAATCTGTCTCAGCTGTCTCACGGTCACCTGTCTCACGGCCACCTGTCTCACGGCCACCTGTCTTACGATCACCTGTCTCACAGTCACCTGTCTCAAGGCCACCTGTCTCACGATCACCTGTCTCACAGTCACCTGTCTCACGGCCACCTGTCTCACGGTCACCTCTCTCACAGTCACCTGTCTCACAGTCACCTGTCTCACTCTAAACTGGAGGTCATTCTGCTACTGTTTTAAATGCATTTTAGACCCATACGCCTCCTCGAGCGTCTCTCTATCGACCTTATTAATATTCATAAGTACGTGGCGCATAAGCAATAAAATAAATAAAATAAAAAGAGACGAAATAGAATGAAGTCCCTCACCGTGTGTTTCCGGTTCCTGCCGCTCCTCTCCTTATTCCCGCTCACAGAGGTCATGATGATGAGGTCTCCTCAATCTTCTCCTAATTAGTAATTACATCCACGCGCGTGAAGGAAATTATTCCTGCGCGCGCCTCCGTCTTAGTGCCATGCGACAAAACTCGCCATCATTTTCACACACACACACACACACACACACACACACACCCCTGTTCTTCTGTCCTGTCTGTCCAAAATTTCCAGAATGTTATCAGAATCCCGAGCTCCGACGTTCAGCGCGCGTGCAGAAACGGCGGCACAAGAGAGAGAGCGCTGTAGGGCTCTGTGCGCGCGCCTCTATGCATGCAACGCGTGCGCGCACACACACATACTGCGTCTCTCTCTCTCTCTCATTTAATTAAAGGTACACATCTGGAAGTGGGCGGAGCCTTCAAGATAAACTGACTGCTTACACTTTTGAAGCCACCACCTCTAACACACACACACATACAAACACACACACACATACATTTACATTTTTACATCATTTACACACTGCAGTTCTGCGGGCTGTGTGTGTGTGTGTATATATATATATATATGTGTGTGTGTGTGTGTGTGTGTGTGTGTGTGTGTGTGTGTATATATATATATATATATGTGTGTGTGTATGTGTGTGTGTGTGTGTGTGTGTGTGTGTGTGTGTGTTACACGGTCAAACACCGCCCCCTACTGACACACACACACATACGCACGCGCGCACACACACATGCACCCTGCTTCTCTCATTCAAAATCATAGGCTCGCACACATCTGGAAGTGGGCGGAGTCTTCAAGCTCATTGCGTGTTAAATGACGTGTGGGCGTGACCTAAAGACAAACAGATTGCTGCCACTAATGAAGTGTTTTTGTAATCAGTTCACTACATGACTGCCTTTCGGTCACATTGTCCAGCTTCTTTCTGGATTGTGTTAAAGAAGATCGTTCAGATCTTTATTTTCTCCACTGGTTCATCACAGACTGGTTTAATGTGTGTGTTTGGTTACAGACTGGTTTAATGTGTGTGATTAAGGCGTAAAATTTATCATTGAATTTCTTGAATCGTGTGAGCATGGGGGCCATACACGGCCCATGTGCTGAAGGTTCCACACCCCTGAGACTGAAACATAACACCAGACCTTCCAGAGAACATTTAAGCAGACAAACTTTTGCCTGAATATTAATTGCCAAAGTATTTTGATGTTTTCCCAAAAAAATGAAGAAATATAGAAATAAAACAAGTCAGTATTATAGTGCTGTATCTGAGACTATTACAGGGACAGGAACATAAAACCTGAGTCCCAGTTTAAAGTGTGTGTAGTGTTCAGCGCCCCCTGCTGTCTGTATGCTGAAGTGAGGTAAACAGAAAGAGATTTCCTGTGAAATAGTTTAAATATTACACACTGCACTGCACCTGTAATACTCATCAGAATACACTCACACTTCAGAATAATCAGTGTGTGTGTGTTTGTTCTATCTTTTTTTTTTTATATATTTACCCTTCAATGTGTTAAAGATGAGTGTGTATGGATTAATAAAGTGGAAGCTCTGATTAGGTTCTGTTCTCTTTGCAGCAGTTTGAGGTCTAACAGGAACTCCAGGGCTGCTGCCCTAATGTTTAAGTGCCCCAATGTTTAAGTGCCCTACTGTTTAAGTGGCCTATTGTTTAAGTGCCTTACTATTTAAATGCACCAATGTTTAAGTGCCACGATGTTCAGTGCCCTAATGTAATACTGGACTTTTCCAATCAGAAATCAAAATGATTGATGTGTTTAATTAAAATAAAGGTGTATGAATGTATGAATATGTGTTATAATTAACAGCACACAGGAGGAGTGATTTCATGTCATTTTAATTATTATTATTTTTTTAATTTAATGTTGTATTTTTTTAACATGTTATTAGATGTGAACTGTACTCAGGTCTGTAGACACTCGTTTTTAGATGATTTACTGAATGTGACAATAAACATCACACTTGACCTGCTTAATACCCACATCATTTACATTACAAAGTTACTTGTATTACAGGAGGCCAACATAGTGTTAGGAGTCTTGCCCAAGGACCCTTATTGGTGTAGCACAGACTAGCCGCCCAGACCCGGAATCGAACCCAGGTCTCTCACACGGGAGCCAATGATGCTACCACTGTACCACACCAACCACCATCATCATTCCTGTCTATCTAAATTTGCCTGTGTGTGTGTGTGTGTGTGTGAGCGAGAGAGAAAAATTACTCTAAATGTATAAGTACAGAATAAACAGATGCTTTACATTCTTCCATTCTGCCCAGGAGTTTTAGATGTAATCATGTGATGAAAAACGGCATCTCCACGACTACTGCGGTTCCTTCTGTCAGTGCAGGTCATCGAGGGTCATCAAGGGTCATCATAGCAACAAATTCTCTGTAGAAAACAAGCTGTTTTTCAGGATCGAGAGCAGCTGAAAGCATTTCATCCATTTCCTCCTGAGAGAAAGGTTCTCCTGAGAAAGAGAGAGAGGGTTAGTGTTAGTCCTGTGTGTCACTCCATCTTTCACTTACTCACTCACTTACTCAAGCTCCCTTACTAACTCATGCTCCCTCACTAACTCTCTCTCTCTCTCTCTCTCCCTCCCTCACTCACTCACTCCCTCACTCTCCCTCCCTCACTCACTTACTCACTTTCTCCTTCCCTCACTCACTCCCTCACTCTCCCTCCCTCACTCACTTACTCACTCTCTCACTTTCTCCTTCCCTCACTGGGGATGGTGGCAGGTCATCAGACAGAATAAGAACACAGTGTTTACCTTCCTGTGTCAGATATTTGGTAAGTTCCTCTGGGTCCAGATGTCCGTTTTTCTGTTGGTCCAACACCTGACCCCACAAACCCATGCACAAATATACACACACACACACACACACACACACACACAATCAGAACAACATTATATTGAAGGCCATATTGTAAAGGTTCTGATTGTCCACTAAAATCCGCTCTGTCTCCACAAGACATTTGAAAATTTTCTGTGGTATCTGACACCAAGACAATAGCAGTAAAGTCCTGTGAGTTCTGAGGTTTGGCCTCCATAGATTGGACTGGTTTGTCCAGCACATCCTACAGATACTGGATCAGATTTAGATCTCGGGATTTGAAGGCCAAGTCAACACCCTGATCTCCTGAAGAATTCCTGCAGTGTATTAGGAATCATTGTCCTGCTGAAGGAGAAGACAGCCATTAAGGAATACTGTTAGCATGCAGGGGTAAACCTGGTCTGGAACAATGTTTAGGTAGGTGGTACATGTTAAAGTTATGTCCAGATGAATGTCAGGATGTAAAATGTTCTCAGGTA
>JAOVVF010000002.1:4080884-4083384 GCA_028565595.1 Duopalatinus emarginatus | reverse complement strand
TCGCCTGTGAAAGGCCTGTAGGTGGTGCCCTCTGTTAATTTGGTCAGGATGTACACTGCCCGAGAAGAAGTGGCAGAAGTGGGTGCGGTCTTAGCAGTCTCAGCCCCGCCTAGCCACATGAGTTCTATTTCTAATTGTGCATACAGCAAACAGAGGTTGCAGAGAGCAGAGTGACACGGACCCAAAGCCCCACCCAATGAGAGTGCAGAGTCAAAAACCCTGCGTGCTTCTTCAGTGTTTCCTAGTAACCACTCGATATGTCCATATTCACGCCACAGAGACAAAGAGCTACGATTCTCCTGCTGCTTCAGTAAACGTTTCAATAAACGCTTAGTGCACTTTCCCTGCACCTTGGTACACTTCTTATTACCACTACGTACACACTGCAGCACCTGCAACACACACACACACACACGCACACACACACACACACAGACAGAGAGAGAGAGAGCAGGAGATTAGATGAGACCAGAGAACATCAGTGAAGATCAGTGAAGATCAGATGAGGCCAAACCTTGAGTTTTTCATACTGCATCCAGCAGAGAGTCACTACAGTTCTGTCCTGAGGTGGAAACAGTGGGAGGGTCTGTTCTAGAACATTCCTAACAAACTCCTCCCCCTGTTTACAAAGCCCTATCCTCTTCCTCTTTAAGTCACACTGAGAGATCATGTGACCCACAGCACTGACACCAGTCACTGGGAGGTCATTGGAGGTCAAAGGCCTCTCAGGGTCGAGAGTTTCATCCAGGAGGGTGAAGTCATCCAGGAGGGTGAAGTCATCCAGGAGGGTGAAGTCATCCAAAGTAAAGTCGGATGAAGAAGAGGCGGAACCAGTGGGCACGCCCAGAAAGTGAAGAAAAAAGAGCAACAGACGCAGGCGCAGTTCTGGCAACTCGACTCTGATCAGAGACGGCCCGATATCATCAAATAACACCTGCACAGGTAACACACAACAGGTTACTGTCTGAATTTGTGTGTGTGTGTGTGTGGGTTAGGGTTACATATAGACTGGTGGAACTGGACCTGTCTGTCTGGATCCTCACACTCCTCCTCTGATTGGCCCTTAGCTTTGTCTGGTCTCCATGGTAACCAGTGATTGGCTTCCCGCCACGACTCCATGTCAAGCCAGACTCTCCACCTTGGCTGGGTTTTATCTTTAATCTCATCTTCATCATCATTATCATCATCCTCATCTGTGACAATACACACAGCTTCGTGTGTGTGTGTGTGTGTTATGGTACATATATCTGTGTGTTTATTTAAGAGTGGGGTTGGGGTCTACCTGTATCAGATGCTTCTATCCACCCTCCTCTTTCCTGCTGTTTCATCCAGGCTCTCCACCCTCTGGCTCCATCCTCTCCCACTCTCGGCTCCCCACTGTCCCAAAATGTTTCAAAGAACTCAGCCTACACACACACACACACACACACACACACACACACACACACACACACACACACACACACAGAGCAGAAACAGGTAATGGATTGTTCGTTGTCTGTCTCTATAATTTTTTAACATGTACACAGGTATTACTATCGGTATGCACGTGTGAGAGAGAGTGTGTGTGTGTGTGTGTGTGCGCATGTGTGCGTGTGTTTTACCTGCTGTTTAGTGGTTAGGTCTTTAACATTGTCAGGTTTAAAGAAGGTGAACTCAATCAGAGCCTGAAAAAGACACACAGCTTTCTCGGAGTGACCTGCCTGGCGCAGGAAGTGGCACTGACGCACAAACACATCTAGAACACACACACACACACACACACACACAGAAAGAAAGAAAGAAACAAACAAAAGAATGGTTTAAAATGGTGTGATTATTATAAATGTGTGCTGAAATGAAGTTGCTGATTGGTCAGCTGTTGTAATGCCCAGTATGACATCATCAGTTAATAGATGAATTTATTCCTCACCAAGCAGATGCTGCTCTGTCCCAGGTAGTGGTGGGTGAGACATCAGCTGTCCGTCCTGTACTGCACTGAGCGTGCTTAGACACTTCCGGTATATGCCAGTCACCATGGGAACAGAGAAGGAACTGAAATTGCTCTGTGCGAATAAGATGTATTTCCTCCACAGGGGGGCGCTGTTCGGGTGGATAAACACCACCTTCTTCCACTCTTTTAGCTGCGTTGTGCTATCCCACAACCCCTGGCCCAGCTTGAGTCTGTGCAGCTTCAGCTCCACACTGCCAGGGTTCAACTGCAGTGCACGCTCCACCACACTCAACTTCCTGTCACACAGAGCACGCTCAGACTCCGCCCCTTGCCCAGAGAGGGAGCCGCCCATCTTATCCTGAACACACACACACAACCGTTCACTTATTAATAAACAAACTATTTTAATTAATTATTATATTAACCATACTGCCCAAAATATATATACCTCCGTCTCAATCTGCCTCTGTTTCTCCTCTCTGTCTCACTCTGCCTCTGTTTCTCCCTCTCTGTCTCACTCTGCCTCTGTTTCTCCCTCTCTGTCTCACTCTGCCTCTGTTTCTCCCT
>JAOVVF010000002.1:4044533-4054644 GCA_028565595.1 Duopalatinus emarginatus | reverse complement strand
CTAATTAATGACATTGTATTGAAATATTGGTGACCAAGAGTGACTTTTTACATCAAATGAGTCAATTAATAAAGAGTATATATATATATATATACACATTAATGATGATGATGATGAAACAGGAATCTAAAATGACTGTAAGAATCAAGGATTACATTAAGTTAAACATTAACTGTAATAATAAATGCATAACTTAAATTAAACTTAAAATGAATGTGTGTGTCTGTGGGTCTCTTCAAGCAGGACGCTTAGTTTGTCTTCATTAGAGAAGCTGTAGAATTGTAGGTGAATTTTTCTCAAATTTTGGGAAATAATTTTCTCATTACTTTTTGTATTTTTTGCACTCTGTAAGAAAGTGCAGCTCTGTCTGTACAGCGCTGCTGTGGTACACTCGTCTCTCTTTGACAGAGAAAGAGTCAGGATGTTATTGTTGCAGGAGACATGTTTCTATTTTAATTCAAATGTATGAGCCAGACTGTGTGTGTAAGCGAGAGAGAGAGAGAGAGTCTGGTGGGAAATTATCCTTCCATATACCTGGCTGCTGCATTCTACCATCCATCACACATTTACCTGGAGCACACACACACACACATGTTTGTATAGTTGTGGGGACATTTACTGATATAATCATATATGTAGCTAATTAACACTAACCATAACACTGACACCGACACTAAGACTGACATTGACAATGACACACTGACACTGACACCGACACTAAGACTGTCACTGATAATGACACAGCGACACTGACACTAAGACTGACACTGACAATGACGCACTGACACCGACACTACGACTGTCACTGACACTGACACACTGACACCGACACTAAGACTGACACTGACAATGACGCACTGACACCGACACTACGACTGTCACTGACACTGACACTGACACTGACACCGACACTACGACTGTCACTGACACTGACACACTGACACTGACACCGACACTAAGACTGACACTGACAATGGCACACTGACACTGACACAGTGTTAGTGTCAGTCTTAGTGTCAGTGTTATTGGGAGTCTGAGACTGACTCTAACACTAAGACTGACACTAAGACACACAATATGTCACAATGACACACAGTCACAATAATGTCATTAGGATTCTGGTTCATAATACCACATTTAAAGTGGGCAGGCAGATGTAAGCTATGGGCAGAGTTTAATCTCTATAAAGTTTATTTTCAAATAAAATGATTGATAGAATTTTTTTTTAAAAATTTAAACGTTTATTTCAGCTTCACAGAAATATTAAATCAGGATATAAATAATTTACAGAAGGATGAGACTCACACACATGTGTCTGGTCTGTCCCACTTACTCCCGCCTTACCTGTCTGACTGTGTGTAAAACCCTGAGTCTGATGATGTGGTGGTCGTGTCCTAATATGGGGTGAAGTGCCCTGCTTCTGTTTTACACACACTTCTGCACTATTCATACAGATCTGTTTTTAAACTATATGCTGGTGTGTATGTGTGTGTTTGTGTGTATGTGTCTGTGTGTGTTTAGATGTCAGACAGTAATAAAGAGTGCATTAGTGAAGCTGTACCAAAAACCTGTAACACTGATCTCGTGGTCCCACCCCCGGCTCCGCCCACTACAGGGTCCTCCACAGGACCATCAGCTGCTGCCTCCTTCTTTGCCAGGTGAGAATCTGAAATTAGATATTTATCAAACACCAATATAATGATTGGTCAATTACTGTGATCATCTGTGTGTGTATGTATGTGTGAACATTTTGTGTGTGTGTGTAAGAGAGAGAGTGAGAGAGAGAGAGAGAGAAAGGTGGTCTACACCTTTCGATATCAGTGCAGGTGAACATTGCACTGATGTTTATTAAACACATCACACACACACATGCACACACACACACATACACACACACACATCACATACACATGAACCCTTTTGTTGCAGCTGTTTTAAAACACTATGTTTTTCCCTCCACTGATGGAGTGCTAAAAAAGAGGGAGTGAGGGATAGGGTGGAGAAGAGTGGAAGCAATGCTTCACCAGCTCTGCTTCCTCACTCATCCTCTTCCATTCCCCATCATTGCTTTCTTTTCTTTTTCCTATTGCTCTTATATTCAATTTTAACACTTTTACTCGCTCTCAGGAGCTCAGTGAACTCCAGCCTGGTTCTGTGATAGGATGTCATTTGTGCAACAGTCGTAAAATTTCCTCGCTACTAAATATTCCAGTCAACTGTCAGTGGTATTAAAACAAAGTGGAAGTGATTGGGAACAACAGCAACCAGAGCAGGTCAGCAGATACTGAGACACATAGTGTGCAGAGGTTGCCAACTTTCTGTTTCAGTTTCTACAGACCTCCAAACCTCATGGTGTGGGATTGTTTTTCAGGAGTTGGGCTCAGCCCCTTAGTTCCAGTGAAAGGAACTCTTAATGCATACCAAGAGTTATTGAAAAATTTCATGGTCCCAACTTTGTGGGAACAGTTTGTGGACAGCCCCTTCCTGTTCCAACATGACTGCACGCCAGTGCACAAAGCAAGGTCCACAAAGACATGGATGAGGGACTTTGGTGAGGAAAAACTTCACTTGATAGAAAACCTTCGGGATATATTTAACTCTATGGATTAAGAATGGGATGTCACTTATATGCGTTTATATGTGTGTGAAGGCAGACGAGTGAACACTTTTGGCAGTATAGTGTATGTTTATATTTTCTGGTTCTAGTAAAGATTCTGTCTGCAGCATTCTGGACTAACTGCAATCAATTTTATGCACCTACTGGAACATCCTGAAAACATCCTGAAAAAGACATTACAATAATGCACAACCTGCATCGTGTAGTGACATCATGGAGACAACCCTGATCCAGGGATATGACCCTGATCAGAGGCCAATAACAGGTTATTCACAACCAGCGCTGTATTTGTGCTATGATGAGACCTAAATCCTGACTGACAAATTTCACAAATATTATTTCTATGCAGGTATGAACATAACTGCTGCACTACAACCTTTTCTGGGATATTGGAGATTTATTTTCAAGTTTTTTTTTCATCCTCTTCTCACTCTTTTATCCATCAGCCTCTTCTTTCTCCTATGCTTCACCCTCATCATCTCTTTCTCTTTTGATTTCATCCTGTTTCTTTTTGCTCTTCCTTTTGCTTGCCCCCCCCTGCTCCAAGACAGAGCCTAGAGAGAGAGTGAGAGAATGAAAGTACAGAGAGAGAGAGAGAGACAGAGAGAGAGAGCGATAGTGAGAGAGAAGCACAGAGAGACACACAGAGAGAGAGAGAGAGGTTAACACTATTAAGACTTTTACACTATTACTACAAGCATGTAATTCATACTTTAGTAATACAAATGTAGTATTATTTGTCATGCCAATAAAGCATTTTGAATTGAGAACAGACAGAGTAAAAGAGGGTGATACTGTAACTGAATTGGGTACCAAGAGCTAAGAATCATATGGGTGGAGGTATAAAGAGCAGGTCAGTGATTGGTTAACTAATATTGTGAGTTCACTGTCAGGACTGGGGCTTATTTAACACCCTAAATATATAGGCTATATAGGGTATATCCCCCTAAATAATGCACTACAAACCGTATAACACCTTGAATAGTGCACTACGTATGGGTATAAAACGCTGAACACAAACGAACAGACAACACAATCACGTGTGTGTGTGTGTGTGTGTTTTTTCACTGTTTCTTTTCATGGTGCTATTTGCAGAAACACTTATTAGTTCATTAGTGCCTGTGAGAAAGAACAGATACACACATAACCACACACACACACACACACAAAGGAGTGTGTTTCATTCTGTAATAAACACAGTCTCAGACTGATGGAGTTTAATTTTTAATGCAGTTAGATGAAAAACAGAACAACAGAGATATTTATATAACATCTCCGGGGGCGGGGCAGGTGGGGGGGGGACGAACAGATAGAGAGACAGACTTATTACTAAGTTATTATTATTATTATTACTACCACTTTTGATGAAAGTGAGAATTTTTATTTATTTATTATTGTTGTTGTTGTTTTTGTTGTTGTTATTATTATTATTATTATTAATAATAATAATAATAATTTATGTTCTTTACACTCAGTGTTGTATTAATGCTGTGGCAATACTGCATCTGAGTATGGTCATGTCAGTAATGCTTATTTAATTGAATTGACAGACAGAGAGACAGACAGAGAAACAGGCAGAAAGACAGAGAAAGAGACCGAGAGAGAGACAGACATGTGTGCTGTGTGTTGTCTGTATCTGTAATTATTGACCATGTGATTAAACACTTCTTTCAGAGCGGCTCAGAAACTAAATCTATCCTCTAAAAAGAAGAAGCAAAAGTCAACGCCCACTGTTCCACTGGCTCCACCCCTTTTCCCAACAAACTTTAGTGGAATTCTGCAGGTCACTCCCCCCCCAGCCCCGCCCTGTCTGCTCAGAGCAGTTAGTAAAGTAAGAGATAATCCAGGACTCGGTAAGGTGAGTATTACCTAATTATCCTAATGACTCCACCCCATACATTATAATCTCACTAAGACTGTGTGTGTGTGTGTGTGTGTTGATTTTCAGGTGAAGGTGATGCTGCGTTTGTGTGCTGTGTCTCATGCTGAGTCCAGCTCATTCCTGAAAGTGGACTCTCGTAAGAAACAGGTGAGCATAATGGACCCGGCCAATAACTCCTTTCAGCAGAACTCCAGTCAGAAACGAGCTGCCTCTACACAGGCCCCACCCAGAATGTTCACCTTTGACTCCGCCTTCTCACATGATGTATCACAGGTGAGTGCTTTGAATAGCGTCCTTCTCCACCCCCGGTTTTAGTTGTGTAGCATTAGCTATACCTTATATACCTTACAAAAGTGAAGTGTGTGTGTCTCTCTGTGTGTGTGTGTGTGTGTGTGTGTGTGTGTGTGTTACAGGCAGAGGTCTGTGCAGGTACAGTAGCAGAGGTGATCCAGTCAGTGGTGAATGGAGCTGATGGATGTGTGTTCTGTTTTGGTCACACCAAACTGGGTGAGAAATGTTGTGTGTCTATGCGTATGTGTGTGTTGTATTGTATTGTGTGTTTGTATTTGTAAGTATATTTCCTGACTACATCTGATGAACCTCCTGTATGTATAATTTATCTTTTACATTTCCATTTATCATTCAGAGCCTTTAAAAGTGTGTGTGGATCAGGTGGATCTTATACGACTTCACACACACACACACACACACACACACACACACACACAACACACATACACACACACAGACACACACACACACAACACACATACACACACACAGACACACACACATTCACAACACATACACACACACACACACTCACAACACACACACATACACACATTCACAACACACACGCACACACACACACACAGACACTCACAACACACACACACATCCACAACACACACACACACACACACACACAGACACACACACATTCACAACACATACACACACACACACACTCACAACACACACACACACACACAGAGTTTTGGAGGAATTCATGTTGAAGTCTGTTGAAGTCTCACTGTGTCATCCGGCAAACTAAAACTGTGAAGCCATCTGTCACTGTTTATGTGCACTATGTAGTGAAGAGTGTGGTTTGGGACACATTCTCTGAAATAGATTTGTGTGTGTGTGTGCTTCTTTGGGGTTAATATGGGGGCTGTTTAGGGTGAAATATATAAAACAGTTGCACATACTACAGACTTCTCTTTATTATGTGTGTGTACGACTGGTAACGGTGTGTAATCGAGTGTTTATGGAGCCCCTAAAGGGACTAGGAGGGGGGGGGGGATTAATTAATTAGAGATGCATAAATACAGACACTGGTATCAGGTGTTGGTCTGATACTGATTAACTCACTGCTTTAATTCAGTGAACTGTAATAAAACACTGATATGTTTCAAATGCAGTCCAGAGCCTGCCTCTGTATTCACACACTGAGAAACACACCTATAACTTTACACTTCTAACTTTACACTAGTAGAACTATTAGAAAACACAGAAATGACCACTGTGACAAATAAACTGCAATTTTATGTAAATAAATTCAAGTACAAAAATACACATATTCATACTCACACTCGGAAAAACACATGGTATTTATGCATCCCTTAAATAAACAAACAAACAAATAAATAAGTGTGTGTGTGTGTGTGTGTGAAAAATTACTGCATATTCAATATGTACCAAAACCATCAAACTTTCAGGAACACAATAAACACAAAAAGGAACCATGGCCTCTTATTCTTGTTATTCCTCCACCCAACACACCATTAACGTTCCTTTATGTTACAGTGAAATGACTTCTGGACCACTGACAATCTTTTACAGACACACACAATAGAAAGTAGTGTTCACAAGCGGTATGTGTATGTGCAAGTGTTTTTACATATTTCACCCTAAACAACCCACCATACTCTCTCTCTCTCACACACAAACACACACACACTGGATCAGAGCCATGGTTTAGTCAGACAGAACTGTGGGTTTCTGTTCTGTTTAGAAATATGATTTAAAAATTAAACTGATTATTGGTGATAATCTTTGAACCTCTTTGAACAGGTTTCAGTCAGTGTGAGACAGTCTGACTGTGTGTTTGTGTGTGTGTGTGTGTTTGTGTGTGTGTGTGCGTTTGTGTTTGTAGGAAAAACCTACACCATGATTGGGAAGGATGACTCTATGCAGAACCTGGGTATTATCCCCTGTGCTATCTCCTGGCTCTTTAAGATCATCACAGAGAGGAAGGAAAAGACAGGCGCTCGCTTCTCTGTCCGAGTCTCCGCCGTGGAGGTCTGGGGGAAGGAGGAGAACCTGAAGGACCTGCTGTCAGACGTGGCCACGGGCAATTTACAGGATGGCCAGTCACCTGGAGTTTACCTGTGTGAGGATCCCATCTGTGGCATGCAGGTGAGAAGACAGGAAGTGTCTCAGGTCTGGGTTCACATTGAAGACAGACATTTCACGGTCAGAAACAAACAGCAGGCTGAAACGTCTGATATCTGAGTTTACTGTAAATAAATTATTATTGACACTGTTGGTGATGATGATGATGATGATGATCATGGTGATGGTGATGATGATGATGATGGTGGTGGTAATGATGGTGATGGTGATGATGATGATGATGGTGGTGATGATGGTGATGAGGATGATGATGGTGGTGATGATGATGGTGGTGGTGGTGATGATGATAATGATGATGATGATGACGAGTCGTTTCTGATTAAAGGTGAAATGGTTCAGTGTGAAGAAGATAAAAAGCCCTGCTGTGATAAACAGATTAAATTTACAGACACACAGAAATCAGAGTCTAATCTACTTTATAGCAGCTTTAATCTCATTCACACATAAAATCCTCTAACATTCACCAGTCTGTCTGTAATAAACACCTTTATAAACACTGTGACCGTCTGGTGTGTAAGTCCTCAGGTACAGTGTGTACAGTCAGGTTGTGTATTGTATAATCGTTCAGTACATGTATGTTATGGGTGTGTAATAGTACTGGACGATATGGCCAAAATTTTATATTGCGATATATTCCTTAATTTTGGTCGATACAATATAATTCCGATATCGATATAAATTTTTTTATAAATAATGAAGGCCTCAGAAAAACTGCCATGAATCCCTACAATGGAAGCCTGTATCCACTAATGTCTGAAAATTAAACTGAAGTCTTTGAAACCTCCTCCTACAAAAACTATATAATACCTTAGAAATATAAATGGTCCAAAGTCTTGCATAAAGTCTTCATGTACAAACTAAGAACATGACATCATCTAAATAAACCTCTAAATAAAGGCTGAGTTTCTAATTATTTGGTGAACATTTAAACAGATTAAAACAAAAGTGCTTCAGACAAGATAAAGAACAAAATGCTCTGAGTTTCTACAGAAAAAAAGAGCGCAATAAATAATAGCAATAAATACACATGTAGCTAAGGGAGGGTTAATGAACTCTATGGTGAACTCTACAGTTTATAAAACTTTAGAGGTTTAGAAATAAAAGCTGGTCTACATGAGCTGACTAAAATAAAACATGCTGTCACTTCTCAAAATAACTCCATGACTTTAATGCTGTCTAGATCCACATTACAGAAATAAATTTACCATGAATTAAACAAATCAATTTTCTCCTGTATTGTTAAATGTTAGTATATTAAACGTATTGTGCTCATAGTAAAGCCTCTCACCTGAAGACACATTTATATATAGTGGATCAGCGGCGGGGGTTTGTGAATGTGCATGTGGTTTGCAGTGTTGATGTGGAGCGGTGTGGGTCCGCTCTGTGACACTGTGCGTCTGTTAGTGTTGTGGGACGGGGCTGACGGCAGCAGCCGCTGTTCACTGAGGACAGGAACTGAAGAACATGTGCTTTCATGTCTGAGTCTCCAAACGTCTCCAATAACACCAGAAAAGGCCAGATTTGTCACTAGGCACTTTCTTTTAAAAGAAAATGTCACTGGATAGGTCTAAAAAAGTCAAAAAATAAAATGACTAATTTGGCAACACAGTTCAGAGCTTCTGGTTTACATGTGACAATGTTGCCACATATGCTAAAAACCCTCTCAAAGGGGGCGCTTGTGGCTTGAATGCACCAGTACTGTGCACTCATTCTGCAGCTAAAATCTGCCACGCCTATCCTAGCCTATCTGGCTGCATGCACGGGATTACGTCACCACGCACTGACGCAAGAGGCTACGGAGGCAGATTGTCTTCAGCTCTGCTTGAATGTGGTAACGTTGGCGCTCTGTAATAAACGCATGTTGTGATGGATGCTGTAAATAACATACATTGAAATACCGCAAAAATTATTTTACAATTATTGAAACATAGCGCGGTAAATACCAATATCAAATTATTGTCCAGGCCTAGTGTGTAATTAGCAAGTGTGTGTGTGTACATTTACATTTACAAGATTTGGCAGATGCTCTTTTCCAGAGCGACGTACAAGGTTATTGGTATTACAGGAGGCCAATGTAGTGTTAGGAGTCTTGCCCAAGGACCCTTATTGGTGTAGCACAGACTGGCTGCCCAGACCGGGAATGGAACCCAGGTCTCTCACATGGGAGCCAATGATGTTACCACTGTACCACTGTGTGTGTGTGTGTTGTGTAGCTGCAGAATCAGAGCGAGCTGCGAGCACCGACGGCTGAGAAAGCTGCCTTCTTTCTGGATGCTGCCATCGCTGCACGTTACAGCAGCCGAGTCGAGTGTGATGAGAATGAACATCGTAACTCACACATGCTCTTCACTCTGCACATCTACCAGTACCGCATGGAGAAGACTGGCAAAGGAGGAAGTGAGTACCTTTGTTACTGAGTGTGTCCTGATTACAGTCATGTAATAATGTAAAAATATGATGTCATTTCCTCTTTCCTGAAGCATCAGCGTGTTCACTCCTATCCTTAGGAAAATCCGTAAATCAGCAGTGTGCAGGAGGGGTAACTTCCTGTTTTAGTTACCACCCCCAGTGACCAAATACCATAACCAGGGTTAGTTTATCTACATCTAAAAGTCACATGACTCAGAGCTGAATAAAACAGCTATATATAAAACTGTGATGTGGATCCAGTTAATTCAGTTGTTATTGTAAAAGCGTCAGTCTGATCCAATCACATAACAGTTGCCGTTTCTTCGTTTCTCTACATTTACAGACTCGGGGAAGAGCCACACTGGAACAGTTCTGTTGATAAATTCTGATCCAAATATCCTGTGTTGAGGTCATGTTTAGATCAGTCCAGTCAAGATTATGAGCTCTTTTAATGTTCCTACTGAGATGAGGAAGAGTCAGTGAGATCTCAGGGAGAAGTCAGTGAGATCACGGAGAAGTCAGGGATGAGTCAGTGAGATATCAGGGATGAGTCAGTGAGATCAGGGAGGAGTCAGGGATTAGTCAGTGAGATCTCAGGGTGGAGTCAGTGAGATCTCAGGAAGGAGTCAGTGAGATATCAGGGAGGAGTCAGTGAGATATCAGGGAGGAGTCAGTGAGATATCAGGGAGGAGTCAGTGAGATATCAGAGAGGAGTCAGTGAGATATCAGGGAGGAGTCAGTGAGGAGTCAGTGAGATATCAGGGAGGAGTCAGTGAGATATCAGG
>JAOVVF010000002.1:3983976-3994119 GCA_028565595.1 Duopalatinus emarginatus | reverse complement strand
ACATTCACACACACACACACACAAGTAACATTCACACACACACACACACAAGTAACATTCACACACACACACACACAAGTAACATTCACACACACACACACACACACACACACAGTTACCACACATCTACCGCTAGTGTTAACTGCATAACATTAGCAGCGCTAAATTCAGAGTTTAATGTTTACTGTGTCTAACATATTTATATTTATACCAAACACACACATACTGCCCCTCACAGCTCCACGGATTCTCCTCTCTGTATTTACTGCTTATTGGTCCTGTGTGTTTATAGTAAATTGTCTTGTGTCATTACACACACATGCACGTTATGTTGTATTGTGTAGTAGTTGTCTGTAACTCCTCGGTCCTGGAGGAATGTTATTCTGTTTCACTGTAAACAACACTGGATATGAAATGACATAAAACCACTTCACCTATTACATTAGTGTTTCTGATTATTACCTAATTATTAATGATTTCTTATAGTTATTACTGTGTGTGTACACGTGTGCGTGTGTATGTGTGTGCGTGCGTGTGTGTGCGCACATCACTCACAGCCAGGTTCATCTTCAGAGTGTGGTTGATCTGCAGTGCAGGAACGTAGTTGGCCTGCTGGAGATAATGAACCATGAGAAGCTCTCTGTTCTGGAACCCTCCCGTTTCCTGCAGGAAGCGCTCCAAACACTCCTACATGTCACACACACACACACACACACACACACAGATGAGTAAAATCAGATCTGCTGTGACGGATAAGAATGCGGACAGACAGACAGACGTGTTTCACCTTTTCAGAAGTTTGGAGGGGGAGTTTGAGGAGCTCCTTCATTAAACCCAGCTCCTGACACGTCTCATAGAAAAATCTGAGCAGCTCATCCATGCTGAGTTTATTAACGTGCTGCCTCAACAACGCCCAGGCCTCCACAATACACCTACACACACACACGGGTCAGCACAGCGCGCACACACACACACACACACACACACACGGTTACTGTACAGAAGCTCATTTACTGTGTATGAAATGAAGACGCAACTTGGGACAGGGTGTGTGTGTGTGTGTGTGTACCTGTTGTGCAGCAGTACAGACACACACAGCCTGGTAAAGGGGGTGGAGCTGATGGAGGGCTTCATCATGTGCAGGTAGTGCAGCGCTGTGCTGTGCTTGTTCTGGATCATCAGAGCCTGAAGAACCCGAGAGTGCTGCCATGGCCACACACATGGAGTGACAGATGGGTGGAGCAACAGGTCCAAAAAGTTCTGAAAGACACAGAGAGAGAGAGAGAGAGAGAGAGAGAGAGAGAGAGAGAAACCCACACAGAGAGAGAGACAGTGTAAGTGTGTGTAATAAAATGATTCCTTATATCATTTCAAACTCATTGTCCAGTGTGAAGCAGGACATTAGTGTGTAAACAGTGTTGTACCTCATGGTCGTGGTGATCGAGTAACCACAGGCCCTGGACCAGCTTCACTAATCCTATCGGGATTGAGAAAGCTGCAGGAAAAGATTCCACTGACGCTCCGCTTTTATTAGGAAAAGAGTACATCACATCCAGAAGCAGATAAATCACCTGGAGAGAGTTAAGGTCAAAAACGTGCACACTGAACAAGCAGAGTTTTACCTAGGACTAGCCCCCCCTCCCCCTTTCCTTTAATCAGTTTATCCTCATCATGCTCTATAACTCTGTGTTTAATAATAATAAATTCACTTATAGGGAACAGAAACACTGTATGAATGAAACTTGTATGAAGGATACAATGGCATGTTTTGTAGATTCTTCAACATCTTCCAGTAGGTACAAGTCCAACAGGGCCTGGAAATAAAATACAGACTCTAGCTGACCTACTCCATGACTTTATTTTCCACAGAACCGCCATCATCCTCCAAAACTATTCAGACATCATTAACATGTATGTAAAAGTCATGTTTAATCAGTGCAGGAGGGGTCACTACAGTGTAGATGTACATAAGACTCTCTGATATCTAATATAAATATAAATGAAACGTTTATCATCATTGCTTTAATTATTACATGTAGTGATGGAGGTGGGTACTGCCCGGTCCCGCCCTCATCTCTCATCCACAGCTCTGAGAGACGCTCACCACACTGAGCCACCAATCCGTCAATCATCAGACAGTCAGCATTCCACTTATCCCTGAGGATAAAAGTGAAGAGTGAAAGATTTACATTTCAGCAATAAATAATAAGAGTAGAGTTTAGATGGGATATAAATGTGAGTATAAGATGAAGGTGATGATGAAGATGTGGTGTTGACTCACTTGGCGAGTCTGTGCAGCTCCTCCCTCTGACCAGTGTAATAATTTTTAATCACAGAGAAACTGTAAAAAGGCCGTGATATCTGCAGGACGTCTTCATCTGGAAGAAATAAAAAATAAAAAGCCCTCAGATTTACACAGGTGGACGTCTAATAATAAAAACAGAACTGTGGGGGTGGTGGTGGGGAGGGATTTTACCGGCACTCTCGGGGAGGAGACCGGTGCGGCAAAACCACAGGACCACCTGAGCGTACTGAGAAATCAGACTGGACACCATGCACTTATTCACCAGACCTATAACACCTACACACACACACACAAAACTGTGTTCTCATCCTGCTTTTCAGAGTTACACACAAAATCAGTTACAACTAAAGAGAAAGTGAAGTGATTGACCACAGAGTAATTAGAACTTCTAACCCATCTAACCCATCAGTGCAGTGAAACCCACACTCTGGGGTTGGTGGAGGGGGGTGGGGTGGCTGAAGGGCAGTAGGAGGGTTAGGCCTTGCTCAAGGGCACTTCAGTTATGTCTTGTTTGAGGGATGAAACCAGCAACCTTGTGGCCACAGGACCGGCTCCCCCCAAACCATCAGTGTTACTACATATGTGGCGGTTGTCACGGTAACGCCGAGACTCATGGGACTAAAGTGTACCTGATTAATAACAGTTACCTAAATCAGCTGATCAGCTAGGCTAAAAAGTGAGACTAGTGTTGGATGATATGACCAAAATTTATATTACAATATATTCCTTAATATTGGTTGATACGATATAATTCCGATATCAATACAAATAAATCATTTGAAGGCCTCTGGAAAAACTGCCAAGAATCTCTACAATAGAAATCTGTACATACTAATGTCTGAAAATTCAAGGATTTGAAACCTTCTCCTACAAAAACTATAATACTTTAGAAATAAAAATAATCAATGTTGACCTATTATTTGCCTGTAGACTTCATATACAAACTAAAAACATGACATCACCATCAAACATAAACCTCCAGACTTCATCAATGTAAATTACATCAGAGGCCGAGGGTATTATTTGGTAAACAATTGAACAGATTAAAATAAAAGTATTCAGTCAGGATAAAGAATTCCCCACAACACAAAAGCTTGAGGGTTCTAGTGCTTTTATACAACAAGTTTTTAACAAAATAAATAAAATAAATTAAAGAAGCCCAGAATGGACGACTGGCACTCAGGTCTATGACGGCTCGGGTGTTTCCGGTTGTACAAAACCTACATTTTTAGCTCAGGTGAGATCAAAATCTGTTCCCTCAGTTTAGTCATTTGTTTGATTTCTCCCTCTGTAGTACATTATACTCTGATGAACACAGTCAGAGCAGTACAGAAGACGACACGGACCATACAACTAGCAGATTGTGTGAATAAACTTTACCTGTAACCACTCACTCGTAACTATTAATTTAAGACCGCAAAAATTATATTACCGTTAGTAAAACATTTTTATCACGGTAAATACCAATATCAAATTATTCTCGTGACTGGAAGGCTCCAGGTTCGATCCCCACACAAGACAAGACATGACTGAGGTGCTTTTGAGCAAGGCACCCGACTCCCCCAACTGCTGAGTGTGTGTGTGTGTGTGAGAGAGAGAGACCTCTTTGTGTGAGCTCCTGAGCCTCATTCAGCAGGCAGTGGAAGATGGTGCTGAGGTTACTCAGTAATCTCTGGCTGTGTTGGAGAAGCTGCAGTGTTTGAGGATCAGTGAAATTAGATGAGCTGTCAAATAATGGAGCACCTAAACATCACACACACACACACACACACACACACAACACTCAGAGGTTAGTCTGTAAAAATGTGGAGGTCACATGATTATCTGTTGAATTTATTTTACAGTTCCATTTGCATTTCCAGAACTTTTAGGTTTGCTTTTTTGTTAACGTGTGTCATTTTTCCCCACACACGATAAAAATAGCAAAATGTACAAATCATGGGGAAAAGTAAAGACACCCAATGAAAACCTTCATCTTAAACATATTTAACACAGACATTTAATTTTCTTTTTTTTAGCGTTACAACATGTATAGTGCTGTTTAACTGAATGCTGTGAACAGAGTAACACTTGTTGTATGATGATAACTCCTGCTGATAATTGCACTTACAGATTCCATCCAGCTCCTCTTTGGCTTTGGTCACTTTGCCCCAGGCCCAGTCCAGGATGTAGCGCAGGTTTACTGCAGATCCAGCCTGCTCTGTTAAACAGCCCACAAATATGTTTCAGTGGAGAGTTGAGCTCAGATCGACTACTGAACTATAAAATAAAACACCACACAGAAAAATAACAACTAATATCAGAATAAAAGTGACTGTTTAAAGTTTGTACTAACCCTCAGTCGTCCACTGTTTAATACAGCCGGTGATCAGACCCAGAGCGCTAGTCTCCACTGCTGTGGTCAAAATGGCGTCCAACTGCTCCTGCTGTAATTAAACCCAAAATACACAGAGTTTAAGAGCAGCTTTATCATCATTCTACACCCAAACACAGCAAACCTCACAGACAAAACCCAAGCACCAAGCGGAACCCAATCGGAACCCAATTAGACAGAGAATCTTCTCAGGATTTAATGGTTAAAACGGTTTACCTGAGTCAGACTGGACGGCTGGACATCTGCCAGCCGAGTGGACAGCAGGCCGGACATGAGGCATCGGGAATATCCGTTAGAAATCCCATCGCTCAGACTTGGAACTGCTTTCTTAAGGTAACTCAGAGTCTGAAAGCAGAAACAGAACCCTTCAATAATGTACTGAATTCAGAACACACAGCTGATTAGAGCTGATTATAAACACACACCTCTTTCTGATATCCGGAGCAGGTGAAGTGAACAATTCCAGTGCTCAGCAGACCGCTCGCATCTACACAACACACACACACCACACATCAGTATTTTTAATTTAAAACATTAAAAAACACATAAAATAATTAGGCCTTTAAATCAATCCCAGTGAGACTAGAACACATCTAAAGGACAAGTCGAGTCCACATGGATTAAATCAACAAGTATGAGGACGGGGGACCACATACACTGGTGTCTGAGTATCTTCACTAAAATGTCACCAGATAATAATAACAACAACAATAATAATAATGCAGTAGATTATGGTAATGTGTGATGTGAAGTGTGTGTGTGCGCGTGTTTGATGTGAAGTGCGTGTGTGTACTTACCAAAGTTGTATGTGTTAGGGTTGTAGAACTGCTCCGGTGGGGGGCAGGTGTGGGGCAGCGCTCTGCTTAGACTACGCTCATGAACCACAACATCCAGAAGGGGGCAGGACTGAGTCAACTCCACCACTGAGTCCAGAGACCACACAGCCAGGTAGGGGCAGTTCTGCAGAGACTCGCCCACTCTGACGACACACACCGTTTACTTTAAAATGCTTAACACTGACAGTTTCTATTTCAGATCATCTGATACTAGTTAACTATAAAAATAAAAACAATTACAGTAACAATTAATGATACAAATATCTAAAACGTTGACTTTGACTGAACTTATTCTCAGAGTTGTAGATGGCAACATTCTGATCAAACTGCCCTCAAACCCACGGAGCGCCCGGACACGCCCCTAATTAAATACATTTACACACTACATTCAATCAGAAGACATACAGTTTAAATCAACACTATGCGAGTTTCGTACCTCAGTGAATCAGGCATTTGTGCGTGATACCATCTGTTAATATCGAACACTCCAATGAAGGTGGAAGGTTGTCCCTGTCCATACGACTTCACCTGCCAGCTGAAGACTGACACACTCGTATCTGGAGACGCGACTGTGGAGATAAAAACTCACTGAGTCTAACAGTGTTTAACTTCATATCTGAGAATTAACTACACAATTATAATCGTAACATTTCATCCTTTAACTCAGTGTGTTATTATTTATAATGTTGTACTGTCACATCTGTTAAGAAGACCAACAAGTCATCAGTCACATAAAGGTCTGAGGGTTAGAAGTTAGAGTCTGTGGTCGCCCGATGGTCACCAGACCCAAAATCCCAATGGCGGTGGTGATATAAGAACACACTGACCTTCATTAACACTGTCCTCTCTGTCAGGATGATGGCGGAACTTCTCAATGGTCTGGCAGCTGAGCAGGCGAGTGTGTGTGGCCTGAGTCCTGAGAGGAAACACACCACCACTCAGATCCTGACTGTAGCGCTCCTCACAGTACTCCAGACCCTACAACACACACACACACACACACACAATTAACATCTGTTACAAGGCACCCCCTGCTGGACAACATGCTGGGGCAGGGTTAGTTGGGTTTGTCTGTGTACCTCATAGATGATTTTCCCTGATGCTGAACACTTCCTCTCCCCAAATGCCAGCTGCAGTAGATGGAGACTGACGACGTCACCCTCACTGCAACACACACACACACTACAACATATGATCATCCTGGCATCATGATGATTTTCTTATAAGATCCCTAAGTGACAGATGTCAGAAATGATCCAGTTTTAAGAGTTTATCTTGTTTATTATCAGTATCACATCTCAGTGAATCATCTGTTACCATAACAACTATAATGTATCAAAACACCGGTATTAATATAAACCTGCGCTACATTCATCAACACTTGGTCCCACACTTTGTGTGTGTGTGTGTGTGTGTGTGTGTGTGTGTGTGTGTGTGTGTCTCACAGATCCTGCGTTGACTGAACAGCCCACAGGTAGCAGCAGTTTCTCGGGTCGTTCTCTGGCTCCTGGAAGTTGAAAGCATACACAGGGACTCTTCCGCCCTCCAGCTGAGAGTGATACCTGAAAAATATTTAAATGACCATCAAAAACCACCCCACACACCTCTCAGCAGCTTCATAAAGCCCAGTATTTAATACACAGATCTCAGACAGCGTCAGTGTCACACTCACTCTTTCTTCAGCGTCTTTATGTTCCACAGCTGCAGGAAGCCGTCGGTGAAGCCCACAGCGAGCTGATTGGTGCGAGCGATAAAGTGCAGAGCTGAAACCCCCGTTCCCGTGGGGCTGCACAGCTGGAGACACAGGTGGCGTCCCTGCTGAATGACTCCCTCTCTCAGACGTGGAATATCAGATGGACATTTATTCACCACCTCTAGATCTGAGAGAAACACAACACTAACATTAACACAGCTCCAATATGTAACAACATGTAATTAAATAACATTTCTATCTCAGTATGAATCACTGCAACATCTGTATACACCATTACACCAGTGCATGTGGTCCCACCTGAAGCCTCCAGTTCAGTCTGAGTGCAGGAGAAATCATCCAAACACAGATCCACCAACAGGACGTGTCCCACATCTGTTACCACGGCAACGACACCAAAAAACCAGCGCAGACTCTGGTGCAGGTGCTGCGTACTCGTGCTCGCTCCTCCGTAACTCACCAGGGGCTCGATGGCAGTGATCTGATCAACAGCGAGGGAGAGACAATAGAAAAAACCTTTAGGAACAATATAATTTACATTCACACTAATAAAGCACTCGTACATCGAACCGAGAGCGAGCGGGAGAGTCAGGTAGAGAGAGAGAAATAAAGAGACAGACAGCAACAGAGTAACAAAGAGAGAGAGACAGAGTAAAACAGAGACAGAGAAAGAAAGAGAGAAAGAGAGAGAGAAAGTGAAAGAGAGAGAGAAAGTGAAAGAGAGAGAGAGGACATGACTACACTGATCTGCCAGATTATCATCAGTAATTTCCCGCCAGCTGCTGTGTATTGGACCTATAGAGAAAGGTCTTGTACCCTGTTTGGTATGACGACAGCTTTAATGACACGGGAGATGCCGAGGTCGTACAGACACAGCATGCTGCTCTCGTCCTCCTGCAGACCCACCAGCAGCCCACTGCGTTTCAGCCAGCTGAACTCTCTCACCGCCGTCACACACGGCTGCAGATGATCCGTCACACCACTGAATCGATACGCAGAGAAACGCTCGCACGACGTCGCATGCACCACCTCCAGGTGTGGTCCACACGCCAGCCATGCCAAGGCGCTGCGACCTAAACAGACAGGAAGTGACATCACTCACAAACACACCGCACATGTGAACTTCAGTTACAATGAACACCAATAATAAACATACAGATATTCATGCGATATCGATCGTGTTCAATGTGCCATGATAACTCTCTCTCTCTCTCACACACATACAGAGAGAGAGAGAGAGAGAGAGAGAGAGAGAGAGAGAGAGCTCACTGACCTGCTGTGAATTTTCCATGAAGCACCGAGTCCAGAGTCACTTCATCTTCTCCTAAAGCTTCCACTGTCACTGCAGGAAAACGCAGCAGACCGCTGGTCACCTGAGCTGCCAGGTCACGCATCCTTACTTAAACACACACACAAGAATAAAAAAAACATGACATTTTCAACTCTTCCCAATCCTACCATAACCAATCAGACACCATTCCCATCCCTAATCCCACCTCAGGATCAGGCTTTTATCGGCATGTGGGCGGAGTCTAAGGGCGTGGTTATGGTGCTGTAATCATGGATCACATGCTACAGTGAATACAGTGACACACACACCTGTCTCTGTAAACATTAATAAATAACCTGCTGATAAATACTTTAAAATAAATAATAAACTCTGTGTTTACAATCACAGGAACACAGTTCTCCATTAACACACACACACACACACACACACACCTGTCTACCCTTCAACACTGTAACATTAGTTACACTTTAAATTAAAGCATAATTAAACTGTTTTAACAAAGTAAAACAAAGATAATACCTTATGTTAATGTCTCACACTGATGAGAGCATAATTATATTTATATCAGCTTTTATTCAGTAAAGTTACAAGATGAGGTGTGTGTAAAACAGTAACACACACACACACACACACACACACACACAGAGCAGTAAACACAAGCTCCACAGTAACAGGTCAGAGACAGGGTTATAATCAGTGACTTATTTGTGTTAAACATCATTCACTCAACCCAGCAGCCGCACGTGCGCAGGCTAATACACCGCTTCATTACGGCTAAGCGCTGAGCTAACAGGCTAATAACTGTAACCCACACAGAACTATTCAATTACAACCTTATTTAAATACACTGCAAAACATTATAATCTAACATATAACGGATTATACACGGTAGAAGTTAGTAGCCGCTAGCTATCTGCCTCAAACTCAGTTTATTTTAGTTGGACAGTTAGCATTAGCATTAGCTCACCGACTTTACCTGTGTGCCGATGATTTATTTATTAATGTGGAATAAATTAAACTCGTGTCCTGGTGCAGTCTTTCCTTGGTCATAATCTGCACAAGTCCGTTAAATAATTATTTGTTTCCGTTTGTAAATAAAAGGTTTAGAAAACTCCAGCTAGCACAGAAACTAGCTAACAACCTCTGAACCGCTGACTAGCACTTCAATACAGGCGCCATTTCCAACAGACTCTCACTACTGCGCATGTCTAATCTCCATGGCGCCGTATTTTCACTGCGCATGCGCCATTTCTCAAATTCTCGCTCTCCTGCGCATGTCTAATTTCTATGGCGCCCTATGGTCACGTGATTTCAAAATCACGGCCTAAGGGCGCACTGCGCATGTCCTGTATTGTCCTGTCTTGTGTTTGTTTATTTGTTTGTTTGTTTAGTTATTTACTTGATGTTTATATGTAAGTGGTTTAAATCAGTTTATTTAAAAAACTAGCGCTATGAGTTAGACTGTAGTAGCTGTACCTGTAGTGGACAGTAGGGGGCAGTAGTGCTGTCAGATACGGTGTGACTTAATGACTATACAATTAATTATACAATTAACACACACACACACACACACACACACACACACACACACACACACACACACACACACACACACACACACACACA
>JAOVVF010000002.1:3930909-3937116 GCA_028565595.1 Duopalatinus emarginatus | reverse complement strand
TTACTGAGTCAGCAGAGTGTTGGTGATTTTAACACACTATGCCCCTCAACACTCAGTAATGCCAGTCTGTAACTTTATATCTGCTGGGTCACTGTGGTTTCTAAAAACTTCCACTTTTTAATAAAGTCACTTACAGTTGATTGTGGAATGTCTGAGAGGGAAGAAATGTCCCAAAATGACTCTAATGGAGTAATTATATATAGAACCACACTTAATTCGGTAAGATTCTGTGTGAAAAGATCGACTGCATGGATAGGAACTTAATTTAAACACCTAAAATGAATGATTAAGAGACGTGTCCGAATACTTTTGCCCATACACATGTTTATATATAAAGAGCAGAAGTCTCTGTATTTACATTAAAAACAACCAAAAGCAGACGTTCCTCTTTAACTGGGTACACTAACATGTGTTAGAGGTGTGTGTGTGTGTGTGTGTGTGTGTGTGTGTTTACCCAGGTAAACAGGGTCCACACTCAGCGTCGCTCTCCCTTGTACCTGGCGTGAGCACCGTAGCTCTGTACAAGGCGTTGCAGTCTTTATGACGACGACAAATCTCATATTTACCCCTGGAGAATTTCCCAGGTGGGCAGGAGACACAGTCATAATCTTCATCCTTAACACCGTAGCCACAGGTCTACACACACACACACACACACACATGTATTATACAAGGACCAAGCATCAGTATCAGGATCTTTGATATCAGACCTCAGAGACCCTTGATAGGTCCCCTTTAGAGGCCGCCTATAGATCAAGGACACTATTTTTATCTCCTTTTAGAATGAGTCGACCTCGAAAAACAAAAAAAGATCACAGAGTGAATCTATTACAGGCCGAGAGAGAGACTAATTACAGAAACAAGAGAGAGGGGGGAGTGGGGGGAGAGAGGGACAGGAAGAGGGATGAAAGACAGGAAGAGGACGAAGGGGGGGCAGGAGTGGATGTGTCCATACTCGTTTAACATCACTTGTTTTTCTCACCCAATTTTTATTCAATTAACAATATTTGGTATGTTTTAATTTTGCAGGTTGTGTGTGTATCTGTGTGTATCTGTGTGTGTGTGTGTGTGTGTATCTGTGTGTGTGTGTGTGTGTGTGTGTGTGTATCTGTGTGTGTGTGTGTGTGTGTGAGACAGATGGCTGTGTGTGAGTCTGTTCTGAATGTGAGGATCTGCTGCTGCTCTATTTCTGTCACACACTCCTCACACACGATGACACACACTTTATAATCTCTGCCTCATTATTTATAGAGCTGACATTTTCAATGTGTGCTCAGCCGGACAGAACTGGTTCCAGACCAGAACCTTTCAGAAATCTCACAGTGAATCATAGAAGATCAGAGACACGAATCTGAGGTGCACAAACTTTCTCCACTCACTTTATACACCTCTGCATTATTACATCTATAAACAGGTGCATCGTGGGTATGCTGGTTGTTCTAGATCAGGGTTCTCTGCTCCGGTTCTGGACTGCATGCGTTCAGGTTCTTCAGACTCCAAACACACCTGGGTCTGTTTTACTGAGACCCGAGTCATGAGCTCTAGAACTGTCTAGAACACTAAAATGTTCTTCTTGTCTCTGCAGAGTTCCCTCTCAGAAAGGCCTTCTGTAATCTAAGAACTCATAATTATCCAATAAGGACACAGGACACACACACACACACACACACACACACACACACACACACACACACACACACACACACACACAGGGCAATCAGCCACAACATTAACACCACCTACCCAGTGACAGGTGGAGTAATCAACATTGATTATGTCATTACACTCACTCTCCAAAGTGGTGGATCAATTAGACAGCATGTCAACAGTCAGGTCTCAAAGTTGACGTGTTGGAAGGAGGAAAAATGGGCAAGTGTAAAAATCTGAATGAGTTTGACCAGGACTAAACTGTGATAGGTCAGATCATCTGTGGGGTGTGTCCCAGTATACAGCGGGTAATACCTACCAAACCTGGTCCACAAACAGTGAAGCAGTGACCAAGACTCACTGATGTGTGTGTGTGTGTGTGTGTGTGTGTTGGGGGGGGGGGATACACCATCTGATCCTCTTGCAGAAATCAGCAGAAACCTTCTGAACATCTAGTGGAAAACCTCAAATCTAGAACCCCCACGAGTCTTTTGATCTCTGTGTGCATCTTCATTGTGTAGAACCCTAGAACAGAGCTTCACTAACTAGAACCTTGTTATAAAGAACTGGAGATGTTCAGGGGAATCCTAAAGGATCTACAGAGAACCTTACAGTGGTGTTTTCCTGTTAGAGGGAATTCCAGAGAGAACTGCTGTTTAACCTCAAGTCTTATTGAGAACACACCCTTTTTCTTTTTATATATATTTGAAAATATTAATAAAATATTTTAAGTAATGATTCTGTAAACTGATTAAAATTAAATCTCTGAAATGTTTGAAAAGCTAAAGTGAAAGGTGATGAAGATCTCTTATACACACTGATATGTAAATCTTTGCAGCTCCTCTAACAAAGAGTTAACCACCCCCTGTCCCCTCTCGCCAACCCCTCAGCCAATCAGAGTGCTGCATTCCTCTCCACCAATCAGAGTGCAGGGAGGTGATGTAATGCTTTAAAGAGCAGAAGTGGTGCTGATGCTGCGCAGTCAAACAGCAGCAGAGAGACGGGACAAAACCCACAGACATACAGACATCACACCGAGGAGCAGAGGTAAGATCTCAGCTTTACATCCGCACTCTCTCACACACACACACTTTCACATGCACACACACACACACACACACACACACACACACACACACACACACTTTCACATGCACATTTCGGTCATCTGTCCTGCACAGATTACAGACAAAGAGCACAGACATGATGTCAGGAGTCTTCCTGGACTTCAGTAATAACTGTAATCATCCAGATGCAGTGTTTAAGTGCAGGCTTTATTCAGTTCTGTGCATATCAAGCTTATACATATGCATGCATTCTGAAGCTGAGGAGATGTGCGATGACATCATCGGGGAATGACATCATCACACAGTCTGACTTACAGTCTAAAGTACAGAGTGAAGAAGATGAACCAGGTTTTTTATATTTACAGCATCTTTCATTTGCAGCCTGGTGAATAAAATCTGTTTCAACTTTTATTCAAAAACATTTATTACATTTGAATATTAATACGAGTCTTTTTCACTCAGTGTTATAGTCAATCATTATGAAGCATTCTGTGTTGTTCAGAATCTGTATAAACCTGTGCAAATTATTAACATTTTAAATATCAAGTTGAATCATTTCAACCTGCTATGAATCATTATGAATAATTCTGAATCATCTAAATGAATCAGTCTGAAGCTTTGGGAGCATCACAGTGCATTAAATGTTGCAGCAACACAACAATTCTGGGTTGGGGTTCAATTCTGCATAAAAATACTTTTTTTTTAAATTAGATTTATGTTATTAGATATTAAATGCAAAAACATATAAAAGTCACAACGTTATTATAAAAATAATTAGTGTGAGATTATTTAGACATTTTAATGTTAATGTTAATGTAAACGTTTTAGCATAAAGATGCGTGATATGGCCTACGCTTTAAAATCAGCATGCACCGCTTTGCAGAAAAATGTGTGAGTGTATGTGTGTGTGTGTGTGTGAGTGTGTGTGTGTGTGTGTGTGTGTGTGTGTGTGTGTGTGTGTGTGTGAATGTGGAGGCACAGTGAGAGTGAGTGAGTCAACAAGTGTGGGAAGAAAAGACAGACAGAAAGAAGACAGGGAAAAGAAGTCATTAAAGATTTGGGCTTATTAATACTAGACTAGTAGGTCATTCATTAGCATTAGCATTAGCATTCTGTACAGCAGTAGTTTTATTTTATTAACTCACTTCCACTCTTAACAGAAAATAAACTTACAGCCATAACATTAACACATTACAGTGAGACATTAGACAAGTCAACAGAGAAGTTTAAATGTTGACGTGTTTGAAGCAGGAAAAATGAGCAAGTGTAAAAAATCTGAGTGACTTTGACAAGGATCGTCTCCAGAACAGCAGGTCATGTGGGGTGTGTCCCACTATACAGTGGTTAATACCTACCAAAAGTGGTCCAAGGAATGGTGTTAATGTTATGGCTGATTGTATTAATCATCATTACCATCATCAGGAAATTGTCTGCATCAGCAGAAAACGTTTTAATTAATTCAAGGTTTTACATGTGACAGTGTACTGCAAACATTATTATTATTATTATTATTATTATTATTATTATTATTATTATTACTACTATTATTATTATTATTATTATTATTATTATTATTATTTCACTCTGCTGTACTGCCTGTTAGCTGGTGTGAGTGATGTAATAAATATAATGACATCATCATCACATTACATCACATTATCACATTACCTCAGTACCTGATGACATCATCTTTGTTATATTTCCTCACAGGTTCACAGTACAGACTCACCCTCAGAGACAGAACAATGACTCTTGCAGGTAGGAATGTGTGTGTGTGTGTGTGTGTGTTTGCATACATAATTTACATAAAGGGTTAAATATGTCCCTGTGTCCTGTGTGTGTGCCTGCACGTGTCTCCTGTGTGTGTGTGTGTGTGTGTGTGTTCCTGCAGCATACAGAGAGAAGATGAAGGAGCTTCCCCTAGTGGCCTACTTCTGCTCCTGCATCCTTCCAGAGTCTAAGGATAAAAACAACAAAAAAACTCACCAAGGTACACACACACACACACACACACACACACATAGTCAGTAAAGTCTTCTCATAACAATATTACAATATTAGACCATGCCCATTAGGACAGTCAGGGACACTGCACCTAACTGAACACTGAATACTGAATACTAAATACTGATAATTAAATACTAATTACTGAATATTGATTACTAAACACTGATTACTGAGTACTGAACCCTGAATACTGAACCCTGAATAATGATTACTGAATAATGATTACTAAACACTGAACAGTGATCGCTTAACACTGATCACAAAACATGAACATCATGTTAATCTGTGGGATTTGACCTGTTTGTGAACGTTCTTGGACCTCACAGATCACTGTGCTTATTTATAACCAACATCTTCATCTTATTATCTTCTTCTTCTTATTATTATTATTATTATTATTATTGGTGATGGTTTTTATTAACAGGTGGTGTGTATTTTGTGTGTGTGTGTGTGTGTGTGTGTGTGTTATGTCTGTGCAGGTGTTGTTGATCTGAACCTGTGCCTTATTAAGGATATGGAGGTGATTGAGCTGAACAAGCGATCTTCAGGTCAGGCCTTCGAGGTCATCCTGAGGCCTCCATCGTTTGATGGTCAGAGAGAGTTTAATCCCACCATCCCACCCCGCAGAGACCCTTCACTGGAGGAGATCCAGAAAAAGATGAACGCTGCAGAGGAGAGGAGAAAGGTGAGGCATCAGCGTTACTCACTATGACATCACAGCGGGGTTTCATTCTGCATCCTGATTGGTCAGAAAGTCTTTATTATCTTCATGAATTAAAAGTCTTTATAACCTTGCTTCTGTGTGTCTCAGGGTCAGGAGGCTGAACTTCTGAAACATTTGGCTGAAAAGCGAGAGCACGAGCGTGAAGTGGCTCAGAAAGCCATGGAGGAACACAACAACTTCATCAAGATGGCCAAGGAGAAGCTGGAGCAGAGGATGGAGATCAACAAGGAGAACAGAGAAGCTTACATTGCAGCCATGCTGGAGCGTCTGCAGGAGAAGGTGAGGCGTGAACACACACACACACACACACACACACACACACTACTGTCCATGCTAACAAACATTCTGACATGCTAACACATACAAACATGATCTGTTAAAAACACTTTTAATCTTTTATACATTTTGTTATAACAATAAAAAAGCAAAACTAAATCTGTAAAATAAAAATAAAAAAACAGATGACATAGCATTTAAACTTCCTGCGTCACTACTAATAACGCTAACACGCTCATTGTTTACTTGCCTGTGTGTGTGTGTGTGTGTGTGTGTGTGTGATATTTAATGCTGTTGTCTGTGTTGGTTTTGTCTTGCAGGAGAAACATGCTGAGGAGGTGAGGAAACTGAAAGCTCAGATGGAGGTGGACTGGCAGTAGAACACATTTTCATTCATTTGTGGGTCATGTGGGTGAACCTGAGGGTTGTGGTGTTGTGATGTTGTGATGTAATAATGATTGTGTAGGTACAGAACTTTTATTCAGG
>JAOVVF010000002.1:3842372-3852049 GCA_028565595.1 Duopalatinus emarginatus | reverse complement strand
ATTATATTGCAGTTGTATTATTTCATTGAGTCTGGTGAAGCTTTCTGTTGATTACTGAATGATGAGGAAGTGTTTGAGGAGAGGTGTTTATAATGTAAACCAGGTCATGAATAAATTCTCTATAGTGTGTGTGTGTGTATGTGTGTGTGTGTGTGCGCGCGTGCGTGTGTGTGTGTTGGAAATCCCCCACCCGGACTCACTCAGCTCCTCCTCTGAGTTAAACACTCCTCCACCCGAGCGGATCACATCAGACCTTCACTATCACACACTCACACACTCTTTACATTAACACACACACACACACACTCTTTACATTAACACACACACACACACTCTCGACTGTCTCAGAATGGCTCTATATCGGAATATTACTGGCTCGAGCCCGATGGATTACGGTTCTGAGCCCCGCGCGCACAAAGCGGGTCCAGTGTTAGAAGATCGCCTGGACAGCGGACTGGACTCACTGCGCGAGGACGAGACCGAGGAATACTGCAGCGCGCGCGAGGAGTCCGTGACCGCCGAGCTGTCGAGGCTGAGTGTGCACGAAGAGTACGAGGAGCCGTGGAGAACCGAGATCACGGTGGATGGAGACACGTGCGTGGTGACATTTATTTATTTATTTATTTATTTATTGGGACGTTTCAGGGTTTTTTTGTGATGTTGACGGATCAACACCACCGACACCGTGCGCGTGCACAGCGGAATAAACACCTACAGCTCACGGTGTTGATTTAACACGTGAAAACGTGCAAACTGCACGTGCACGAGTTCTTAAAAAACATGTATTAAACCTTCTCATGACTTTAAGATCCGAGAAACACACACACACACGCGCGCGCGCATGCAAAGTGTTTAAGTGTAAATTTAACACCAGGCTTCTTTTTTTCAGTAGTATTTAATATTTAAAAAAGCCTTGTGTTGGTTTGTGGACACACACTCCAGTTATCACACACACAACAGATCAGTACAGCACGTGCAGTTATTGTAGAAGTGGATGTGAGTATTAAATTAAACACCTGATGTGTGTGTGTGTGTGTGTGTGTGTGTGTACAGTCAATCAGGGTGGAGTGTGAGACAGTAGAGGTGTTTATTCAACAGGTCTCAGATCACACACACACACACACACACACACACACACACACACACACACACACACACACAGTGGTGTTTAATCAGATTAAAGACCTGCATGTTGAGTAACAGAACAGAGCTTTTAATAATATAAAAATATAAACTGTATATATAAAACACAACTGATCAGAAATAAATGCATGTGTTCGGTTTCTGCATAAACACACACACACACACACACACACACACACACACAAGCTGCAGGAAGGATTGTTCACGGTACAGTGTTTTGCACTTTGGCTCTGTGTGTGCGTGTGTGTGCATGCTTGCATAAGTGTGTGTGTGTGTGTGTGTGTGTGTGTGTGTGGAAAGTCCCGGGCTGACTGCCAGTAAGGCCCTTCTAGGAAAAACACCACTGCCTGCAGAGAAAAAACTCTCTGCTTGTTTTCCCCCAGCGAGCCGTGTGCACACGCCGAGTCTATAACATTCAACTCCATTTTTACCTTTACTAATGATTCCTTATTTTCTTTCTCACAGGTATTTACACCTGGCTGTCATTCATGAAGCGTCAGACATTGCGCTGAAAATGATCAACATGTCCATCAAGCACCCGTTTCTGAACAAACAGAACTACCAGAGACAGGTACAACACTATAACCTGCTCGCGCGTTTATTTCGAGATTTTATTATTTTTTTTGCAAAGCGTTGAAATGCGTCGAGATCTAATTGGAGTCTTGCCACAGACGGCGCTGCACTTGGCCGTGATCACAAAGCAGCCTCTGTTGGTGGAGTGTCTGCTGAAGGCTTACTGCGACCCAACGTTAGTGGACAACAACGGCAACACGGCTCTGCACATCGCCTGCAGGATGGGATCGCTCACGTGTTTCGGTCTCCTCACACAAAACTGCCTGCCGGTTCTGCCCTCCATCCTGCAGATGCCCAACTACAGCGGTGAGCTTCATCATCACACTCTTCACAACCTGCGTTCCCATTCGACTCACTGAGGAGTACATTAATCAGATCACGTGTGTGAAATATTCAACCTGAGTGTGAAAATGATTTCTTTTGTTCTCCTGCAGGTCAGAAATGTTTACACGTGGTGGCTGTACATGGTTACCTGTCACTGGTGGAGAGCCTCCTCTATTTTGGGGCAGATATCAATGAACAGGTAATGATTAATATTAATATTATTATCATCATCATCATCATCATAGCTCTTTAAAAAAAACAGAAATGTGTAACCAGAACCACTGTGTGTTGTGTTTTCAGGAACAGTGTAATGGCAGGACAGCTCTCCACTTAGCCGTGGACCTGCAGAACCTCAATCTGGTGAAGCTCCTCATCAGTAAAGGTGCTGATGTGAACAGTCTGACATACGGCGGTCACTCGGCGTATCATCTCACACACGGACGCCAGAACACCGACATCCAGAAAGCGCTGCACGACGTGACGAGTCAGGAGCTGCGGGATCTTCCTGAGAGCGAGAGTGAAGAAAGTGAAGACGAATACATGAATGACAGCATCGAGCTGCAGTCTGACGATGAGGTGTGTGTGTGTGTGTGTGTGTGTGTGTGTGTGTGTTTTACAGACCTACAGTAGTGTTGTTGTGTTACGTGGTGTGCAGTATAGTGATGTATTTCCGTTTGAATAATAAGGTTACATGAAGTCACTGTTCCTAACTCCTCCTCCTCCTCCTCCTCCTCCTCCTCCTCCACAGTATGATGACATTAAAGTGATGGGGCAGGAGTAGAGACCTGGTCCGATGGTTCGGAGAGTTGAAAACCAGTAGAAAACCTCCGTTCCTGCGAGAGGGGACGCGGGGTAAAAGGCTACAGGAGGACATCCAGAGAAAACCGTGACCCTGAGCCAGGAACACGCAAGCGAAAGAGGACAGACACTGAGAGGGACGTGAGGAAGAGATGACTCGAGTCGTACATGAAGAACAGAACAGAAGAAGAGAGAAGATGGCAGACGTGCTCCATGACTGCGTTTCAGTAATTCGGGATCTCACGGTTTAAGATAGTATGGCGAAGGGCACGTGTCCCGTCCAGCGTTAATCGTCCACAACAAGGACACCTGGAAGACAACAGGGACAGTTTGGTGTTGAATAAGGCAGTGTGTTGTATAACTGATAACCTGCACATGCCTGGTGTCTGGACTGAAGCTCCGCCTCTGCAGTGCTGTTGTATTAAAGTGTAATATATTGTAAACAGACAGATTTATTTTTGTATGTGTAAAAATGTCTCCTGTTTTTATTCTGTTGGAAATTCCAAAACGTTCAGCTAAATTAAAAGTCCTTTATTGCGCAGTGTGTTGTTCCTCTTCCTTCTTTTCTTGGAGCGAGTGGTGGAGGGGGAGGGGGAGGGGGGAGGACTGTAACCGGAGCTAGTCTGCCTTTTTTGTGTGGTTTTTTTATGGCTGCGGAGAAGTGTGTGTGTGTGTGTGTGTGTGTGTGTGTGTGTGTTCTTGGGCTTTAATCAGCTGAGAAAGGCTGGAATTTCCTGTGGGGGATGAGACACTCAAGATTGGCAATGCTAAAAATTCCCCATCCGAGTCATCCGGCTTGCTGAAATTCCAGATATGAGACACTTAGTGGAAAAAAAACCACTTGTGTGTTGTGTGAATCTGAACCTGATGAAGGAGTGACACCATGTTTTCCCACCGTGACAAACAAAATTTACCTCCATGTGGAAGACAGATATTAAATACTGAAATATACATGAACTGTACTGAACTGTACTGATACTGAACTAATATTAAACTAATACTAATACTGAATTAATACTAAATTAATACTGATACTAAACTAATATTAAACTAATACTGAATTGATAATAAATTAATACTGAACCAATGCTAAACTAATACTAATACTGAACTAATACTGACACCATGCACCTCCTATTGACTGTTAAGAGCCACATTAGCAGTTGAAAGCACATTAATAGTTGTAAATTAAGAAGGTGATCTATGTGATGGTGGATTGTAAAAATGAACAGAATGTAGAAACGTCACAGCGACGTCTCCTTAAACCTCTTCAGTGATCCAGAGTTGATTTTTACAGCATCACAGCATCACCATGTCCTCTGAGACGCTGGAGATCTGGAAGCTGATGGAGTGATGTGTGTTGGTCTGTTCATTAGACAGCAGCATATTTTCATTAACACTGACTCAATGATGGAGCGTCTGTGACTCACCACTAATAAACAGACAAAAATAATGACACCCCTTCACTAATGTGAAGATACCTGTGTGGTAGGTGGAGATATTCAGACAAAGGGGTGGAGTTATTGTAATGAGGGCGGTGTGGGACGTCACACAGGACATGAAATCTGAGCGTCTTCTTAAAGCTTTTGTTTTCTTATCTAGGCAGAACTGACTGTTATTTCAGAGTTTTAGGGTCACCAGATACACAAACAAATCTACACAAAAACAACTTTAATGTAATGTAATGTAATTGAGATTATTATGAGAAAGGAGCTCTGAACCTTCAAAACACAAGACCATGAACCATGAAGGTGTGGACTCAGGCACTGACACTGGAGACTCCTTCCATTAATTATCACAAAACATTTCTTCTTACAGAAGTGTTCACTGCACACATCTCTGTGGACAATCTGTTACTACGGAAACCATAAGGTATTAGGATGAGTGTTAATAATCAGGCTGTGATTTAAAGCTGGGTTAATAAACACCCGTCTGCTGACTGATGCTCGACCCTCTCACACGTCTCCCTCAGTGAGACTGCAGTAAAGTGTAAACATGTAGTGTTAGCTGAAATTCACACCCCACACCGATTTCGATGGTAATGTGTGTGCTGTGAGCGTGTGACGGAGTGTGTGACCTCTGCCTTCTATAAACTTCCCTTTACAGTAAATGCAGACGGAAAGGTGACGCGTGGTTTCAGTGATTTAAATACAAACCTGAGAGATTGGCATGGGGCTGTACCTGAGCCTCAGACTCGAGCGTCACTCTCCTGAGAAATCTCACACACTCATGCAAATCACAGAGTCAGAACTCTCCCTCTGGAGCGCAAGCACACACACACACACACACACACACACACACACACGCACAAACATAACAAGTGCACAAATCTCAGATGATTCAGCTAGATCCGAGAAACGTCAGCCGGAAAACCCATCTCTCTCTCTCTGTGTATGCATGTATATATATATATATATATATATATATATATATATATATTACTTAACGGAATTATCATATATCATTTATTAATACTGAGAGCAGGCCCTCATGTGTATGCAAATACGGGGAAAAATCGGAAGGGACACGTGGGACACATTTCATTTACATCACAAGGGAAGTGTTAACACAGTGTGAGAAAGAGACCGACACAACACTTCTGCTGTATAAAGTCTGTCAGTCAGGAGGACAACAACACACAGAAAGAAGTGTAGAACACTACAGGAACATGTCTCACTCTCACACACTTCTCCTACAACTTACCAATGGGGTTTACCCCAGTCTTTACCCTGGACATCTCAGCAGTCCATCACAGTGTGGAGACACACATACGGAGCAGAATGTAGTTCTCCTGACTGTATGTTTTTTGACTGGGGAGGAAACCGGCACTCCCAGAGGAAGCCCACAGAGACACAGGGAGAACATGTAAAGTCCACATTGAAAAAAAACTGAGTAGACGGCTAGGGAAGCGAACCCACACCCTTCTGACTGTGAAGGTGCACAGACACACACTGCACTAACGTCCTGCTCTATTAGAAAGGAAAGAGAGACAGATACAGAGACAAAGAGACAGACAGAGAGAGAGAGGGACACAGACAGATACAGAGCCAGAGAGACAGACAGGCAGGTAGAAAGACAGACAGACAGACAGACAGTTGGTTTACTGATGTAAAGTGCAGTGCAGTGTTCCACATGGTTCAGGACTGAAGTACAGATAAAGAGCGAGTGATAAACACACACTGACTCAGTGATGGAAAAACCTCTGTTTTTAATATAATCCAGATGTTCAGGTGTCG
Organism: Duopalatinus emarginatus; assembly: GCA_028565595.1. Lineage (NCBI taxonomy): Eukaryota > Metazoa > Chordata > Actinopteri > Siluriformes > Pimelodidae > Duopalatinus > Duopalatinus emarginatus. The sequence goes on along the minus strand of JAOVVF010000002.1, from coordinate 3,845,975 downwards.
CCGTGATCCAGAAGGTTAACAATGAAGTCTCTGGTCTTTAAACACACGTCAGTGAAGAAGTCACTCAGTGAAGTGTTTAATGTGTTTAATGTAGTGAGGAAACACACACAGGAAGTCACGCTGCTGCAACAACCCACTCCTCAGAACACGGCAAGAAAACCACAAACTGGTTAATGCATCAATAATACGGGCTGGGAGATTTACACAGGGGATTAGTCCATCAGCTGAGGAACCTTCAGCATGAACACGGTTCAGTAAAAAGACACAGGAGGAGCAGAGGGTGAAAAACAGTGGTGTTTTATTGAGGTGTTGCAGAAGAAAGCAAAATAAACAGCAGAAAGCCAGAGGACAGGGTGAACCTGAACACTGAGGACACGACGTAGTGCTTACTACAAATCCACCGTCTTTACTCTCAATCACGCTCAGACAGGGCCACCAGATGGACGTCGATCTCAGACTGAGACAGAATCCTGAGACGGAAATAAACACACACATAACAGTGTTATTACATACACAACAACACAACACAATGATATACATTACTGTGTGTTACACAACATTTAAACCCAGTGAACCACACACACACCCAGAACATGTTTAATTTCAGTTTCACACCAAGTGTGTGTTTACATCAGCCATACCTTTACAGAAACTCATATCTGAGTACCTGCTGGACTGTTTTATATTATATTATATTATATTATATATATATATATATAAATTAGTGCTGGAGCTGAACATAAAACACTTTTATTAACCCTCTGTAGCAGGGGCGGTTCTAGACCAAAATGACGGGGGTAATAATACACACAGTGAAGTGTACTAGCCTTCACACTACCCCAGCGCAGTCAGCTGCCCTAAGCCCTAAACTAGTAGGCCACTTATTGTTTGTGGACTTTTAAGAAAGGTAAAGCAGCTTGGTGAACATGACATCATGTTCACGGACTCCCATGGCTTTGCTAATTCACAAACACAGCAAGACCGAGACAAGGCGTGATTAAGGGCAATAAAGCTAATTTATTATCATAGTGAACAACAACAGTAAAACGTGGATATGTACAAACACTGACGTAACGATATTGAATGATTTTCCTGACCTTCGCCTCTCTGCAGTAGTCCTTACAGGTGTATTTCTGTTATCTCTCACCTTCACACTGCTAGTGGTATTTCAGATGCAGGTAACAGTGTGTGTGTAGCGCTTTAAGGAGTCTGTGTAAAACGCTCCGTCAGTTCAGATCTTCTAGCCAGCGCACGTTAGCAGAAGAATTTAATGAAATTTATCTGTTCAGCACAGGGGCCACAACAGTTTTACAGGGGCACTGGCCCCTGTTGGCCCCCGTCTAGAACCGCCTATGCTCTGTACTCTGTGCTGCTGTTCTCCTCTACATCCTGTTGATTAAGGATTCACTCTGAACAATCTGTTTTTCTCACCTGAACCTGGGATCCTCTGTGGTGACCACGCCCACTTCCAGCTCTGAAGGTTTAAAGTCGATGGACAGGACTGTGGACAGGCAGCTGATGGCGGTCTGTCAGATCCGGAGTGAATGATGGATTAATAGAAACACTTCCAGGAGTTTAATAAATGAAAGTGTATAAAGACTCTCTGACGCTCTGTCCCAGGCGTGTGAATGACGTCGTTACCTCGATGGTCTGCTCGAAGGTCCATTCCAACTTCTTCTTGACCTTTTTCTCCAAGAAGCTGGTGGCTTCGGTCTGTTTGACGCCGGCGGCCGTGGCTTTAAATCCGCAGTAATAACCGGCGGGGTCGCACTTATAGACCTGCGGGCCGCATTCCGCGTCCACTCCGACCACAATCATACCTGACACACCACACAAAACTCCACTTACTCAACTACACCGAGACAGACGTGCGATTTACAGCAGGACAATGAGTGTGTTTCAGGTCATTAGTGTGTAAGTGTGTGGGACACAGACGTTTGGGACACTTGGTGTGACTTACAGCAGCCGAGCGGTCTCATCTCTGCGTTCTGTGTGTAAACCTGAGAGATATCTGCAATCCTCTTACACAGCATGTCCACTGGGATCTCATAGCCGTACTTATACATCCAGTTGGCAGCTTCATAGCGAGCCCTCTGTACCTGTGACCTGCTGTCAGCTACACACACACACACACACACACACACACACACACACACACACAGGGTTTTATTAATCTTATACCACAGTTTGCTGATTTTCTTTCTTTATTAAAGAATGTCATATTTTATCAGTTTTATAAATAATTATTAGTGGAAAGTGAAACAAGTTCCTCTCTGTTCTCAGTTTTCAAGCCCGTTCTCACCTGTCATGCCCGTCATCACACAGCCGATGTTCTCTGTTATTTTAAATAAGTGGGAAACTGTGGAGGAGTCCAGAAGTTTATCCTGAAAGGAAGTCAAATATAAATACTGTATCATAGTGATGGAGATTCTGGATCTGTTCAGTGAGTCAGATAATTTGACTCATTAATACGAGTCAACACTTAAACTGTGAGTGAAACTGTTTAATGAACTCTTACTTTACCCTCTAGTGAGTGTGTTAACCTGAGTGTACTGTACATTTATACACCTGATTTACTAAATCAGCACAGAGAGTGAGAGAGAGTGTGAGAGTGAGAGACAGTGAGAGAGAGAGAGTGAGAGTGAGAGAGAGTGAGAGAGAGTGAGAGAGAGTGAGAGACAGTGAGAGAGAGTGTGAGAGAGAGAGACAGTGAGAAAGAGAGACAGTGAGAGAGAGAGACAGAGAGAGACAGTGAGAGAGAGAGAGACAGTGAGGGTGAGAGAGACAGTGAGGGTGAGAGAGACAGTGAGGGTGAGAGAGACAGTGAGGGTGAGAGACAGTGAGGGTGAGAGACAGTGAGGGTGAGAGACAGTGAGAGAGAGAGACAGTGAGAGTGAGAGAGAGAGTGAGAGACAGTGAGTGAGTGAGAGACAGTGAGAGAGAGAGACAGTGAGAGAGAGAGACAGTGAGAGTGAGAGAGAGAGTGAGAGACAGTGAGTGTGAGAGAGAGAGTGAGAGACAGTGAGTGTGAGAGAGAGAGTGAGAGACAGTGAGTGAGTGAGAGACAGTGAGAGAGAGACAGTGAGGGTGAGAGACAGTGAGGGTGAGAGACAGTGAGGGTGAGAGACAGTGAGGGTGAGAGACAGTGAGGGTGAGAGAGACAGTGAGAGTGAGAGAGACAGTGAGAGTGAGACAGTGAGAGAGAGAGAGAGTGAGAGTGAGAGACAGTGAGAGTGAGAGAGAGAGTGAGAGACAGTGAGAGTGAGAGACAGTGAGAGTGAGAGACAGTGAGGGTGAGAGACACTGAGGGTGAGAGACACTGAGGGTGAGAGAGTCAGTGAGAGACAGTGAGTGAGACAGTGAGAGAGAGAGAGAGAGAGAGAGTGAGAGACAGTGAGAGTGAGACAGTGAGAGACAGTGAGAGTGAGAGACAGTGAGAGTGAGAGAGTGAGAGAGACAGTGAGAGTGAGAGAGTGAGAGAGAGACAGTGAGAGTGAGAGAGAGAGAGAGAGAGAGACAGTGAGAGTGAGAGAGAGAGACAGTGAGAGTGAGAGAGAGAGACAGTGAGAGTGAGAGAGGGGGAGAGAGAGTGTGAGTGAGAGA
>JAOVVF010000002.1:3834872-3839872 GCA_028565595.1 Duopalatinus emarginatus | reverse complement strand
TTTAAAATCCATTCCTTTATTTCTTCACTGTAGTTTCCCAGTTCAGTCCATAAGCAGTCATTCTCTGTATAAATACCACATAAAGCAGCAGATTCATTTCTTTATTCACATTTCACACATCATTACTGACACACAGCCACCTCTGTGGAACTTCATACGTGGCCCGCTGTCCTCCATCCTCATCATAGGGTATGTGCCATGTCCCTCCATGGCTCTGGACGATCGTATCGTAGACGGATGTCCTCTAAAAAATAAAGAACAAATCACGTGTGACACTCCTGCACAGATAAACGTGACTTCATCTCTCTGTGTTTTCACTCACTTCAAACTGGATCCTTTTCCCCGGGATGAGTTTTCTGATCACAAGCTGATGTCCTCGCTGCCACTTGAAGAAGAGACGTCGTGTGGCGTTGTCTGGAAGACACGCCTTGTGATCCCTCATCAGGTCCCGACTCAGAAAGTTACAGTGGTTCCCAGAATGCAATGTGGCGTAGAGCAGGAAGGGGTCATCCTCTGAGCTGAGGTCAGGACAGAGAGATAGGCAGGTTTACTGTGACATCACAACTATAAAAATTTAAATAAATATATAAGTAATATGTCGGCTCACTGTCTCGGTTTAGTCATTACAGTGTAACTGTTCTCCAGATGTAAATTAGTCTGAAGTTCATTCTGTTATTTCACATTAACTACACAGTTTTTCTACACGTTATTTACTGGACGTATGTACATGTGTGTGTGTGTGTGTGTGTGTGTGTGTGTGTGTGTAAAAGTCACATGTTCTCGGTGAAGAAGCAGTGTGCTTTCTGTTTAATTTGGTTCATGTCGTGTCTGTTCCAGTATCTTGATGGTTGCTGCATATGTTTTCTTCCCAGAACCAGAATGTTCAGACCCTGAAGCTCTGAGACCACCGCTAACAGCTGCAGGACACACACACACACACACACACACACACACACACACACACACACACACACACAGATAATGCATTATAAGATTGACAGTCTATACTGTCTCTGTGCTCTGTGTAAATATTTATAAGTAAATTATATACCACAAAAATGACATCTCTATTACAATAACCTGAAAAATTCCTCAGAAAAGTTTCAGATGTAACAGTTAGTCAGAACAATCCAGTGTGCAGAACAACGTTTACTGACGTCTGATCAGAGTTACAGTCAGTGACGATGTTGGGGGGCGGGGGAAAGGAGTGATGAAATTTTAGTTCAGAATGATGAAGTGTAAATGTGATGTTTAATTGTCAGGGTGATGATGGTAATGATGATGATGATGATGGTGATGGTAATGATGACGATGATGATGGTAATGATGATGATGATGATGATGACAGTGTAGTGCCCAGTGGAATTTCCCTTTGTGTCGTGACTGAAGCGCCTGAGACCCTCAGTGTGAGAATCACACAGCAGTGTGTGAGACACCGACACACTTCCTGGTTCAGAGGAATCTGCGTCTTATACACAGTGAAGGAAACGCGTCGGTGGCGCACAGACACTAATAATAACCGACTGAGGAAAAGTCTGGAATGTTGCGTAAGAAGAGAATAACGAGTTCTGATGAAGGTCACATCCTTCTTCCTGGAGTTATGAATAGCAGCACATTAACATGGTGTAATTACCAGAGCAGGAAGTAATGCTGTGATGGTGAACATGGGGCAGATTTTACATCTAAACACCACTTTATATTCACTTTACAATGAAAAAGGGCGGCATGTTAATCACTCAGCAGCTGAAAGGCACAGGATTCTTCCTCATCTTTATATTATACAATTATCTATATCATTACAGAGGCTGTGCGTCTCTCCAGTCATTATTACATCATTAAATTTAAATTCAAAAATAATAATAATCACAAAAAATACTAATAAAACATATATTTTTTTAAATATAAAAACCATATATTATTATTCATTACTGATTATATTTAAATATAGTCAATGTTTAATTTTTATTTTTTTATTTTATTTTATTATTACCTAATTTTTACAGGAATTTAACACACTTTAATACATGTAAAATATGAAAGGTTGACTGGACATTGAGGGTGTGTTTCCTCTGTTCTCTCTCTCTCTCTCTCACACACACACACACACACACACACACACAGCTATGATCAGCAGCTCTGATCATTTCTGCTAATTCATCATAAGGAAGTGAACTGTGTCCTGTATATGAGCTGGAAATCACCACAGGCCACCTTTAAACCTGTCACATGAAGACGAGAGTCAGCAGAAACACAGAGCACACAACATGTCACAGAGCAGACCTACAGTGGATCACCTTCAGTTCTCAGACTGTAGACCATCAGCCGGGTCAGTTCACTGACTGGGTACGGATTTAACCCCCCCCCCACCCCCACCCCACCCCTGGGTGAGAAAGTTCCCTCACGTTTGACCAGGTTTCACAGGGTCATGTTATGAGTATCTGAGGTTCTACTCTGCTTCACCACCTGGTGGATTCAATTAACAACTCTTTTATTTGTAATAAATCTATTAATGAATTTTTCATTTTCAATTTAAAGGACAGATTTATGAGGAATCTTTTATTAGGCAGCTCCTGACTGTGGTCTGACATCCCAGAATTAGTGGTTGACCTTTGACCTTTGCTCATTTGGTAACCTTAAAAGGACGCAAATGAAGCCCTGACGCATCTCTGCGTTTCCGTCGGTACTGAAACGGACGGAGAGAAGCGGAGCGGGGGAATAACAAAACTGAAAATAGCCGACGAGTCAAAGCCAAGAAATATTCTGAGAACAGAAAACTGGAACAAGGTCAGACGCAGAAATAAAAGCAGCCGGGACTCGAACTGGCAGCCGTGGAGGAGGCACTCAATTAATCAGAAGGCTTTTCCCTTCTCACAGATGACTAATTGTGGGTTTTCTGAATTAATAAGATGACTGAGTGGAAAGCTTCAGATTAATCTACACCATCAGGCTGCAGTGAGACCTCACACTCAACATTTCCTCTGTAAACAGATGGTTTTAACTCTCTGTATTATAATAACTAGGAATAATAATCATTTAATTACATAAATTACAGACAGAAATATTTATTATTAATTATTTCAAACATATATTTAATTATACATTACATTATATATATATATTAATTATTTATTATGCTGTTTTAATAACCAAATTTAAAAAAATCTGCCTTTATTTCCATCTGTTTTTAAAATGTATTAATTCTTACACGTTAAACCTGATTCTCACATGAAGAGGGTGAAGAGACGAGTCTGATATCACTCTGTATTTTCAGGCTGAATTAAAGTGAACACACTGAACACTCACCGTGGCTGATTTGACACTGTTCGGTAAGATGTTCCCGATGTTCAGGCCGTCAATGACGACATCAAACTTAGGTCTGTTCCTCACAAAGCTCTTAAAACTCTCCAGCTCCTGTATGATAAAACAGGAGGTTGTGGTATGTTTGGAAATTGAGAGAAAAAGAATTCGGAGTGGAAACAACATGACAATGTTTCCCTTAAATAAACACATTAAAATGTCATTAATGAACAAATATGAACACTTTATTACATTATACACCACAGAGCTCCTGGGTTCTGATTGGCTCATCAAGTGTTAATTAATTCTCTACAACAGTTCTGACAGTGCAGGATTATATTAATACCCTCTTTCTTATACTATATTGTTTCCATAGTAACAGATCATTTAATGTGTTTATGTAATATTATGAAGGAGTCTCCAGTGTCAGTGGCTTATAAAAGTCAAAGGGAAGGGGTTCAACCTTTCCAGGTGTGTGTGAGTTTTGTGTGTGTGAGAAAGTGATTGTTTGCTGGCTCTTGTCCCATCTTTCAGCTTCTCTAACAATCATTTATTTATTTCTTTTTTCCTGCACCCTGGAATAACTAACACTTAGACCCCTGGGATAACTGTCTCACTGCCCCCTGGGATAACTGATTATCTGCCCCCTTCGGGATAACTGACTCTCTGCCCCCTGGGATAACTGGCTCACTGCCCTCCGGAAGAGGAGCGTCAGGAGTCTTTAGTCAGCACTTCAGAACAGTCAGAGATGAAACTGCATCTTTAAGTTTCAGACACATTTGGATGCGTGTGCGTGTGTGTGTGTGTGTGTGTGTGTGTGTGTGTGTGTGTGTGTGTACTCTGCAGGACGTCAGTGCTGTGTAATGTAAACACAGACGCCCCCATGGAATGCAGTGTGGCATGAGAAGACTGTGGATTGTGTGTCCTTTCTGAAGAATAGACGTGTGTGTGTGTGTGTGTGCGCGTGCGGAGATGTAGATCTGAGGTGAGGGTGGAGCCTTCCTGGCTCAGCTCCAACTGGAATTTCCCTGTTCTGTTTGCTTTTCATGTTCTGTTCAGTATGTTCTTGGCCTCAGACCAGCGTCCCATTCAAACCAAAACAAAGGAAGAAAACTGAAGAGGAAGTCCGTACATTCTCTGACCTACAAGTCAGAGGACACCCTGATGGTCGTTCTGTCTGTACACAGCAGTGTGTGTGTGTGCGTGTGCGTGTGCGTGTGTGTGTGTGTGTATAAACAGAAGGACATTTGGGTAAATTCAGAGCGTTAGATACAAAGTTGTTCTACTTCACACAGCTGGAATGTCCCTTCAACATCCACTGAACCACAAGAGAAGTGAATGAACTGAAGCTGTCTCCCTGCTGTCACAGACAGACAGACAGACAGACAGACAGACAGACAGACAGACAGACAGACAGACAGACAGACAGACAGACATCTCAGGGTCATTTTTCAAAGGTCAACTGGAATTAATCTCTTCTAAAGCGTTTATTACCATTCAAACATTCACTCCTGTCTGTACTATAAACGTCTGTCAATCTCTACACACCTGTCTGTCTGTCTGTCTGTACACATCACTCCGCATGTCCGTACATGTCTTAAAATCAGTACACCACTCTATCCACACCTGTCTGTCTGTCTGTCTGTCTGTCTGTCCGTCTGTCTGTCTGTACACATCACTCCGCATGTCCGTACATGTCTTAA
>JAOVVF010000002.1:3822534-3833024 GCA_028565595.1 Duopalatinus emarginatus | reverse complement strand
ATCAGTGTGGTGATGTACTGGTGATGATATATTTCCCGTCCCTACCTTTCAAACCAGGCTTTAATGCTTCTGACCAGCTTCTCCTCTGGATAAATCTGGTTTTCTCTCATGTAGGTCAGGATGGTCAGGAGTTTGTCTTTGTGTGCACGTTGACTCACATCGCTCTCAAACAAACAGCGCCATGTCTCCTGACTGGGAATCAGTCCCTGATCCATCAGCTCACCATACAGATGCCATGCCGTGTCCCTGTCACCATGGAGAACAGCCCCCGCTATAGCATCGCCATAATTCCTGGATGATGGTTTGATGACCTTCTTAATGTCTTCCAGGATGACCAGGACTTCCCTCCAGCGCTCGGTCTGACTCAGGCCTTTCACAAACAGAGAGTACGCTCCAGTGTCCAGAGTCTTGAAGCAGTTCCTCATGATGTCGTAGACGTCAGAAACTTCTGAGTGATGGCCGCCAAAAACACACAGTGTCAGATACCTGTGCAGCAGTTTATAGGGCAGGGTTCCAGTTTCAGCAGCCACGTAGTTGAGGAGAGATTTAGCGATGCTGATGTCAGCCTTGATAACCATTATTTCCTTCATCATCCTCAGCTCAAAGTCCTCCGGACTGGACGATCTGCTTTTTACATCTCTCCACTCGGGAACGCTCAGAGCCTGGTCAGGAAGCTCAGATACAGAAGCTGCTTGGACTTTCAGTGAACCTGTACTGACCTGTCCCTGTCCCTGTCCCTGTCCCTGTCCATGTCCTGATTTCCTCGTTAAAATCTCAGCAGTTCTTTTGGCATTACCGGCTGTGAACACAGACTGACGCGGAGATGAAGTTCTCTTTCTCTGAGTGAAGTCTCTCTGTTTGGTGCTATGAAACCCTGAAGGTCCCCTGGTGCAGTAGGAGTGATAACTGGACTGGAGATAAGGAGGGCCCCTGAGTAGGGCACACAGGTGTTTGAGACAGGTCCTTGAATTAGTCATAAAGGATCCCATTATAAACTGGAGAGAAAAGTGGAAACACAGTTACAGTCATTCTGACATGTTCAGAGTTTTAATGATGACCTTTAATAATGACTTTATTATCTTAAAGAGCTCATATAAACCCGTCAATCTGACTATAATAAACCAGGCGTTACTGCGCATGCGTCAGTGTCACTATCACACACATACACAGGAGATTACAGAGCATCACAACAAACCCTCTGCTCCTCTTCATTCAGTTCAAACATTCACTTACATTTCAATATCTTAAATATAAAGAAAGCCGATTACTACCTGAACTCCTCATGGAGCGACGCAGCGACCGGGATGACGTCACAGCCCGGCGACGAGGCCGCAACGTCATCATTGTGCGCCCGATGCGGAAATGTAAACAGTCGGTTAAACCGTAGGGACGTTTCTGAGGGGAAAATAAACCTTCAGTTAATAACCGAAAACTTTGTTAAAAATCTGATATGACGAGCGACAAAAGTGCAAACTGGAAAGAAGTCCTGAAAAGAAGACTGAGTTCCGCCAAACCTGGTGTGTTTATTTATTAATACCTTTAATAATGTCCTGTCATTCATTAGTATTATTCTGTAGCTTAGCATCTGAATATAAACAGGTAAAATAACACGGAAATAATCTAGAAAAGGTTAAAAATACATCGTGTATATATATTAAATTAATATAACAAGGTTAATATTAATATGCTTAATATAATATTAGTGACTCAGGATTGAAATATTTGATTTCCTTGATGTTTCTGACTTTTCTTTAAAAAAGTGTAAAAAACATTAAACTCACCTCCAAGTTAACTGGAGCAAATGTTTCTATATCTTAAAAATGAGCAAGTCTGGAATAAATGTCTTTTTACTAACAGTATATAGCTATACAGAATTGACAGGTAACATTTATAAGACATTAATAAAGACCTTTATAAAACATTTTATAAACCATGAGGAATTCATAAATCTGTTTGTTTTACAGACAGCAGGAGTGAAGAAGAGAAGAAAGTGGAGGAGACCGAGCTCTTCACTAAATATTATACTGAGTGGAAGGGAGGAGGAAATAAAGACAGGACATTTAAACACATCCCACGATTCTACTACAGAGTGAGTGCTTTATCATCCCATCCAGGACCTCTGGAGATTAATCTAACACTACTGCAGAGATCAGCCTGATAATGTGTCAGAGCTCAGTTTCTTAAAAACTTTTTAACATTTAAATTCTCTTAAATGAGAGACAGAGACACAGAGACAGGGAGAGAGACAGAGACACAGAGACAGGGAGACAGGGAGAGAGACAGAGACACAGAGACAGGGAGACAGGGAGAGAGACAGAGACACAGAGACAGAGAGACAGAGACAGGGAGAGAGACAGAGACAGGGAGAGAGACAGAGACAGGGAGAGAGACAGAGACACAGAGACAGGGAGACAGGGAGAGAGACAGAGACACAGAGACAGGGAGAGAGACAGAGACAGAGACAGGGAGAGAGACAGAGACACAGAGACAGGGAGAGAGACAGAGACACAGAGACAGGGAGAGAGACAGAGACACAGAGACAGGGAGAGAGACAGAGACACAGAGACAGGGAGAGACAGGGAGAGAGACAGAGACACAGAGACAGGGAGAGACAGGGAGTGAGACAGAGAGTCAAAAACACAGACAGAGAGAGAGACAGAAAGATAGCTACAATCTGCTTTATTTAATTTATTATTATTTTGTCCTCATCTTGATTTTTTTTGGTACTTTTTAATTATTTTCTTATTTAGTATTAATTTAAAAATGGTATTTGTTAAAATTGTATTTTCTCTATTTTTGGTTGTTGATCTACTTTAATTGTCAGTATGTATCAACAGCTTCCTGCGGAGGATGAAGTACTGCTGCAGAAGCTGCGAGAGGAGTCGAGAGCTGTGTTTCTGCAGAGGAAAAGTCGAGAGCTCCTCGACAATGAAGAGTTACAGGTCAGAAAGTCTTCTGTTTCTGTTTTTTCCTAAGACTAATGCAAAAATCCTACAATAATTTGATAAATTTAATGTTTAATTTTCTGCTTGTGTATGCTTGTTATTATTTGCTCACAGAACCTGTGGTTTCTCCTCGATAAACATCAAGTGCCTCCTACGAGCGGTGATGAAGCCATGATCAGCTATGAGAGCTTTTTAAAAGTCGGAGAGAAAGCAGGAGAAAAGTGCAAGTAGGTTAAGAGCATCTAGAGTAGACGTGGTGTCCGGAGTGTTTAATATTCATAACAAAACTCTGTTCCTCTTCCTCAGACTCTTCTTCACTGCCAGAGTTTACGCCAAGCTGCTCCATAACGACCCTTACGGACGCATCTCCATCATGCAGTTCTTTAATTACGTCATGAGAAAAGGTGAGTGATTCTACACCATCAGATCTGTAGTGTGGGTGTGTGTGTGGGTGTGAGTGAGTGATTGAGAGAGAGACAGAGAGGTCTTATTGACCTGTAAGTCTTCTTCTGTACTGTTTTATCATCAGTGTGGCTTCACCAGACGAGGATCGGTCTGAGTCTGTATGATGTTGCAGGACAGGGATTTCTCCGTGAGTCTGTGAGTACATTTACGCATTTACAGCACAGATTCTAGAATTTACTGATCTTCTGATTTCAATTGTAGTCCTGTGCTATGATTCTTCTTTTACCACTTAGTGCTTTTAAAACATTTTTCTAAAACTACAACTCTCCAGGCTTCCTTAGTGTGATGTCCTGATTATAGTAAAAATCAGATTATACCACAGAGTCTTAAAAACAGAAAACTGTGATGCATCAGTGCACAGTTCCTTTATCCCTGCAATATATAAACTATATGAACTGTATATTACACAACAGAAAGTTCCATCTTCATCATCAGTGTGAGTGACTGAAGCCCCGCCCCTGACTGTTTTCTATTTCTATACTAAAGTGTGTCTGTGACTGCAGTGTAACAGCAGTTCATGTTGTTTTTGTCTATGTAGGATCTGGAGAACTACATCCTGGAGCTGATCCCCACTCTGCCTCAGCTGGATGGTTTGGAGAAATCCTTCTACTCTTTTTACGTCTGTACTGCCGTCCGCAAGTTCTTCTTCTTCCTCGACCCTCTGAGAACCGGTTCGTTAATCAATCTCAAAACCCAGTCTGTGATTCACTCAACTCTCATTTAATCGTTACCGTTACAATAAGGGCGGAGTTAGTAAAACATAAACACACTTGACTGGTTCAGGACACGATTCTGTGTATTAAAGTGTTGAATAGTGAGTTAGTGGAAATGAATCTGTTAGATTAGTGAAGTGATCGGAGAATCCTGACGTACACAGGTCATGTTATAAACTCTTATTACTGATTAGAAACCAGTGGATAAACATTAATTCTAATGTTTCAGGTAAAATTAAAATTCAGGACATCCTGGCTTGCAGTTTTCTGGATGACCTGCTTGAGGTAAAGAAGATTTATTTATGGAGATCTGAGAACGTGTGTGTGTGTGTGTGTGTGTGTGTGTGTGTTACTGCTGAATTATAATCCATGTGCATTAATCTGCAGCTCAGAGACGAGGAACTGTCTAAAGAGAGTCAGGAGTCCAACTGGTTCTCAGCTCCATCTGCACTCCGAGTTTACGGTACAAAATAGATTTATGATTTATCATCCTGTAGAATCTTTATCTTGGCACAGTTTAGTATTGTTTTTTAAGGATTGTTGTTAATTGTGTGTGTGTGTGTGTGTGTGTGTGTGTGTAGGTCAGTACCTGAACCTGGATAAGGATCATAACGGGATGTTGAGTAAAGAGGAACTGTCTCGCTACGGCACAGGAACTTTAACCAGTGTTTTCCTGGACCGGGTTTATCAGGAATGTCTTACTTATGATGGGGAAATGGTAAACACACACACACACACACACACACACACACACACACACGCACACACGACAGCTGTCAGTAAGTGCTTACAGTTTCCTATGAACAGTTTACATGATATTTCATTTACTGTGTGTTAGAGATTGCGTTTTTCATTTTCACTGAGTGTTTAATACTGTGTGTGTGTGTGTGTGTGTGTGTGTGTGTGTGTGTGTGTGTGTGTATGTGTGTGTGTGTGTTTCAGGACTATAAGACGTACCTGGACTTTGTTCTTGCTCTGGAGAACAGAAAGGAACCCGCAGCACTGCAGTATATCTTCAAGCTGTTGGACATGGAGAACAGGGGCTACATCAACGTCTTCACACTCAATTACTTCTTCAGGGTCAGAACAAGAAGAAGAAACACACTCTCTCCTCTCATCTCTCATCTTATCTCTCCTCTCATTTCTCTGATCTCTCCTCTCATCTCTCTGATCTCTCCTCTCATCTGTCTGATCTCTCCTCTCATTTCTCTGATCTCTCCTCTTATCTCTCCTCTCATCTCTCCTCTTATCTCTCCTCTTATATCTCCTCTCATCTCTCATCTTATCTCTCCTCTTATATCTCCTCTCATCTCTCCTCTTATATCTCCTCTCATCTCTCCTCTTATCTCTCCTCTTATCTCTCCTCTCATCTCTCCTCTTATCTCTCCTCTCATCTCTCCTCTCATCTCTCCTCTCATCTCATCTCTCCTCTTATCTCTCCTCTTATCTCTCCTCTTATATCTCCTCTCATCTCTCCTCTTATCTCTCCTCTCATCTCTCCTCTTATCTCTCCTCTCATCTGTCTGATCTCTCCTCTCATTTCTTTGATGTTTTCTCTCATCTCTAAACTCATCTTTCTGATCTCATCTCTCTGATCTCTCCTCCTATCTCCCATCTTACCGCTCCTCATCATTTCACTGTAGTACACTTCAGCTGTAAGGCTGCACCCCAAACACTAGGGTTTAACACTTGTGTGTAATTCATTATAGCACCACAGATGATATAGCTACAGTACAGTAGATGGTGTGAACTGTATTATAACTGTAATGTGTGTGTGTGTGTAGGCCATTCAGGAGCAGATGAAAATCCATGGACAGGAGCCTGTGTCTTTTCAGGATGTCAAGGTATGTGACCTTTGACCTCACTGACAGATTCTTATCTAACCAGTTTCTGTGCAGTTTACCTCAAATATGAGAAAGTTCAGTATGCAGATCAACATATTCCTGTGTGTGTGTATGTTTACAGGATGAGATCTTTGACATGGTGAAGCCCAGAGACCCGTATAAGATCACACTGCAGGATCTGGTGAACAGCGGTCAGGGCGACACGGTCACCAGCATCCTGATCGACCTCAACGGCTTCTGGACCTACGAGAACCGAGAGGTGCTGGTCACCACCGACGAGAGCAGCTCAGCCGACTTGGACGACACGTGACCACGACTGGTGACCAGGACATGTGACCACGACACAGCCTGTGGAACATTAGAACCCAGATGTTTATGTAGATGCAGTCTAGGTTTGTAGGATTACCCAATGTTAGTGTCAGTGCTGGAATTATTGGCACCCGAGTACTGATGGGTTAAAACAATAAGGTTTTAAAAAAAAGTCTGTGGTTATTTTGCTTCATCTCAGACTGACAACTCACCTGTAATGGAAATAAATGTATTCTAGGGAAAGAATGAATTTAAGTGTAGGCACAATGTAGTGACACATTAAAGGAAAACTCTGTGTGTACAGTGTGTTGGTGAGGTACCGAGTGGTTCAGTCCGAAATTAAAGAGTGTGTAATGTAACTGAGCTGATCAACACTGATCTGTTCCTCCTTAAGATTTACCCTCTATGTATTGATGATGATGATGATGATGACTGTGATGGTGAAGACATTAACACACACCTCTAAAATCTCTCATAGCTGTTCCGCTTCATTGAGACCTGATGAGAGTGAAGGTCATAATAATGTGATTTAAATCATTTATTTACAGTCACGCTTCAGTCTCGGGATGAGAGGAACAGACCCATCAGCTAAATAAACAAATAAAGAAAACATTACTAAACTAAATAATAATTAAAGTATAACAAAGACACTGGGTTTACACGGTCACCCATCTGTATATAAATATACATAAAATAAAATAAAATATTAATCTTAAATCTGTCTGAATCTATAAAAATCTTTACAGTTTTGTAGAGTGGGGAAAATAAGTATTTGATTTACTGCCTGTGTGATTTTTAAATAATTAATTTGTATTTTATTGCATGAAATAAGTTTTTGATCCACAACCAACCAGTTAGAATTCTCTCTCACAGACCTGTTAGTTCGTCTTTAAGAAGTCTCCTGTCCTGAACTGTGTTCATTTCATTTGTGTTAACACCCTCAATCAAACCCACTCCAACCTGTCCACCATGGACAAGACCAAAGAGCTGTCCGAGGACTCCAGGGACAAAACTGTAAAACCTGCACAAGGCTGGGTTGGTCTACAGGACAACAGGTTGGTAAGAAGGAGACAACTGTTGGGGCAGTTATTAGAAAATGGAAGAACCACCAGATGACGGTCAGTCTTCCTCAGTCTGGGGCTCCATGGTGGGGTCAGGAGGGGGACAGGACGACTGCACCGTACTGAATGGAGGATGGACGTGGTCATCTATCACAAGATTTTGGCCAACAGACTTCTTCACTCAGTAAGATCATTGAAGGTGGGTCATGGCTGAAACACACAGTCAAGGACACTGTGTGGAGGAGTGGCCCCGTAAGAAGCATTTAAAAGGTCCTGGAGCGGCCGAGCGCGTGTCCAGACCTGAACCTGATCGAAAATCTCTGGAGGAGCTGAAACTCAGTGTTGCCCAGCAACAGCCCAGAAACCTGAAAGATCTGGAGAAGGTCTGTATGGAGGAGTGGATCAAAATCCTGCTGCAGTGTGGAAACTTGGTGAAGACCTACAGAAAACATCTGGTGTGTGTAACTGCAAACAAACGTTTCTGTGTCAAATATAAACTTTTAAAAACAATAAAATAAACCATAATCAAATTACAACATATTTTATTTTCACTCAGCTTTGTTAAAGGGGCCATTTATTTAGTTTACATTATTTAAAATTTATTATTAGACAGGTTGAAGGCTTCAGAGTTTATTAAAGAAACTCAGATGATTTTATACAGTTTTTATAAACAAATCAGATTAAAGATGTAGAAAGTGTTTAAAGGAACTGTACAGAAATAAACTGTAAACATAATCAGAGCTGTGTGTCAGGTTTCATCTAAACAGATTTGAAAGAATTGATCTCATCAGTTTATAAAAATTAATAAAATAAATTTATTCCAGAGTGCAAACTGATTTATAATTCACACAAGTGATTATTACACTGCCTCCGAGTCCGCCTGGCTCTGGATCTGGATCTGAATCTGGATGTGGATCTGGATCTGAATCTGAACAGGTTCTATTAAGACTGAATATTTTTGTCTTTTTTTGCAAATAATAATTGAAGAAAAGATAAAAGAGAATTTCTCAGTATAATAACCATCTGACCCGGTTATTAAATCACAGTATTTCACTTCATTACAACGACATCAAACTGACGACATTAACCCACACATCACCACATCCTAATCAAATAAAATACTGTGTGAGATTAAACAGAGCCGAGAGAAAAAGTCAGACAATAATGGTTATAATAAAATTGTTAACCAACTCGGAGGGACAAGTCCTGAACGTCAACCTTATAAACAAACAAATAAATAAATAAATTAAAAGATTGCACAGATTTGGTTATTTGAACTGCCTCTGGTCTTCTCTGTAGGATTTGACTGATTATCCTGAACCTCCAGACCAATCAGACGTCTCCCCTGGACACGGCTTCATAACGTCACATGACTGTTTAAACTCATCCTTAAACTTTACATTTATATAAATCTGAAATGGTGAAATTTAGAGGACGATCTTCAGAGGTGTGAAGACGACGGACGTTCACGAGGGCTGGTGTGAGATTAAAGACGTCATGTGACTCAGACGTGTGAAACGAGTGGAACAAAAAAAATCACATTGAAATGGAGAATCAGTCCAACATGTTAGTAGTGATGTGATGAGACGGAGTCTAGACACGCCCATCAGAGGTGTCTCTCCTGGTGGTCACGCCGTGGTGAGGTCATAACCACACCTCACAATTTTTATCTGTTTACAGTTACATTTTTAATGTTGTAGAAAATCCATTAATCGAGTTTGTTCCTTTTTTCTTCTGTTATATCAGTTATAATCAGTCGCTCACTCATAAAACTCTCTTTATTCTCTCAACTCAGGAACAAAAAGAGAAAGTATAAAGTAAAGAAGTATAAAGGTGTATCAGTCATGGGTGGAGGTCTGGGACCCGGTGTCACTTTGATCCCCTGTACTGACACCGTGGGGCTGCCCACCAGGCAAGTGTGTGTTACTAGTGTTTCCCTGAAGTCAAATTCTTCTGTGTACAAGCACAGTAGGTCAATCACTTCACTTTCGCTTTACTTTCACCTCACTTATATGTCATGAAGAGGGCAGAAAACTTAACAGAACTGAACTGCTGTTTGTATTTGTATAAAAGACGACCGTGTCCTACATCACCCTACTCAAGTGTAAATCACACCACCGTCTTCAGGTATTAATGCACTTATTATAAATATAACCACACACACACACACACAGAGATGTAGAAATAAACAGTAATAGAGAACTCTGGTTCAACAGTTTCCTTGGTTAAATATATTAAAGAAAAGATTCAGTGATGTCACTCACTCCTGCACACACACACACACACACACACACACACACACACACACACACACAGGTGACAGATTTGAGGAAAACCCAGTGTGTCTCCGTTATACTACAGTCTGTGTGTTCATGCTGCTCCTCCAAACCCCGCTGAACCAAACTGTAAAAGGATGAGCTTGTGGATGCATGTGTTAGTCACAGCATCTTCATCATCATCATCCTCCTCCTCCTCATCATCATCATAAGACTGACTGAGGGGGAAGTGTTTAGGAGGAACAGATGAGTGTTTATCAGTCCAGTAACACCACACACACCTTTATCTGTAATAAAACACACTGAATCTGTTCTGGTGGACTGGACCGCTCAGGACCTCACTGACACACTGTACACCGGGTTTTCCTTTAATTTGTCCCCCATTAATGTATATATGTGCGTGTGTGACAGTGAGACAGAGAGAGAGTGAGACAGAGAGAGAGTGAGACATATAGAGAGTGAGACAGAGAGAGAGTGAGACAGACAGAGTGATTAAAGGAGAGAAAAGGCACTCGTTCATGATGATGATGATGATGATGAGGGTGGTGGTGGTGGTGGTGGTGGTGATGATGAGGGTGGTGGTGATGATGGTGGAGGTTCTTGTTCCACTTCAAAGCTCATGTTGATAAAGGAACTGGTGCCCTCAGGCTGCTCCACAGTCAGAGTCTGATCTTTATCACGCTGCTGATTGTCGAAGCGGCGCTGAGCTTCATCAGAAAGACGGTCTTCCTCATCTGCCTCTTCCTCCTGAAAACAGTAGAGGTCAGTCAGGTCAAACTTTCACACACACACACACACACACACACACACACACACACATATACACACACACATATACACACACACATATACACACACACATATACACACACACACA
>JAOVVF010000002.1:3626843-3638728 GCA_028565595.1 Duopalatinus emarginatus | reverse complement strand
GTGAGGTTCTGAGTGACGTGACACTGTCGGTCACGTGAGGTTCTGAGTGATGTGACACTGTCAGTCTGTCTGTCTGTCTGATCAGATGGTTTTGTGTGACAGTAAGTGAATCTGATCCTCTGATGTCTGATCTCGCTCCTCCTCTTTACACAGGGATGTGACGTCGTGTGTGTTTCAGCTCGTTCTCTCTGGCCTCCAGCTGAATGTCATGTGTGTTGAACTTGTTCAGCATTAATTGTGTTTGTGCATGAAAAATTTCTAATTATCATCTAATTATGCACCAGTTTGTAAATCAGCGCTGCCGTTTCCTCTCTTTCTAAACGTGTATGTGGGTTTTACAGGAACATGGCCGAGCTCGGGGTAAAACATTTAGTCTGTGATGTTTATCACGAGGTTGTGTTTAAAGGTGCAGAAATAAATATAAACAAGAGGTTCACAGCAGTCGGAGGAGATAATTGTGTTACTTAACAGTGAAACTGCAGATTACTTTATAAAAGAATTAAAAAACTTTATATCATGTAAACAGAGAGATAACAGAGAATTAGAGACTTTAACACCCCCTCCCCCTCTCTCTTTCTTTCTCTCTCTCTCTCTCTCTCTCTCTCTCTTTCTCTCTCTTCATCTGTCTCCCATCTCCAACTGATTGTCTCGTTTTTATCTCTACAACACACATTGATCAGCCAGAACAGCTCTGATCTGCTGAGGCCTGGACTCCACGAGACGTCTGAAGATGTTCTGTGTATCTGACACCAAGACCTCAGTAACAGATCCTTCTGTGGATCTTCTGTAGGATCAGTCCAGACTCTCCAGTCACCCCCCCCCCACACACACACATACACACGCGCATCAGTCTCTGTCACATGACCCTGTCACTGGGTCACCAGTTGTCCTTCCTTGGACCACTTTTAGTAGGTATTAACCACTGTGTACACACCCCACATGACCTGCTGTTCTGGAGATGAACAGACCCAGTCGTCTAGACGTCTCAGTCTGGTCCTGGTCGAAGTCACTTAGATTTTTACACTTGCCCATTTATCCTGATTCGAACACACCAACTTTGAGACCTGACAGGTGACACTATAATGAGGTAATGTTAATGTTGTGGCTGTGTGAGTGTGAGTGTGAGTGTGTGTGCTGTTTCTCCTCACTCTGATGACGTGTTTTGTATTTTTTGTCTTGTTCCTCCTCTGTGTGTGTGTGAGTGTGTGTGAGTGTGTGTGTGTGAGTGTGTGTGTGTGTGTGAGTGTGTATGTGTGTGTGTAAGAGTGTGAATGTGTGTGTCTGTGTGTGAGTGTGTGTGTGTATGTATGTGTGTGTAAGATTGTGTGTGTGTGTGTGTGTGTGTGTTTCAGTGCCAAAGCTAATTGGACAGATTGACATCCCTGCTTCTCATTACGGCCATTTTTTTCTCCCTTCAGCTGAACCGTCTGATGAAATCCAGGCCTGTGAATGGGATTAAGATGTGAGTGTGTTACTGCGGTCTCGCGTCTCCGAGTCGCAACAAAAACAATCAGAATTATTTCATTCCATCAGTTGTGAATAAAAGCGTTGTGACTGGATGAGAGTTTATTTATTAGACGTATTTGAGCGTGTTTCATTTCACATTCATCACATGTGTTTTGTACTTATTAGGCTGTGGCTGATATTTTCAATCTGTTCACTTCATATCTGATATAAAAATATGAGCTGTAACAGAATGAGGAGGATCGAATTACTCTGCGAGCTGGGAGGCGGACGGCTCCGTGACCTTGTCTTTTGATTTGTGTTTATTTTTGCAGACGTGTAGCGTGTTTGTGCCTACAGAGCACATCTGTACTGCCAGACCTCACACGCTTCACTGAGCAACACACAACCAGGCCGGAGTTCTTTTCACCTGCTTATTCACACCCCATTGTTTTATGTATTTGCGTCGCACCGGCTGATTATTTTGCATATTTAGTGTAACGTCGTCTGTTTCCGAGGCGACATATTGCTCTGAGACGCAAGCAGATTTCCTATACATCAGATATTCACGACTCGCTGACTTTCTGAATCTAAAGCTCTTACTCACTGCTTTCATACACACACACACACACACACACACACACACACACACAAAATGCTAAATTGCAACTTACTCAGATAAACAGATTTATTCAATATTAGGAGCCTCACACTGATGCTTCCTAATAAATTCTGTTAGAATGTAGAATTTTATTCATACAACGTTTTTCATTTGCAGTGCAATCAGATGCAAATAAGATTACAAGAAAATAAAAAATAAAAAACTGCAGAAAAAAAGAGAAACAAAGGAAAAAGTGTGCAGGTGTTCTAAATAAGTGAATAGTAGTTAGTATGTAAGTAGAAATTAAAATGTTCAGGAAAGGTTAAGTTGTAGGAAGTAAACATGAAAAAAACAAACAAACAAAAAAACCCCAAAACATATCACATAACATTTACCCACACGTATAATTAATAAAAAAAAGTTACAAAGTAAACAGATCCATAATTAAGTAATTAAGTGTGATTTGAAATATAAAAATAATGAGTAAATAGTAAGTAGTTAAATAGTAAATAAATCTGTAAATTTTTACTTCCACATAAATAAGTTGAAAATAAGTAAATAAAAAGTCGAGTAATTGAGTGTGAAAGTATGAGTTAATAAATAATTAATAATTCCATTAAATGAGAATTTAAATGAATAATTACATACTAATGAAGTAAATATTTAAGTAAATTTGTGTCTAGTTAAAATCAAGTTCTGAGAACAAAATTAAGAAAGAAAATTAATAAAGAGTAAATCACTAATTATTAGTAAATAATTAAATAAATATTAAATAAATTATGTAAATGTGTGGGGGAATAATTAAATACATTAATTAGCATCTAGGTCACTAGGTAGATCTGTAGAATCGAGTAAGTAAATAACTGATAATAAATAATGTAATTAATTGTGTTAAGTTAATTAATTAAGTAATTATGTGGTTAGTAATGAGCTGTAAGTCCATAATTAAGGAAGCAAATGAATAAATTGTATTTAATTGTGTATGTAAAAAATATTAAGTTGTAAATAAGTAAGTAGTGATAAAGTAAATAAATAAATCCATATAAAAGTAATTAGTAATGTATTGTTGAATTATACAGTCAAATTGTATATAATAAATAATTGACTAAACAAATAAAGTAGTAATAAAAGTAAAACAAGTAGTTGTGAATAAGCTGATTTTATGTAAAGATGAATATTAAATAGAAAATAAATTAGCAGTAAATTGCATAATAAAGTAGCAAGTATTACGTAATTACATAAATATTTGAATAAATTAAATAAATAATACTAATAAAAGTAAGTAAATATTTACAGGGTATTTAAGTACATAGGTTTTATTTTTTAATTTAATAAGATTTATAAACCATCTATCAATGTTTATTAATGTGTAAATGTACTGATTAACTACCAGTGTTTATTAATTTATTAATTATTTCTCTTTTTCTTCTTCTTGTGGTTTGTGTTCAGTTTCTCTTTAATCAGGATTCGTTTCCTCCACCTCGACATGCAGCCTGTTCCTGGTCTCAATGCTGTTCACAGCTTGCACCAGTATCCAGGTGATCTGATTAACCTGCTCCAGGTTGACTTTTACCAGCTGCAGCAGCAGGTAATCACCACCACTGAGGTGATCTCCTGCAGACAGACAGACAGACAGACAGACAGACAGACAGACAGACAGGTTCACCCACAGATGCCGCAGGTGTAGAAGTTTAAGTTGTAGCTGGAACTACAACTGGAAGACTGTCTGTAGCTGGAGCTTCCTGGACCTCTGGGACACTTTCCACATCTGGATCTGTCTCAGCAGCTGGAACGCTGTCTGCTAATGGAACTGTGTTGACCTTTGGGATGCTCAGTTCAGCTGGAAACGTCTCAGCAGCTGGGAGGATTTCTTCAGCTAAAAGTGTCTTTCTAGCTGGGACGCTGTCCATGGGTGGATGTTTTTCCATAGAGGGCATCGGGTCTGCCACTGAAGCCGGATCTGCTGCCATCATGCTTGTACAGAGTTCACTTGGGCCTCTGACTGCTCAGTGGTGTCATGGTGTTATGGTGCCACTGGTCTGCTGGTTTTCCAGTAGGACATGAAGAGTGTGTGTGTCATCGTCCACAGTGCTGGATGTAATTAATTCTGCAAGTAAGCAATTAGTAATTTAGTAGGTAATTAATGAATTAATATGTATTAATATGTAAAATTAAGAATGAATCATCTTCCTCTTCTCCTTTTTCTTCTCCTCCTGCTCCTCTTCCTCCTCCTTCTTCTTCTCCTTCGTTTTCTCCTTCTTCATCTTCTTCTTGTCCTTGTTCCCCTCTTCTTCCTCCTTCCTCCTCTTCTTCTTCTCTTTCTTCTTTTTCTTCTTCTCCTTCTTCTTCTCCTCCTGCTCCTCTTCTTTTCCTTCTTCTCCTCCTGCTCCTCTTCCTCCTCCTCCTTCTTCTTCTTCTTCTTCTTCTTCCTCCTTCTCCCCTTCTTTTCCTTCTTCTCCTTCTTTTTCTTCTTCTTCTCCTTCTTCCCCTCATTCTCATCCCCCCTTTTCTTCTTCTTCTTCTCCTTCTCTTTCTTATTCTTCATCATCATCATCATCATCATCATCATCATCATCATCATCTTCTTCTTCTTCTTCTCCTCCTCCTCCTCCTCCTCCTCCTCCTTCTTCTTCTCCTTCTCCTTCTTCTTCATCATCACCACCATCTTCTTCTTCTCCTTCTTCCCCTCCTCCTCCTCCTCCTTCTTCTTCGTCTTCCTCTTCTTCTTCTTCTTCTTCTTCTTCTTTTTCTTCTTCTTCTGTGATCCTACAGTTTATTTACACGCCTCCTTCAGTATTTCCCACAGGTCATAGTGGAAATAAAATAATAAATAATAAATACACTGTGCATCTATTTATGGCAGTCATTAATCCAGCCTATTAAAATATAATTTAACTAGAATTAAATTAGCAGTAAATTGTCTCATGTCATTCTGTCCTAATGACGTGTGATTGACATTTTCACGTCTCAGTCGTGCGAAAGCATCTTTTTATTTCGGACCTTTATTGCCAGCTCATATTAGCGTGATGTGTGGAGAGACGATTTTGAGCTGGCAGGAGAACTCAGTGTGACGTTGATTCATACATGATTCACATCCTCCATTCATGTGGAGTTGTGGAGGGATGACATTACAGGTGATACCTAAAATAACATCCCATATGGAAAAGATGTGAAAGTGACAGGAGAAAGAAAGTCTTACTGTAATAGGAGACTGTTTCTATAGTAACAGATGATTGACAGGGACGATTCCGTGGTAACGTAAGTGAGACGTAGGTGAGAACAGGAACAAGCTCGGTCGACATGATTACTCCACACTGAGACTCAGATCCAGTCTAATACAGAATGTTTGTCCTGGTCATCGGGTTTTCTATAAACAGCTGTTTATTAATCACTCCGAAAATTTTTACAGGTGACAAACTGACTGTCACTTTCACTTTCACTTTCACAATGACGGATTCTTTTCTTATACTTTGTTTCTTCACTTGCTCAGTTTCTGAATACTGAGATAAAGTTTAAAGGACATTTACAAACACTAATAATATTAATATTAATAATAACAACAACACTAATAATAATTATTATTATAATTATAATAATAATTACAACAACAAACAACAACAACAACAATAATAATAATAATAATAATAATACATTTTGGTGATATACACTGAAGAGAACTGGTCCACCAGTCTTATACTTGACTCATCTACCAATTTGTTCTTTACTGGTTTATTCAAGTAATTAGACCAAAGAGTTCTGCAAAGGTTCTTCAGGGTTCTTATGAATTTAGGAACTCATCACACATAGTGTTCACCTGTCAGAGACGTCTGTAGTTGTACCAGGGGTCCCATCGAAATGGCAGATAAACAGTCCACATTGTTATGGAGACACCACCAGGATGTGTGTTCTGTATAGACTCGTCTGTACCAGTTTTTCTGACACTTTAGTGTAGTTTCCATTTAAAGGACATTTAATTAATTTAATAATTATGTTTTTTAATACACAAGAAATAGATTTTAGATTTTAGTAAAAAAAATTATTCACAAGCTGCTTGTTTTTGAGTTAATGCAGTTCATCTAAAGGAATTTTAAATATATATATTTTTCTGCAGTGAGTGTGTTAAAAGCAAATAAAACTAAAAATCGTATTTATAATGAGTTTCATATGTAGATTTCTTTTGCCAAAAAAACAAGGTCAAGTTATAAAATAGAGTCTAATAAAAACACGACACATCCTGACTGAATTACTGCTGAAAAATAAAATATATTTTTTAAAGTTTTAAAGTTCAAAAGTTTTAAAATTGACATTTTTGGGAATAAAAATAATACTAGTAAAACCCAGAGACCAGGTCTGATCTGCTCTTCAGTTGCTCTTTGGGGTTTTTTTTGGATTCTCTGGAATTCTGTTGCTGCTGTAAGGTACCTTCTGAGTCACTGAGATCATCATGTCTGATGTTTCTTGGGCATTTTAATGGGTTTTTAGCATCAGACATTTTTACAGCCGTGACCTTGTGGTCAGGGAACTGGTCATGTGGCTGGAATGTCCCAGGTTCGATCCCTGTATAGGGCAAGACACACTGCTCCCTGGGTGTCGGGGCTTCCAATGTTGTCAAGAGAACTGTAGAAGAACTTTGACTTTGTTGGGTTAAACCTCCTCCTTGTCCAGCACATGAGCTTCTCATGGTCTTGCAGGCTGATAGGAAGTGATGTCATAGTGACAGACAGGTTGTCCATAAATGATTTTCTTGTCCACTGCCACACACTGGTGGTCACCGGAGACCTTTATATTTAACTTCTGCTGACTTGAGAACCTGGTTCATGGCTAAAGGTGTAAGGTAGATGATTTGTTGTCTCCGTTGGTGGAGACTGTCTGCAGTCAGACTGTCTGCTTGAATGTTGTGATTCCTGTCTCGTAGATAAAAGTTCACATTTTAGCTCCGGACGTGTGTTTACTGAGTAATGAAATTAACCTTTCAGTGCTGACAGATGGAAATAAATTAAACTGAGACAACCTGCAACTGCTGTCCCCTGTTAATAAATAAATAAATAAATAAATAAATATATAAATAAAGTTTTATAAGAATCTGTTTATTGTTAGTCTGAGACAATGTGAATAGTCCGACATACACGTCCCTGTGACTGATCGGTTACCATGGAAATGATTACACATTAGAACGAGTGTATTAATATAAACCTGTAGAAAATTAATCAACACCTGACGACCCAATCAACACTGAACTCAACACTACGATCTAGTCTACACACACACACACACACACACATATCAGTCAGTCTCAGTCTCCATGATCCTGTCTCTGGTACACCAGTTGTCCTTCCTTGGACCACTTTTTTTTGTATACTGGGACACGCCCCACATGACCTGCTGTTCTGGAGATGATCTAACCCAGTCGTCTAGACGCCACAGTCTGGTCCTTGTCAAAGTCACTCAGATTTTCACACTTGCCCGTTTTTCTTGCTTCCAACACATCAACTTTGAGACCTGACTGTTGATTTTTTGCCATGTATATCCAAACCTGTAACAGTTGCAGCAGGATTGAGATGTCCAGACGAGAGGGTCGGAGCTGTACGGAAGGAGTCTCCAGTGTCAGTGAGTATCAGTGATGAGTAAAGCTGTAATATGTTTTCTGAACAGAGAAGCATATTTATATTATTATATGTTATATATATATATATATATGTATGTATTATTATTATATAGACATGCAGTTTTTAAGTTTTTAATAAATAAGTATAAAATTGTACTTAACATTAATAATAATCATTTTAAAACAATAATGTTAATAATAATAGTAATTATAAAACATTTACTGTTACAGGTGAGGACTCAGCCTGATGGTTGTGGCTGTAACTCCAGCTGTATATTACACACACACACACACACACACACCGTGTTGACCAGATCCCACCAACATTAAGGAGGTGAAACTCCAGGTAAGTGATTAGCATTCTCTCTTCCCTTCAGCCGCTCACTCGTCTCCCTCTGATCGTCATCTCATCTGTATTCCACACAGTTATTCCATGCAGCAGCGGCTCATTGTGAGGGAGGGAGAAAGCATGTGTGTTTATTTGACCTCGATGATTTGAGATTTAGTCGAAGGTCGTGATAAATATTCAGGCTTTTATCTGTGGGAGTGGAGGAGTGTGATGATAAAAGCGTTTAATGCGGTCAGGAGAGCCTTCCTGTTCTACTTACAGTCCTATTACACCAATAACAGCGTGATTATATCCAGACGTGCGACTCGTGAGGGACGAGCCATATGATGTAAACACTGATTTTAATATTCAGGTCAGAATCCGAGTCGAGGCGGAAACGAGCATCAACGCGTTTATTTTGTTGTTGATTTAATGCAAAGCTTTAATTAACCTCAGTAAACCCAAAACGCTGCTTTTATACACTATCATACATTAGAGCACATGACCTAATTCTGGATTCCGATTGGTCACAAGGTCTTGATTAATGTTCTATAACAGCAGCTCTGACAGTCGAGCAGGTTTATATGAATACTCTCGCTCTAATATGTTTCTATAGTAACGGAGCGTTCACAGGGACATGTCGAGAGGATAATTCACACAGAGTGGTAAAAAAAACCTGAGAGTCTGGTGACGGAATGACTGTTTACAGCTACTATAATGTGAGTGAAAACAGGAACCGAGTCATTTCACAAAGAGTTTACAGCAGTGAAAGTAAAAGTGAAGTGACACACACACACACACACACACACACACACACACACACACACACACACACACACACACTAGTGAGGAAGTAAACACACTTGTCCAGAACAGGAGGCAGCACCTATCCACGTTACCCAGAGATCCATCTGTCTATCTAATGTTGTGTCCCCTAACACCAGACGTCCCCCCAATATCAGACACATCCGGGTATTGCAGACTTCCTCCCTCTCTCTCAGCTAATCGCTCAGAGGAAAACGTAAGCTCCTGTTTAAAGGGCTGTTTAAACTTTATTCTAGCAAAAAATCTGAT
Organism: Duopalatinus emarginatus; assembly: GCA_028565595.1. Taxonomy (NCBI): domain Eukaryota; kingdom Metazoa; phylum Chordata; class Actinopteri; order Siluriformes; family Pimelodidae; genus Duopalatinus; species Duopalatinus emarginatus. Next base: position 3,629,677 of record JAOVVF010000002.1, on the reverse strand, counting down.
CTGGAAACAGTGTTTTAATGTCACTAACAAAAATGTAATCATGCGTGTACAAAACCTCATGGAACACACGGATTATCTTTTCCGCCACGGATATTTTTCTGTCTGTCTGTCTGTCTGTCTGTCATGCAGTTTTTTAAGCATTACCATGTGATCTCCTGCGAGTGTCACATGGAAATCTACAGAGGTGTTTTTGATGTTGCTATCAGTTAGCATCAGAGCCAAAATTCTGCCTGTTTAATGAATAAAGCATGCGTATGAAGCGCAGGGATTCAGTTCATCCAATCATGCCTGCTAATCCTTTGAAGAAGGAACATTAAAGCACATTCTCACCATCGCTCCACACCACTGAATGTAATCATTGTGTGTGTGTGTGTGTGTGTGTGTGTGTGTGTGTGTGTGTGTGTGTGTGTGTTGGAGCTCAGTGCACTGTAATGTAATTACTCAGCCGTTTTGTTTGCTGTAGGCTCAAACAGACATATGGGATGGTGTAAGAGTGTAAAAGAGCGTTCCTGCTGTGTGGATCTGAATGTTCTGAGAGCTCAGGATGGCAGGATGATGCTCCTCTCCTCCAGCCAATCACTGACACATCACATAATAACACACAGCTTTTGTTTTAAACCTTCTTACACTTAATTTACTGTGACACACAGACACAGAGGCCACACCTCCTTCACTGTGACAGACACAGAGGCCACACCTCCTACACTGTGACAGACACAGAGGCCACACCTCCTACACTGTGACAGACACAGAGGCCACACCTCCTTCACTGTGACAGACACAGAGGCCACACCTCCTACACTGTGCCAGACACAGAGGCCACACCTCCTTCACTGTGCCAGACACAGAGGCCACACCTCCTACACTGTGACAGACACAGAGGCCACACGTCCTACACTGTGACAGACACAGAGGCCACACCTCCTTCACTGTGACAGACACTGAGGCCACACCTCCTTTACCATGACAGACACAGAGGCCACACCTCCTTCACTGTGACAAACCTCCTTTATTACGATAAATGCACAAAAAGGCCACACCTCTTTAATTAAACTTAACAGACACAGAGACCACATCTACATTAAGACTAACAAATACTTAGGCCACACCTCCTTCATTAGGGTTATGAGATATATAGGCCACCATACACAGGGGCCACATTGCCTTCATTAGGATTAACATACACCGAGGCCACACCCCCTTCATAAGAATTAACACACACCTACTTAATTAGGATAAACATACACAAAGGCCACACCCCCTTCATTAGGATTAACACATACCTACTTAATTAGAATACACATACACAGAGGCCACACCCCCTTCATTACGATAAACATACACAGAGGCCACACCCCCTTCATTAAAATAAACATACACAGAGGCCACACCCCCTTCATTAGGATTAACACATACCCCTTTGTTAGGTTAACAGACACAAAGACTGCTGACACCGAGGTAAAGCCTCCTGCTTTAGCACTGAGAAATATAAGCTCCACCCCCTTTATTAGGACTAATAGATATGAAATCCACCTCCTCCTTTTTTTCAGATTTATGTGAGACTGTAGTAGATGTAAAAGCCACGCCTTCTTCACTTAGACTAATAGACACCGAGGCCATGCCTCTTTTATTATGATAAATGAACCCAGAGTGCCCGCCTCCTTTAGTGAGACTATAAAAGATGTTAAAGCCACGCCTTCTTCACTGAGTCGACAGTCACTATTTATTTATTTATTTATTTTTAACTGGGTAATGACCAGAATGTCCAAACCATCTCCCTCACTTCCACATCTCAGAGTCGTCTCTCTCTCTCTCTCTCTCTCTCTGTCTCTCTCTCTCTCTCTCTCTCTCTCTCTCTCTCCTGAATGCCTGACATCAGTCTGCTGCAGTGTGTTATTACGGAGCACACGCAGGCACAGAGGAGACGTTTCAGACCTGAAATAACATCTGTAATGGAGAGTCAGGGGTTAATGAGGAGCCAAGAGAATGAAAATCAGATGAATGTCAAACCATCACAGGAAATAACTTCAGTGTGTTTTTTTTCTGTCAGACGGCAGTCTGCTCATTGTTTCACTCGAACCTGTCAAGGCTGTGACATCCATTAGCATCCTCACAAACACCACATCACAGATTATATTTACTTCTGTTCAAAAACTTTGTTCTTATTATCTGAGAAAACGAGGAACAAAGTGGAAAATGTATTACAGGCAATAAAACTCATCACCTTTAAGATAAGAGCTGCATTTTCACTTTCACTTTCACTTCACTTCCAGTTACATGTCTCAATGTGAGCTCTGAGTTTTCAATGACACATCTCAAGTCAAGTCAATGCTGAGTTTAATGTTTTGAGTTGCTTTGAGTTTTGTGTCTTTGGAGTTTAATTTTTTTTGGTTTGATTCTTGATATTTATGAGTCTACTGACCAAACCCCCTTTATTCTAATGAGTGTGCAGGCCACACCTTCTTTATACTAATGAGTGTGCAGGCCACACCTTCCTTATACTAATGAGTGTGCAGGCCACACCTTCTTTATACTAATGTGTGTGCAGGCCACACCTTCTTTATACTAATGAGTGTGCAGGCCACACCTTCTTTATACTAATGAGTGTGCAGGTCACGCCTTCTTTATACTAATGAGTGTGCAGGCCACACCTTCTTTATACTAATGTGTGTGCAGGCCACACCTTCTTTATACTAATGAGTGTGCAGGCCACACCTTCTTTATACTAATGAGTGTGCAGGTCACGCCTTCTTTATACTAATGAGTGTGCAGGCCACACCTTCTTTATACTAATGAGTGTGCAGGCCACACCTTCCTTATACTAATGAGTGTGC
>JAOVVF010000002.1:3612291-3626743 GCA_028565595.1 Duopalatinus emarginatus | reverse complement strand
ATGAGTGTGCAGGCCACACCTTCTTTATACTAATGTGTGTGCAGGCCACACCTTCTTTATACTAATGAGTGTGCAGGTCACACCTTCTTTATACTAATGAGTGTGCAGGCCACACCTTCTTTATACTAATGAGTGCGCAGGCCACACCTTCCTTATACTAATGAGTACACAGGGCAGAACCTATTTATGCTCATAAGTATGTGGGTCATACATGTACTAATGAGTATACTGGCCTTCTCTCCTTTATAATAATAAATGTACAAGGTACACCCCTTTATACTAATACAGGCCACACCCCTTTATACTAATACAGGCCACACCCCTTTATACTACTACAGGCTACACCCCTTTACACTAATACAGGCCACACCCCTTTATACTAATACAGGCCACACCCCTTTATATTAATACAGGCCACACCCCTTTATACTAATACAGGCTACACCCCTTTATACTAATACAGGCCACACCCCTTTATACTACTACAGACCACACCCCTTTATACTAATACAGGCCACACCCCTTTATACTAATACAGGTCACACCCCTTTATACTAATACAGGCCACACCCCTTTATACTAATACAGGCTACACCTCTTTATACTAATACAGGCCACACCCCTTTATACTACTACAGGCCACACCCCTTTATACTAATACAGGCTACACCTCTTTATACTAATACAGGCCACACCCCTGTACAGTCTGTGTCTCCTTTATGGCTCCTCATGGGGACTGACAGTGACAGAGCCCGGATTCAGATCATTTGAACAGTATCATCACTCCCCTATTATTTCTTCCAGAAAGTATCTGAGGGACAGAGATGTAGAGATGTAAAGTCACTCAGTCTGACTGCCTGTCGTTCTTCTTCACCCAGTGAAACTCCCACAGAGGTCTGACTTATCCCCACATCTCCATGGTGACAGCTGGGACGTGCTCTGTCTTATTAGTAGATTTGTTTGACTTTCATTCAATAATAATAACTTATCAGCTCTTATTACTGACATATTTCTGGATTATCGCACGCACATCCGATGAAATTTCCAGCACTCTCCGAGACGACTTCTTCCAGTCGGAACTGTTTCCAAGGTAACAGAAATGAAGTGTGTCAGTAAGTGAAGTGGCAAAAAACCGACTCTTGTGTTTCAACACAGAAATCACAGCCGAGGATCACAGAACTACTATAGAAACCCTATAATCTTAAAACCTTCACGGTACTCTACATCACACACACACACACACACACACACACACACACACACACACACACACAGTAATACTTATTGTGTTTACTACACACCCCACAGTCACACTCGCATGACAAGGTAACAGTTATAGCTTCTTTTCTAATGCACAAAACCCCACACAATCACATCCTCTTATATATGACAGGTTATTAAATGTGAACAGAGACATCAGGTCAGAATAAAGCTCAGCTGAGGATATGTAGCCGGTACAGTTTGCTTCTGAAGGTATAAAGTCAGGCACATAATGTGTAAATCAGACAACCAGATGCTTCACTGTTACACTGTCACAGGTTCGGTTTCTGTAAACGGTGGCGAATGTTCCAGGTACGGTGGCTGAGAAAGCCCATCACACTGCACATTAAAAACACACTGCAAATTTTCAAAAGACAAACATCAGAATGACGACACCTGAACAAGATTAACGAAACGAGCTTCGACTTTCAAAACGGGTGCAAAAAGACAGCCTGAAAGTGGGCGGAACCGTTTGAGAGCGAGCTGCATGGACCTGGATGTAGAGCCAAGAGCAGCCCCAAATCCCAGCAAGTCAGTTTGATCTGTTTATTAATGAAGAGACGGTCGGTTTACTGTGTGTATATTTAATTCCTCCTTAAGAACTGCACAGTGAGTAGTTAAAACTAGGTTGAGCCGTTCATGCAGCTCGCTGTTGAATGGTTCCGTCCACTTTCAGTGTCCCTCTGAGACACTTCCGTTGTGTCTGTAAGTCTTTTTGCACGTGTTTTGGAAGTCGCAGTGTTTTCAGTATTTGCGGTGCGTTTTGTTAACGTTATGCAGGTGCTTTAACTTGCAGTGTGATGGGCTTTCTCAGCCACCGTATCCAGGTGAACATCATCATCATCATCATTTTAAAACAGAAACGTTAGCGGTACATTGTGTTACGCGAGTTAAACTATGCTAACAACCACAGACACTCAGTTAATGCTAACTGTCGGTTATGACAGGCTTTCAGAAAAAGTACCAAGTGAGGATGTTTATGAAGGTCCACCATTTCTGTTCGCTAATGTGAACCCGGCTCTGATCTGGGTAACGGACGCTCACACAGGCAATAACGATGGCGGCCACCAGAGAAATAATTCGCCCGTAAGAAATAAACCCCAACCTGCCACGAGAGACTTGTGACTCTGCTAATGTGAATGTAACATCATAATTTTGCCACAGGTTAGCATTTTCTATCTGATGGAACTGGAGCAAATTTCCACTGGGGCTTAAAAATGCTAAAGCCACGAACATTCGAGACCGAACACGTCTCAGATGATTGATTATTTATGATTTAAGGGCAAAATTGGGTAAAATATTGCTTTTAAAGTGGGTCAGACTTAATGTAGAAAACATTAGATTTTCACTGGATACACAGTGTGTGTGCCTGGGGTTTGGGATGTTACACACACACACACACACACACACACACACACACATTGAGATAGGGAGTGTGTTTAGCGTAGCGTGGTCTTTGTTGCCCACCAGTGCTTTTAAGACATCAGGGACTCAGCATCAGGGCCGACGCTCGGTGGATAAAGCGTCCCTGTAAAAGACACTTCCTTTTTCTTTCACCGCAAACATCAGCCTCCGTGGTGACACCTTGTTACCATGACGACCGCATCCTGCTTGAAAAGAAAAAAAGACAAATAACAAATAAATAAATAAATAAATAAATGAAATCACACAAATTCTGACTCTGTCTGTAAACGGCAGACGTTTCCGTCACACTTTACCTGTCTGTAAAAAGTGTGTGATGTCGATAACGTCCTGGAAAAAACACAAACGATTTGAGAATTGTGGATTGTTTCCCGAGCGCAGAAACCAAAGGCAGGTCTATTTGCTCAGAATGTAATGAAGCGTACGGCTGTTTGTCTCCACGAGCCGCTCAAACCCAGACGGCTTGGTCGCGCTCCAATTAAGCACGAGAGCTCGTTTTTCCTTTTGTCTCGTGAAGCGGAGCGCTGCAGGCGGCTCAATGACATAAAGACGATCGATCTTTAGCTGTAATTTATGTTAAAGAGACTGAACCTGCTCCGGCACCGTTTACATGCGGACCGATCGAGAGATCTCTGTCTCGTGTTTGTTGCTCCGTTTGTTTTATGGATCGACGTTGCCTGTTTATTCTGACTGAGGAACAATTTGTTGCAGTCGATCAATAAATGATTACTAGCCTTTTTTTCCTGTTTGTTTTTTCCCGCAGGCAAAATTCTCTGGACAATTCATTCACAACAGCGGCAGAACAAACAGCCTTCTAGAGTGATTATTAGTATGCCAGATTGTCCTTCATGCTGACCAGCAACTCATCCCAGGCAGCAGAATGAGGGATGGCCCTGAGCCGGGGGGCCACGCTCGCTGCTTTCATCCGGACCGCATGCTGGCCTGGTAGGGATCCGGCTGCCAAAACTCAGCCGTATCAGGAGAGTGACATGGAGCATGGCATGCAGCCAAGTTCACGGTGGAAATACTGCACAAGTGGTAAATATGTCTGGCTGATTTTGGGCCTGGTTAATTGAATTTACTCTCAGTGTGATGATCCTCATCCCCCTGAACCGCTGATGACGTGACTCATGTAAGGAGTCTCCAGGTTTATTAACAAATACAGGACGATGGTTTTCTTAATGACACCACAAGCTGTTATATATTAAAAATATATATACAAATACAAAACAAAATTATAAACACAACAGAAAGATTTAAGACTTTTTCTACAGACACAAAAGTCATTTTTCTTTCAAATATTGTTCACAAATTTGTCCAAATCTGTGTTAGTAAGCACTTCTCCTTAGCGGAGAAAATCTATCCACCTCACAGGTGTGTCAGATCAGGATGCTGATTAGACAGTGTGATTACTGCACAGCTGAGCCTCAGGCTGGACACAATAACAGGCCGCTCTAACATGTGCAGTTTTATCACAGAACAATGCCACAGACATCACAAGTTTTGAGTGAGTGTGTATTGAGATGTTGACTGCAGGAATGTCCACCGATCGTATTTTTCCGCCCTCTTTATACTAAAATCTATCAATAAACACTGAAAACAGAACTGTGGTACAATCACAATAATACAGTCCAGGGTCAGGATGGATGGTGAGATATTGGTACTGGTGGACTGATCTACAGGACTCGACCTGCACTGCATCAGGGCCGATATCTCACCATACAGCACCACCCTCGAGTGTTTTATTGTGCCAAAAGCATTGTTACAACAAAAAAATAATCTACCAAACATGCATTTCAAAAATTTTATTTTGCACTTGTTATTGGTAAGTAAGACTGATGGTCTTAATCTGTGTAGTTCTCCATGTAGAAGACATTAAATAGTCGGATGGATTTGGGTCATTTGTGCCTCACACACTCCTGATATTGGCTGCATAAACTTACACTTTTACCCCACAGTCCATTCCCACTGCACAGCACCAGCACAATCATCCTGTCTGTGGTCTGGAGCCCCAGAAGAGCCGTTATGGTTGAAACGGACCTTACTTAAAACCTAATGTTCTTTTAAAATCACATGGTAACATGAAGCTCGGTTCCCTGCTCATTCCCTCCTGATGGAGAACACAAACGTCCAGAGGCGTTGCTTGTTTAATCGGGGGGGCAAACTGTGGCTAAATAAATGCATCTACAGGGGACGGGAGAGGTGGGGGTGGGGGGTGGTGATGGGTAACAGCGACGAAATTAAAGCTACAACTCCCACAAATGTATGGTAGAGATTGCATGGCTGTAGGGGACGTCGCCTCGAATGCTGCATAGGGAAATTAACGGATCCAGTGTGGAGGAAGTGTGTGTGTGTGTGTGTGTGCATGCGGGTGAACGTCTGCTTCTCTCCTGTGGACTGAATTAAAAAGGGTTTCATTTCCTTTCTTCCATTTGTGTAAAGCAGAAAATGTCAAGGACTTATCTAAATGAAATTTCTGAAAAAATGACGACCAGAACATCACATGGTTTTCCTCCATCCACGAGTCTGTTGGTGAGCTGGACAGATGGGCTTCATGTCCTCTCATTTAGATCTCCATCCAGATCCGGCGGCTGTGCCATGAAAACACAACCCTGAGACGTATAATATCTTTAACATCTGCCTCAGTGGTCTGATTGAAATAAAGCTTATCTGAATGAAGTGTGTTAACAGGATGGAGACGGGAAACGTTCATGAGGTCGTTGAAAACAAACCTGTGTGTGTGTGTGTGTGTGTGTGTGTGTGTGTGTGTGTGTGTGTGTGTGTGTGTGTGTGTGTGTCGGAGGTAGTTTATAGTAACGTGAAGTAGGAAATCTGTCCTGTGGGGGCGATCCTGAGACACTGAACTGACGAGCTGAGGATCAAGGTGACTTCTGGATGAGGTTAAAAAAACAAACACTCGAGTAAATATGGCAGATTAAGTCATTATTTCAGCGAGCACATGGCTTTATGGTTTATTCATCCACTCTGACGGTTTCACTTCCATGTGGAGAGTTGAATGTAGAATGTTAAAGTGACTCTTATACTGAATATGAGGGAATGTGGAATCAACAGAAAGATGAAAAATATGTCTTGAGAAATTTTATAGTTTGCTATAAATCAGTTATTATATCAGTGGATGCGTGACAATGGACAAAGTGGAAAAACATCTTGACTGTTTCATGTCAAGATGTACAGTGTCAGTTAGACAGATGGTTGCTAAGTAACAGTTTGCTTCATGCACATATTCACACTGTTTTATAGATTGATATGAGTTTAATGTGTACATTTCAGTCTGTAATTTATTTCACATTTTGCACCTCCTGGCTGGCTCGCCAATTCTACTATAGTCAGTATTTTGCAGCCCCAGTCTGTTTCATTGGTTGTCATATTGAATTCCAATGGTTTCTACCAGATGTTCCTATTTGTATTAGACATATTTCTCTTTCTTGTTTCTCTGAGAATTTGGGAAGCAAAAATCTTCATTCTGTTTCCACTGGGATGTGTTTTTAATAGGTACATTAGATACTGTGGAGTATATACAAGTCAAACAGAATGTTATACATCAATCAGTTCTTACTGTGATGTAGTGCTTTTGTTAGTGCGTGTGTGTGTGTGTGTGTGTGTGTGTGTGTGTGTGTCTTTGATTAGCCATTTGTGTCTTTTAGCCATTATGTTTTTCTTTTATTTACATTTATGTTGTGAAAAGCTATAAATAGAATATGATTTATTTATTTATTTGTTTGTTTGTTCATTTTATTTATTTATTTGGTTTATTTATGCATGTATGTATTTGTTTGTTTGCTTGTTTTGTTTTGTTTGTTTATTTATTAATTTATTCATTCATTCATTCATTCATTTATTTATTCATTCATTTATTCATTTATTTTTGCCTTATTTGTTCCTTGTGCACAAATTCAAATCTTGTAAACATGCCGGTGGGTAGAAAAGCACAGAGGATCTCCCCGTCTCTTATGCGAGCTTTTCTTTTTTAGCATCCACTTATCATATCTCTGCCAAAACTGTACATTTGTCTCCACATAATGACATCTCGTCAGTCACCGCAGCTTCACTAATGAACCACGTTGTTCGCTAATATCTGCTGAAACTTTACGTTTGTGTGAGCGTCACAGTGATGGAAACGTTACATTACTAGCATGTGAGTTCAGCTAGTTCATTAGCACATCAGTCCTAAATCAATAAACCCAAACACTCGTTTCTTCTTATCTCATGGTTTCATGTACAGAGCAGAAAAACTCACAAAAGGTTATATAAAGCTTATGAAATAAAATAAATATTTCGCTATGTTTTAGCAGAAGACTGTAATTAGTTCCTCGGCTGAGAATCCAACCAAATCTCACTGCTCCTGGAAAAAAAAGTTTATTTTTACATCCTGTTCCGAGAGCTACAGCAGACTCAGATATTAAGCAGCTAAATCTGGGACATGACCACATTATGTGCTACTTTAACAGGACAGAAACGCTGGCTCCTCCACTCCAGTTAATTACACAGCCTCTGTTAATTAGTGATAAGTGAATTGTAATATTAGTGAAATATCAGAGCTCAGCTATCAACAGGTCTGCAGTCTTTCTGCTCGTGTTCTTTGCTTGTTAACAGAACGTAAACGTCATGAGGTGCTGCTAAGCTTGAGCTTTAACGAAGAGCACCAGTTTAGGAAAAAAATCTTCTATGTTTTATTATAGGACTGATGATAAGCTATAGAGGGCAGCAAGTAGCCATATGAATGTTTTTATGGCCACACTGCCATAATTCCATCATTACTACATAACTGGGATGGACGGATCTTCAGCCCTGCAACTGTAGCTTCAAGCTGTTTTTTAGATTTTCTTTTTAAAAGTTAAGGTTTTAACATGTTCCTGGTTCGACTATATTACTCCTGGATGCCTCACTAACTAGAAGATTTGAATTAAAATGTAATCTTTTGTCAAATTGATAGATTATCATATCTTTTACAGAGCCCGGCCTGTCAGATTGGTTGATTGTTTGGTCTCCTAGCTGACTCAGTATTTTTATTATTATTATTATTATTATTATAATATTGCACCTCCTGGCTGGCTCGCCAACTATTCTATTGTGTATTTTTATAATCTTAACTGTTTTTTTTGCCGCTCCTGACTAACTCCCCCAACTCCCCCAGGCCCTGTGGTATGAGGCTGCCCCCACCCAAGTGTGGCAAATGCATTCACTGCCCCCTAGTGTAGGTTTGTTTCACTGCACGAATGGGTTAAAAATGGAGGTCACATTCCTCTGTGGGCATCAAAATACGCAAAGCGTTCACTTTTAATACAACTTTTAACAAATGTCACTCAGTCATATTAACTTGTAACCACTGGTGAAAATGGTTCTACTGTTAGTTATATTTCCATAATTACATTTCAATCAGTTTTTATTATTATTTGTTTGGTTTTGCTTTTTAAACATATCTTAGGATGGAATTGTTGATTCAGCAGCTGTTTAGTACTTTAGTGTTTGTCGAAACTTCTGGAGGTGTTTTGTCTGGATTGCTGATGTCATTATTATTCAGTATGCTTTAGGCTTCTGTGTTCAACATGGCCATCATATCTCAAAGTGCAATACTTTAAAGTCTTCATCACTTATTCATTAACGGCTGTGTTTGATCGTTAATAATTCAGAAGCTTGGCGTCATTCCTGAATTTGTGCAGGCGTAGAGGCTGATGTAGTGTTTTAGTGTGTGGTTAACAAGTGTCTTCTGAAAACCAGCATAAACATGGGACACCACTACGCTTAGAATAAAAATAATGATAATTTATTTAGGTCATGTGCTGTGAAAATACCTGTCTGACTGTCTGTCTGTCTGACTCTGACTGTCTGTCTGTCTGTCTGTCTGACTGACTTGTTTGCTTTATTTTCTCTATTCTATTTCCAATTTCAAGTGATTTTGCTCTCCATCGTTGGTTCCTTAATGTTAAAATGAGTATAACATGTCCGTTTCTTTCATTCTATTCAATTTCTTTTAAATTTCTTCCTTATTCTTTCTCTCAGGATCTTCTCTTACTCTCACTTTATTTGTCTCTCCGTCTTTTTGTATTTTTCCTTATGTTCTTCTTCCTATCTCTGTGGTTTTCAGAAACGTCCCTCTTTTGTCTCGCACACATCTTTTTTCCTGTGCTTTTATTTGATCTCAGTCTGACTCGAGCTATAAACAGAAAGTAAGAACAGGAACGAACTTGTTTGACTGGTGTTCAACAGCTTTAAATGTAACTATAAGGGATAAAAAACACGTCATTCTTTACTATGTATATAAAACATCTGTGTGTTTTTAATTTTACTTAATGTGGCCTTACTGAGTTCTTTTCCACTATGGAGAAGAGAAGAAACACAACATACAGCACTGCAGTAGTTAATGGAGCATTTAGTTCCAGTCTGGCTAAGGCTCTCTCTCTGTGTGCGTGTGTGTGTGTGTGTGTGTGTGTGTGTGTGTGTGTGTGTGTGTGTGTGTACACGCTCTTGGCTCACTTCTAGCCAATAACACGCCCTTGCGAAGCATCTAGATGGCACATTGCATCTGAAGAGCACTTTTGACTCTGAAGTGAGGACGAGTGTATGAAGAAGCTTTTCAGAGAATCCAGGGTTACCATACAAACTGCAAGGCATCATGGGTAATCAACTGAGAGAAGACTGGCACTCTTCTTTGGAGGATTATTTGCAGAAGATGAAAGAACCATGAAGTGTGAACATGATTGTAAACAGATTAGACACCTAGCTTGCTCTGTGACATCGTTATAGACTCGGTCACTTGGCCACCTTACGGCTGCTCGCTTCCCTTTCGTCTTTCATTCCAGGGATTTTACAGGGTTGGTAATAAACATGGCAGTCTCACGTACATACAGATTTGTATATGTGTGGTGTAAAGATGGGACGTTGGCATGATCTTGTATGTGCTTTATTTGGACAAATCCAGAAATCCTAATCAAACACTGACCCAGAATAATCTACCATCAGAACATGTTTAAGAGTCGATTATGATTTTACAATGAAACATTAAAACAACTGACTATAAACTAGCAAACTAATTAATAAATGATATGGAGTGGGTGAACACATTAGGATAATAAAGCAATGACAAGGTGAAGGGGTGGAAAAAAAAAATTACAATACCACAAATTGTGTTTCCCTTCTTAACAAAAACAACTAATTAATTATTAATTAACAATTATTAACTAATTTTATTATTCATTAAATAGGAAGTTTTTTTTATTTATGATTTTAAAATATATAAAAAATAACTGAAATTGGGTTTGATTTATTTGTTAACGTTTCACAATTTAAGTCATAAAAGCTCTGATTTTTTCCCGTTACTATTCAAAGGGTGAGATTTTTATTTAGGATTTTTTTAGCCAAATCTAACCGAACATTTCTGCCAGATATTCAGATTTTCTGGCTGGTGATGAATTCCAAAATCTCTGCATACTCATCATCTACTTCTCCAAATGAAACCACGAGTCACGCCAGGTTTACTCATCTAGGACTGATCATCTAATTGTGTAATTCTGGACTCAGTTATTTCACATGTTCTTCCTGGCTGCTGTTATGGATATAAAGTTTCAGTGAATTAATGCAGATCATAAGTGAAGGTTGGTGGAACAGACGATGGTGTTTGTAGGTTAAAGTTTTGGTGAGTTGACATAATTTTGGCAAGAACACAGAAGCCAGAGTGAGAAGAAAGGAGCTGACTGATTTACTGAGGTTTCATGGTGGGATTTTTGATAAGGCTGAAAAACGAAGAGAACCAAAATCGTGGTCACATGACTGTGCATGATGTAGAACAATAAACGTAGTAAAATTTCCGAGCATTTTTTGAGATATCGACATTGATCCAAAATCCGTCCTGTTGATGGCAGGTGTGGTCATATACAGCCTTGGATACCTGCACTCGTTCACTGGCCACGCCCATTTTTATCCTTCTTTGTCCCATTTATTTTGATGTGGAATCACAACATTTGTATTTAAAAGGTACGTCGATGTGAGATATGGACTCCTGTCACTGGTCCGTCCTGTTACTGACACACAGGCAGTCATAGAGATTTAATATATCCACACTGGTTTATCTGCCACGCCCGTTTTCATCCCCCTTGTTTATAACCCCATTAATTTTAATAGAGAACTACACAGATGTGATTCATGTGTTTGAAAGGTACACTGATGTGAGATATGGACTCTGTTCCCACTCTAAAACATCTGTCCTGTTTCTGACACACAGATTTGGATACCTGCACTCATTTACCTGCCACACCTGATTTCATCCCTCATTTTTAATCCCATTCGTCTTTATAGGCAGGTTTAAATGGAACATTGATGTTATACACACACACACACATACACACACATACACACACATACATACAGACATACACACACACACACCTGCGCGCGCACACACACACACACATTCACACACACACACACTCGTTCTCACCTGTCTGAGGAAATATTATTGCTAATGATAATGTTGCTTTTAATGCTAATTCCTAATGCTATTTTTTAATTACTAATGCTAATTGCTAAGGCTATTGGTGCTGCTAGTGCTGACTGCTAATGCTAATTGCTAAATCTATTTTCTGGCTGCTAATGCTAATTGCTATTTCTAGTTGGTAATGCTAATGCAAATTCTAATGGCTAATGCTAATGTTGGTGCTAATGCTAATTGCTAATGCTAATTTCTGACCGCTAATGCTAATCACAAATACCAATGTTGGCGTTAATGGTAACCACTAACGCTAATTGCTAATGCTAACTGCAAACGCTAATGCTAACCTGCTGCATTAATGCTAATTGTTAATGCTAATTGCTAAATTTCTGCGTTAATGCTAATATCTAATGCTAATTGCTAATGCTAATATTTCACATCTTTGTGTTTTTATGCTTTATTGTTGGATTAAATAAAGTGTAATATTATTAATCATCTCCATCCGTAGTTTCCTCTGGACACGACTGATTTCTCCATCTGCCTCATTTGTATTAATAATATTTTATGGTAACAAAATAATGACAATATACTAATTTATGGTCATACGTATTAATAAATAAGCACCACGTCGCCTCAGTGATGTCAGGGTTGTATTTGTGTATGCACTTCATATTTTATAACTAAAAGACCAAGCGATAAATAGAGAAGAGACAGCAGGATTTTCGGAGGACTGATATACAAGCCATGCGTCAGTGTCACCCCTTTGGCAATTTGCCCTCCTACACAATTTCCCTGTGTTTTCGAGAAGGCCAGATGGTAACAGTGTGTGTTCTGCAAATAATAACACGGAGGATGATAATAAAATATTGTAAGGAAGGTTTTAAATATACAGCCGGCGATGAGATGGTCTGACATGGTCTCCTGGGATGAGATCATCTTCAGTGATCATGTGGTCTCCTGTGAATACCCGGTCTTTAATGATATGACCTGCACTGATGATCATTTACAGGTATGTGTAGCACGGATGCTCGGAAGGAGTCTCCAGTGTTTGTTTATGTAAATAAACAACAGAGAACACTGAAGACTATATAAACCATATAATGGATAAAAACATAATCTTCATCACGCCCTTCTTCATTCAATCATTTTCCTTGAACAGCAGCGTTTTACTCCTTTATTTATTAATATTTCACTTTATTTTATTGCTGTTGTCTCTGAACCCTGTGGTTTTATCTGGTATAATTCAGCTCTTCTTTCACAGATCTCAATCTCATTACAGCTCTGTAATGCAGGACATTAGGGAGGATGTGTACTTGGACAGGAAATCTATGTGATTAGGAATTAGCTCCGATTCCCTGGTGTGCTGCTGAAGTCTAACAGAATGACGACGCCTACACTGGACACACACTACGCCGAGAATCGTCCAAGCAGCGCTACGCTGATATCTAATACCGACACAATGATCAAATATTGTATTGTGTCAGTGAGGTATGAGTACGATGCAATAGACTGAAGTGCCTGAAAAACTGGTACACCAGTCTAACACTTGGTAGGTCCCCACTGGAGTGTATCCTATATGTACTGAACCCCAGACGTCCTCCAGGCATCCTCACAGTTCTGTTGTATTCTGAGGTGGAGGATTTCTGTGTTCCACAGTGTGTCACATGACGTCTCAGACATGTTCAATAACGTCAAGATCAGGTGATTTAGGTGCGAATGACTAATCCCCAAACTCGGACGAGTGTTCCTCTAACCATAATCTGGAAGAGGACAAACCAGTCAGAATGAATACAGGACATGAACTGGTGGAACTCATCACACATAGTGTTCACCTTTC
This sequence comes from Duopalatinus emarginatus, assembly GCA_028565595.1. Classification (NCBI taxonomy): domain Eukaryota; kingdom Metazoa; phylum Chordata; class Actinopteri; order Siluriformes; family Pimelodidae; genus Duopalatinus; species Duopalatinus emarginatus. The sequence goes on along the minus strand of JAOVVF010000002.1, from coordinate 3,613,778 downwards.
AGAGACGTCTGGAGGTGTCCCAGGGGGTCCAGTGGACTGATAGATAAACAAACCCCACATTGTTATAGACACAACACCAGAATATATATTTTCCATAAGGCTCGTCTGTACCAGTATTTGCCCTTCAGTGTAAATATACTCTCAGTCTCTCTGTACCTCTCGTTGTTAGTGTGTTCTGGGGAGATGAAGGAGAAAATTTAGTTTTGTATTTAATAATAGCACAGAAAGTTCGGCTTGTTTCCTCGCTGTGACTCAAAGTTTCCATGAAAAGCCGAACTGCAGGGAGTTGAGCTGCTTCAGCAGAGCAGAAACACACCTTCTCAGTCCTGACAAAAACATTAACGGACCGTTTAAAATACCAAAATACCAACGTTACACTCGATTCACTCAGGAAGGCAGTGTGTAGAGAGGCAGGGCCTGCTGTGAGCCGCCACAGCTTCCAGTTACACTGACACTCTCATCGTGTTTGGTAAAAAGCTTGAAGCAGCGATGACGAAACACTGAGATAAACGAGCGGAAAATGACACGTCCACGTTTTCTCTCCTGCTGTGATTGGATACTGATTACATTTTAGTGTATTACAGCTGCAACTAATGATGAAACTGAAGTCCCCCCCCTCACCCACTCCCAGAAGACAGCCGTCGCCCTCCCTGGTTGGTTGGATACGTCTAAATTAGGAAGAAAATCGATATCAAAATAAATGAATCATGTGACCTGAATCATTTACACCGGTAAATCATGTCTTCTAGATTGGTTTCTTTGGATTCTAGAGTCTCAGAGAAGGAGCGTGGTGTGAAAGTCAGGCAGAATAGAGAGAATAAATCTGTGCTTATTTCACCTGTAGGGCTTCTGAGTTTATGTACCGTGAAAAAGCCCATCTTTTGGACAAACCCTTACGAGATAAAAATCAATTTAACAGGTGATACAGGAACCTCGTTCCCCTGAGCGACATCATAACTGGTGGAAAAAGAAAATCAGAATGGGCAGGAAATACGATCTTACCCAGAAATCTCTGCCATATTGTTGGGCATGTGTGTTTATAAATAATTAACTAGAAGCAGATTTGTTTCTTTTGCTTGAAGATAAAGATTTAAATATCTGTATTTAAACGAATTGTGGCTCAAACATATTGTTTATCTGAGAATCTGAAGAATCCATTAGAACAGTATATATAGAGTCATTAAGTTATATGTAGTGATTAAAAAAAATTCAGTCTGCAATAATCAGATGGCCTGTTTTACACCTGTCCTTCAGTCATATTTATCTGGATACCAAATGAACACATCTTCAGCACATATAGTCCACAGTCTATCATGTTGTAGGAGAAAACCTGCAGGAACCCTACACACTACTCAACACTCAGTAACTGACTGCACACTACTCAGCACTCACTACTGACTACACACTACTCAACACTCAGTAACTGACTGCACACTACTCAACATTCAGTAAGTGACTACACACTACTCAACACTCAGTAACTGACT
>JAOVVF010000002.1:3589375-3601019 GCA_028565595.1 Duopalatinus emarginatus | reverse complement strand
TGTTGATGTTGGTGTTGATGGTGGTAGTGGTGATGGTAGTGGTGGTAGTGGTGGTAGTGATGGTTGTGATGGTGATGGTGATGGTGATGATGGTGGTGGTAGTGATGGTTGTAGTGGTGGTGGTGATTTTTTTTGTTTACATTTTATTCAAACAGAAAAACCTGGATCTACCTTAAGCCCAGGATTAAACTGCATATTAAAATCCAAACCTAAAGTAATATATATTAAACACTAAGCCCAGCTCTCAGTCCCAATATCCTAACTATAAATCTTTAAGTCCCATCAATAGGCCTCTAATCCAATTCTCCAAATATTAACCCAAATCCCATTAACTTCAGCTCTAATAGTAAACTCCAACTTTAAACCTGGACATCTAATCCTGAAACCTAAACTCGAGCCTAAATCTTAAATTTAAACTCTAATCAACCAACAATAATATACCTATACACCTATATACACCTCGACCCTAAACTATTAAAACATATTTGTGAAATTTATAGGTTTTATGTCTGAGTTTAGTATCACATGCCTCCAAAATTCCAACAATAAACCTAAACCTAAACCTAATCTTTATTTTATTTTAACATTTATATAACCCTAAAACTCATCTCTAAAGTATAATCTTGAAGCCTAAACTCTAAACCTCTAATTACCAACACTACAATTTTAACTAAACTCCGAATCCTGAACTCTGAATCCTGAACTCTGAATCCTGAACTCTAGATCCTGAACTCTGAATCCTGAACTCTGAATCCAGAATTCTGAATCCTGAACTCTGAATCCTTAACACCGGATCCTGAACTCTAAACCCCAGACTGAACTAGTTCAGGTTTATAACCATAAGAACACACATTAAACCCTGAATCCCATCCTGCTTCACCTCACTTTGCTGCTCTGTAAAACGACTAAGAATTTATTGGTGTATTTTTTTCTCTGCTCTCCGAGTTTTATATCACTGATGCTAATGAGCGAATAAAACTCGCTGCATAAACGTTTTTTACATCCCACTTAGAGAGGAACACATTTAAACTGAAGCAGGTGTCCAGAATATAAACTTATGTCTGCTTTAAGATGCTTTTAGCCTCTTATGTGTTTTACAGTCGAAGCACAACTCAAAAGTACTTTATTATATAACCAGCCACTTTTTACCAAGATATCTTCTCATCAGTGGAATGACTAAAATGACTGTAATAAAAGTCAGAGTGTTTATTACAGACACTCATCACTGTCCATCCAGACAGAAGATAAAGAATTAGGGGTTAAAATGTGATCATACACCAGATCAACATCAGGGGAAATGTTCAGAACCAGATAAATGGAGGTTTACATGTTAATGCTAAAGTGGCTAGTACTGAAATAAACATCATTTAAAATGGGCAAAATACAGTAACAATATCTTTATATCATATAATATCATATATTTATATCATCTATCATAGATCTGGGTAACTATTAGTAACAGTGTAATGAATTATAGTCAGTTTGTTTTTTGTTGATTATTAACAGATCAGAGTAACATAAAGATTAACTGTGATTGTTTACTTCATATTTATGCTAATTGTTAATGCTAACTTTACACTGCTAGTTGAGATAAAACAGCCTGATGCACACCGCATGCTGTGTCTTTATTTAACATTCACATATACATGTGTAAAGAAACAAATGCTAACGGACAGCTATTAGCAACTCTCGACACATTGCAAGTTGATTAATAATGAATTAAATCAGTAAAACTTAATAAATCATCCAAATTTATTTGATAATCGAATGTGATTGAGTGATTTTTGCTAGTTATGTATGGTAATTTTTTATGCTAGTTATCTGTGCTAGTTATGTATGCTAGTCGTTTGTGCTAGCAATTCATGCTAGTTATTGATGTTAGTTGTGCCGTAACTATATTATCATTTCACTCCTAAATGTTTTTTTTTCTACACCTTGACATATAAACAACAGAAATTTTTATTATATAGATGAAACTTTGTGTTAAATAAACAAACATCAACAAACGTCTAGTGATTTTATTTTGAAATAAATTTACATTAAATTATTATTGCTAACGAATTAGCCGTAATTTCTGTGTATGTTTATTGACAGACGAGTCTTCAGGTCTAGAGTAAATAATTATCGTGTTTTAGAAAGTCATTAATTAAATATTTTTTAGTTACTGCGTGTGATTCATCGATCCAAATTCCGGTTCAATTCCTTTTTCGGAAATTTCCAGAGAGAGAAAGGAATTCATTTGGCTCGTAGCTTCTTAAACCCCAAAACATTCACGCAAATGCAGAAGCAATTAAGCGTTGCTTCTAATGACTGGATCTATTAGGGATGTGTAATGATTGAATGAATTCCCTTCGTTCAGCTAAATGAATGCCTCTTATTTACCAAAGACTCTAAATCCGTTTCATTTTTTCCCTCTGAAGCACTTAAAGGATGAGTAGATGGCTAATGGAGGATGGTGTCTTCTGAGTATTTTTTTGCTCTAGTCTTCAGGGAACTAAATAAATAACTAGGTAACTAACCATTTTCACAAATGAACTCCTCAAATGCATCACAAATAGCCATTTTTTACATTTCCGTCGTTTCTTGACGCGGTGTTGCGCGGCATTATGAATGATTTCCTGCCTTCCCGTGGCAGCGGCTCATGTGTTTAAATGTCAGACGGGACGATGAAACCCATTACGGCAAATAAGAGAAAGTAGCCGAGCATTAAGTTTTGTCTGATAAACAATCAGTCTTCAGCGAGATATTATCCAGAGGCAATCAGCTCTCCATCAGACTTGGTCTCGGACCAGGACACAGCATGAAAACTGAAGGAGAAACCTTCTGATTAATGGCACTTTTCAGAACGTGTGCTTTTTTTATACGGAGGTCTGATTTATACCACAGAGCTGCAGAATTCTGGAGTGTGATTGGATCAAAAGGTGTTGATGAATGTTCTAGGACAGCAGCTCTGACCGTAGTGCAGGTTTATATTAATGCACGCATTCTAATACATTATCGTTTCTATAGTAACAGATCGTTCATAGGGACGTGTCCAGCGGACGCTACGCTAATAATAAACCGATCAATAAACGTTGCTATGGTGAAGTTTTTTTCACGAGAAGGAGAGATGAAGCTTTCGGACATCTTCAGGACCAAGCTCGGGCAGCTTCACATAGTTTCCAGTGTCCGTGTGGGTTTCCTCAGGGTCTTCTGGGTTACTCCAGGTTCTCAGGTGGTCTAGAAGTTCTCAGGTTTTCTCCAGGCTTTCAGGGTTTGTTTTTTGGTTTTTGGGTTCTCTCAAGGTTCTTAGGTTTCATCTAAATTCTCATGTTTCCTCCAGACTCTCAGAGTTCCTCAGGATACTAAGGTTTCATCAAGCTTTACACATTTCCTCCAGGTTCTCAGGTTTCCTAGATCTTTTTAGGTTTCCTCTAAATTATCAGGTTTCATCAGCGTTCTTAAGTTTCTTAAGTTTTTCCTTTAGTTTTCAGGTTTCTTACAGCTTCTCAGGTTTCCTCAGGGTTCTCAGGTTTCCACTATGTTGTCATGTTTCCTTGTTGTCCATGGGATTTACTGCTAGCGTTCTTGGGATTAGACTTGAGGAGAACATCGTTCTGGGTCTCCTGATTTCTGAAACATGGTGAAAGTTTGGTCCATTTGTCAGGTTTTATTTTCCAAGTCATTCATTCAGATAGAGGAGAAATGTGTAGGAGGCAGATGAGTAAGTGGTTTCAGAGGTGTTTTTTTTGTAAACCATCTGTTTTGGCTGTGAAATGTTAGAATATTCTTCACTGTTTACCCATCTGCCCCAGCGTGGATCAAAGCCAGAGATGTCCATGTTGCAAATTGACAACAACACCAAAATCTATTTTAGCTCCTTTTTTTTACTCTCGGTGCATCTGCGAAACTTTCCTGTGGTCACTCACAATTAGCCCCGAAGCACTCGTCCCTTCTGGTGTGATTCAATTTAACATATGCTGTTAAAGTCGGAGAGATAATAGAAAAAAACCACACAGATTTATTTATTTGTTTGTTTGTTTGTTTGTTTGATTATTCATTCATTTGTTTATTTATTAATTTATTTATTCATTTGTTCATTTATTCATTTATTCACTCACTGATTCATTCATTCGTTTATTCATTCATTTATTCATTCATTTATTCATTCTGAAGCGGAGAGCAGAAGAAAAGCTCAGCAGCAGAGACACACTGTTGAAACTGCATTAAAAGTCTGGCAGGGTTTCATGTCCCAATGTTGTTGAAATAAAATAATAATAATAATAATAATAATAATAAAGTCGACAGAAAGCATGACAGTGCTAATCAGGAAGTCCAGACCAGATTCGTAACCACGGAAACTGGAAATCTGAACTGACCTTTTTTCCCTCTTCAGGCTTTTTCACGAGATGCCTGTTGTCCGTGGAATACTAATCACACTTATTCCATCTGTGTGTGTGTGTGTGTGTGTGTGTGTGTGTGTGTGTGTGAGAGAGAGAGAGAGAGAGAGATGGATTGTATTCAACATTAGAAAGCTCAGCTGACCAGCTAGTGTGAAAATCTCACTCAGATAATCAACATTAAAAAAAATAGAAGAAGCACTCGAAAATGGACAAAAGCTCATCCAGGACTGATTACAGTGAGTTAGAATGAATGAGGCATTAATCTGGACAAATAATCCAGAAAGAGATGAATAAAATAGAGGGATTAGGAAGCAATCAGGTGCAGACGGAAAGGTGAGCCGCTCCAGACTCGGTCCTGATTTTAGTTCAGAATCACACTGTGGTGTAATTAAATATCATCAGAGGTTCAGTCATGACAGGTGCAGCAGAACAGCAGTGTGAAACACACCCACACCCACACACACACACACACACACCTGATAATGGCAGCCATAAATCCCAGCATGAAGACGTTTTATCTGCCCTGAAACCCTGGGGACAGATCCTGGGTGTCAGCGGGACCTCAGATGACTTTTCTGACCTTCATCATCCTCCCATCATCCTCTCTTCTCATTTCAAACCTCTCCAGTAATAGATGTCAACAACACACACACACACACACACACACTCTCTCTCTCTCTCTCTCGCACACACACACACACGCTCCTTGTAAACGGTGTGTAGAAAACCATCAAGGTGAAAACGTGGAGCTTGGAGCAGATCCTCAGTCTGATTTACTGTTTACAGAGAACATTAAATGAGAATGTGATCATTTTAGTAAAAACTGGTTCTATATAAAATAAACTCATTTTTAATGTGTGGTGCAGAGCAACATATTAATTGTTATATAATTCTATTATTATTATTATTATTATTATTATTATTATTATTATCATTATTCCACTTGCTGATCAGTTTGTATCGTCTATTACAGCTTTTAGGATCTTGACACGGGACAGGAGAAGTGTGTGTGTGTGTGTGTGTGTGTGTGTGTGTGTGTGTGTGTGTGTGTGTTTCTTTCTCTCGTTCTCTCACTCAGACACACACACACACACCCTTCAGCCTGTGACCAAATCACAGCTGAGGTAGCGTAACACACGACTTCGAGTGTTGTATTATTTTTATACAACAGTTTTTTAACAAAAGAAAAAAGAAAATAAACGTGAGGGGCCCAAAATTAAAGACTAAATTTACTTTAATATTGACAAAACCTTCTGCCAAAAATGAGTTCCACAATGAACGAGTTGTTGTTGTGCAGCAGTAAATATTACCGAAGCCTCCTGTAAAACTACCAACTAATATTAGTTTGGAATAAAAAATTAATACAAATAAGTGAAGCTGAAAGGAAAAGACGAACAACTAAAACTAACCATCATTAAAAATGTAAAGATTGTTTGTTTGTTTATTTACTTATTTATTTCGGTAATTGTGTTATTTGTACATTTCTGTTTATTGTACAGTTAGAATAAAAATCTGCCCTGTAGGATGTCAAACAGCCTCCAGGCTTCAGACTGACCAAACAGTCCGCAGGTCAAATCATCTGATACTCATCAATATTAATGTCTCGATTTGTATAAACACAAATACAAAACAACCAGCAGTTTGTGTGAATAAACCTCACCGTTACCTAGCAACGTGTCAGCAGAGTAAAACGAGTTGTGATGTTAATATCAGCAGGTCAGATCACTTCTCAACCAATCAGATTACCTGCTCCGCCTCCAGCAGCTACACATGAACATGCTGCTCCACACTGACGGTTTAATGTTAATCATCTAATAATGTAATAAAAATAAAATATCAATCAGAGGAACCAAACCAGCATATGTGACTCGATCTGCCAAAATGAGTCACAAATCGGTGTTCTATTTTTTTTTAGATACAGGCCGTTTACACGGAAATACATCAAAAATATCTATTTTTCTTTTCTGGTCTTAAATGAAAGAATATATCCTCAAAATTAATCTCACAAAGTTTAATTGTCACAATTATTGAATAAATGCTCTTAAATGGCTATTTAAGTTGATTTGCAACTCTCAAATCTTACAAAGAATGTTTAGAATTTTTTTCAGTTGGAACATGGCGCCGCCATACCATAATCCAAACAACTGTAACTCGGCAACTGATTAAGATAGGACTTTGAACAATATATCATTTTAAAGCTTATTTTCTCACCTTTTCCACCTATTTTTGGTCACTGTGACTCATTTTGCCAGATCAGGTCACATATTTATGTACTTATACTTTTTTATAAAGGACTTTTAACTTGTAATGGAGGACTTTTAAGTATACTTTTTTCCATCACAAGGTTAAATTTGTAAATCCAGTACTTTTAGTCACATCAGCTTCAGTCTTCTGTATAACTCACAGACTAGAGAAAGAACTAAATGTTGGTTAAACTTTTTCTTTTCATACTTTTCTTTTTTAAACTTTTCTTTCTCACTCTAAAACCTTCGCTATAACATGCCGTTACCTTTTGGAGGTGAGTCATTAAAAGCTTTCGGTTGGATGTTCCTCTTATTCCAACAAGTGCTTCATTTAAACAAACAGATCTGCTCTCTTGTCCAGACTAATTAGATGGAGAGTGAATCTCCTCTACGGAGGATCAGTTTCAAACCAATTATTCTTTTCACTTCTCCGCTCATTTCAGCTCTCAGTGGTGGATTATTTTATCGTCTCAGGTTCTGGGATAAATTACAGGGCAGCAAACAGCAGATAAGAATTTGATCAGCTTTGGTCCTGAGTGTCTGCTGATCAGGATGTTTAACTAGTCTGGGGAATTAATTCAGTTTCAGGATGAAGGATGATTCTTTAATTCTTCATCTAAAGGAAGTGACAGGATGTGTGAAGTGGAGAAGTTCACCAGGTCACCTGCAATGTTCCTGTGTGTGTGTGTGTGTGTGTGTGTGTGTGTGTGTGTGTGTGTGTTAGCATACTGAATACCAACTACACTGTGTGTGAGTGTGTGTGTTAGCATATTGAATACCAGCTACACTGTGTGTGTGTGTGTGAGTGTGTGTTAGCATACTGAATACCAACTACACTGTGTGTGTGTGTGTGTGTGTGTGTGTGTGTGTGTGTGTGTGTCTGTGTGTGTGTGAGTGTGTGTTAGCATATTGAATACCAGCTACACTGTGTGTTTGTGTGTGTGTGTGTGTGTACACCTTGTTTTTATGAAATGTCAGGACAATTGCCACAAAACACACATTTTCAGGATAATTATCAGGTTTGATGAAATGTGAGGACAGTGACTGGGTTCAGACTTTTCTTGACATTTTTATTGAAATATTTTAAAAAAGCCCCAAATTTTCCTTTTGGTTACTGAGGATAAGGTAAAGGTTAGGATTAGCGTCGGGGTTAGTGTCGGGATTAATGTTAGCGTTAGTGTTGGTGTTATTGTGGGAGTTAGTGTCGGGGTTAGTGTCAGGGTTAGTGTCGGGGTTAAGGTTAATGTAAGGTTTTTGGTTAGTGTTAGGATTAGGATAATTGAACAGGCCAGTAACACATGATGATTCTTCTTCTTATTATTAGTAGTATTATTATTAGTATTATTTTTCTTAGAGAGAGACGAGAGAAGGAAAGAGAGAGAGAAAAAAAGAGGAAGCTAGCAGAGTTTTGCACACAATCACACAATTTAACCTGAACTACTTTTAGACTCTTTACTTTCTTCCTCTTCTTTGGTTAATTTGATGAAAATTCACTCAGTGAAAATAAATGAGAAAAGTGAAAATAAATGAAAAAACAGAACTCGCTGCCACAGTGTGTCTGTCTCCAGAGTACTCACACACACACACACACACACACACACACACAAAATGAAGCAGAAACCAAAATAACTATGTATCTAAAAATATAAACATTTAGCTTTTTATATTTAGCCACTGCAGTAACGTCTGCTCGGGGCCGATACCAACCAGCTCACTCGTTATCTTTAGCCTATTTAACATCCTCCGGAACCTGTAATGTTATTAACACCATGGTGCTAATAACTTTCCTAGGTGTAGTGAAGAGTTAATAAAAATAATAATTATTAAATGTATTCAGTACTTTCAGTTTGTCTTTAAGCTGATGTTATGCTAACATTTCTGTGCAAAACTACATGCTAGCTATAGTTAGTGTTAGGATTGGTCAGTTCATTCTGCTGCCACCAGGGGGAACTGGTTGACCTATTTGTGAGGTAATCAGGTCTGATTTGGATCACCTGGCTGAGTCTCCATTTAAACAGATATTCAGTGAAGCCTCACCGTCACACCTTCAGCTTTCTGTGTGCTCCTGCACTAGAGAAGAGAGCAGGGACAGCGGGATCAGTGATGCCTTATAGAGGTTCACCATGTAGGATCTTTTGGCCTGAGGTAATAAGTTTATCAGGAAAAGGTTCGGTGTTGGTGTGATTCCCTTTCTTCGTGAACTGTTTCTACATTGGAGAAGTCCCCACACTATTTCCTCTGGACTTCAAGCCCTAACTCTTCTGTTCCTTTCCTCTTCCGCTCCAGCCACCGTTCACATGACCAACCCTCCCTCTCTCTTCGCCAGGAGAGGGAGCTTGACGCTTAATGCAGCTGCTTGTGCAGCATGCTCTGTCTGCCCACTGGAGGCGGAGCTCTCCCACACTCCGACGCTTCCACTGAGCGTCACTCATACTCTGCCTGCCCATTGGAGGCGGAGCCATCCCGCCGCTTTGTGCACGCCTTTTTTGGCTATAACATGCCTTTTTTGTTATTTGTTATTTTTCATTATTATTGTTTCCTTTATTTTGTGCTCTCAGGCACCTCACATACTCTCACAGATTGGCTGTTCTGCACCGGTCCATCGTCCACGCCAGTGGCAAATCATAACATTTAGTTCCTACTTATTCCACTGCAAGCTAATGTTGTGTAATGTTTAGCTAGCTAGATTTTTAATTGCAGCATAATTCACATTTTACACATAAAATATTCTATATTATATTAATACATTAAGTGAAATAGATCTTGCTAGCATATTTATTAGCGTCATCAGCAAGCTAGCTGGATTTACTAAACAGTTTCTCAAGTAAACATTTAAAAAAATAATTGCTCCTAAAATTAGATATTTGATACCTCAGAGCTGCAAATTGTTCTCTTTTTTTCCTGATATACAGATCTGCACATTGGAGTGTTCACTGGTAATAAATACGCTGTTTTGTCGTGGTTTTGAGACACCACTGTGCCGGTGAGTCCTTTGTCACATATAAAGATAAAGATAAAGTGGCAGTAAATTACAGGATATGATTAATATTTCTAGAACTCTTGTAGGTCACTGAAGGCCGGAAAGACTGGAGTAGAGAAGTTCACGCTGAAGGTCGGCTGTAATAAATGACTGTCATTCATCATATCCTTCTCCTCTTCCTCATAATTAATGCTGATGGAGCGGATTGGAGAGTTGGCTGGAGTGCTGTGTGCTGAACCAGGAGCAACTTTCTGATAAATCTGAACATTTAAAAGGTGAGAATAAAAGACATTTCTTATAACACCACAGAGCCGTTACATAGAATTTTATTAAATAAAGCTGAAATAAATGCAGATTAAAACTAATCCTAACCTTAAACATGGGTTGAAGAGATTGACTAGAAGTGGAGACTCCTTCCATAAATGTTAAATAAATAATACACTGAGCACATTATATTAATATTGTTAATGTGGAGCAAACTACAACTGATATCTGAACAAGTGCATTAATATCAACCTGTGATTCTGTGAATTCAAGAGTTAGTCTTGTGGATGACATCAGTTACAAGATAAAACAATCCTCATCCTGATTGAATATCATGACTCGGTCAGATTAGGATTTATTGAATCAGAAATCCCACACGTAGATCTAAACCATAATAAAAAAAAACAGAAACAGGACAGAGGACTAAGATGCAGTAAAGAACAGAAGGTAGACTTCAGTGTTCATTCGTCCTGAACGGCTCTAACATTCTTCCCACAACACCGTATATGCATGAGAACGCTGACATCCAGAAACGGCAGCACTGTGAGTCCACCTACGCTTAAACTCCCTGTGAACTCAATAACACCATGTTTAACTGTTTTAAACTCCTCTCACATGGACGCTTCTCATTACGCAGGTTTGGGTATATTAATCTCATCAAAACACTGTTGCTAAGTAACTGCAATATCACTAATAAATGACTAATCACTGATGTAGCTAGTTTGAGTTTTATAATATAAATAAAAAAAGGATTATAATGCAGCATAACCAAGAAATGAGACAAAATTGTCTGGAATAAATTACTAATTTTGATTAAAATTATGTTTGAAATTTACTTAGCATCGATTGCTAATTTCTGCAGGTTAAACTGTGTTCAACTGAAAACACACCGTTATCAACTGCTAACATGTGAGGGTTCAGTCAACTCAGAAATTCAACAGAAACATCAGGAACATCATTTCTCTCAGATCTGTTGATAAATTACAGAGAAAACCTTCACTTCGCTTTAGCGTTAACTTCTGAGGGCTCAGTCACACACACACACACACACACACACACACACACCAGTCCTCTATGTGTTGTATTCATTATTACTGATCCTGAATGTCAGTGTGTTTAGTAAAACTAACGCCCTGTGCTTCAGCCACGTCTTTTTCTCTTTTTTTTTCAGATTAAACTGCACTTTGTTCTAAAGCAAGATTACATTTAAGTATATTTAAAATAAGACGGAGTGTCGTGCTGTGCTGCCGCGGCTGTAATTACACCCACTTCATGTGTTTTTATCCAACTTTATAAAAGTCACTCAGTGATCTGAGTTGCTGCTATGAGACTAATGGACACTAAAATATACCATTAAACACAATTACAACACATTGAACCAAAGCTGCCAATCAAAATCTAAAGTTTTAGTGTTCTTACATTACATTTAAATAATTTAATAATTTAATGTGTCTGTTGTGGAAACTTTTACAGAAAATGTCGCTTTTGATGAATAACAATTACTTTACAATGACTTTACTATAATAACAGAACTATATGTTATTATATACATACATAAAACATTATTTTGCAGAATATTTTCCCAGATGACTTTATTAGAAAGACATAAACCGGTGTATGACAGCATGAGACAATCAATTAGTAACACACTTGAGGTTGGTGCTGTATAGTGAGATATTGTCACTGATGTGCTGCGGTCGTAGATCAGTCCACCAGTGTCGATATCTCACCATCCATCCCGACCCTGGAGTGTATTATTGTGATTCTACCACAGT
>JAOVVF010000002.1:3546627-3558480 GCA_028565595.1 Duopalatinus emarginatus | reverse complement strand
TGCACAGAGAGAGAGAGAGAGAGAGAGAGAGAGAGAGAGAGAGAGAGAGAGAGAGGGGAAGAGAGATAGAGAGAGAGAGACAGAATGAGAAAGAGAGACAGACAGAGTGAGAGAGAGAATGAGACAAAGAGAGACAGAAAGGAAACAGTGATGTCATTAGTGTTATAAATGAAGTTCGGACCACCTGCACATTCAGGCTTGTATCTAATCAGCCAATCATGTAGCAGCACACGCTTTAAACCAGCTCTGTTCAGGAGATCAGCAGTGTCTAAAACACTCAGACCTGCCTGTCTGGTACCAACACCCATGTCTCACTTAGATCAGATTAACTGAAGCTCTTGATCAGTATCTGTATGGTATACACCGTGCTGCTGCCACATGATTGGCTGATTAGATAAACAACTGTACAGCTGTGCAGACATGTGATCAGTTAAACAGATAAAAATCACGTCCAGGTTCATAACTCAAAACAAACCAGAGTTAAAGATCACACAGCATTACTGACTCATTTAAATCTACTGTAACCCTACATCTCTCAGACAATAACACGTACGTGTGTGCGTGTGTGTGTGTGTGTGTGAGGGTTCACCTGGATCTCCGAGGCAGACATGTACACAGCCAGCGTGACCAGTGAGAGGACCAGAATGATGTACGGGAAGGCGTAATCTGTTTACACACACACACACACACAGCTCATAAAGAAACACCACTTACAACATTTAAAAAATGACCCACACATGACCCAGAATAAGATGCTTTCAGTCGGAGGGGCGGAGCTTAACATGAATTGAAAAATTAAATGCAGTTCCTTTGCCTCAAACACAGCATGGCGATATGTCCTTTATTAGCTTTAGCACTGGGCTAAGCTAATGTAGCATGGCTAGCTAAGTTAACATTATTTAAAGCAGAACGTCAGGACCAGGGCAAAACAGGTAACGTGTAACTCATGTGATCACACACTGTCTCGTGACTACAATTTAAAAATAAGAGCTGTGTCCCAATTTACAGGCTGCATCCTTCACAGGACAGTGGCTGCGTCCGAAATGACAGACTTGAACACTACCTACTAGCTTGGAGCAAGTATGTACTATTTAACCGCTAATCTAGTACACCAGCATCTAGTATGGACACCACCTCAGATGCACTTGATCCACCGTCTTACCGACAACCTTTGACCCGAGACGTCACACTGCTTGTATCCCACACAATAATTTTTTATAGTTTCAATTTAATTAACTTTAAATTTTATTAGTAATTAAAAATGTTCCCTCAGCTCCGCCTACACTGAATCATAAACTCTCTCCATCTGGTTTACAGATAAAACAGGCTCTCAGTTCACTCACAGTGCATTATTGGATACGTCAGGCTCAGATAGTGTACTGATAAAGTGTTACTAGAAAATCTCTCCTGACCTGCTAGGACATCCGGAAACCTTTCACATACTACCTGATACGTACCAAGTATCCGGACGCGCTACGTTGTGTCACATACTAGATTCACATACTAACTAGTATGGGAGTAAGCCATTTCGGATGCAGCCGGTGTCTACAAAGAGGTATCCTTCGAATTAACCTCGAGAGATGTTGGCTGGTGGATATCCACCCACTGGATCCTTTGTTGCCATGGGAAAGAAGGACAGCCTAGTCATGTTAGAGACACACGTCTTCCATGACCTTTAAATCCGACCTCTGAAGGATGCAGTCCATAAAATGGGACACTAATATAGCTTAAACAAGCTGCATCTGGGTAACAGCAATGCATTCTGGGTAATTTCTGCCACTAATGTTAACAGTGATGTCGCTTCGATCCTTATCTAACAATCAGATTAATTAGTTCAGCTGATTCAGTAATAAATGGGTGTAAAATGTAGAACAAGAGTGGACAAGCGTGTGTGTGAGTGTGTGATATTGAAGACACAGCTGTGGTGTTGGTGGTGTTAAATACTCACACAGGAGTCCTCCTCCGACCGCCTGCAGGACGGTGAGGATGGGAAAGAAGTACAGAGCAGCGTAGATGCTTTTGAAGCGATCCGTCTTCCCCAAACCGCACGCAATCTTCTTCACCAGCAACGGCCGCAGCATCATCATGAACACCAGGCAGAAGGCGTAGTAGATCAGCACGATGGTGTAGCTGCAACACACACACACAAAATATTTCATTTATATACTATAACCAGTCTGTTTTTCCCCAGAACAGCAAGTCCTCAACTGTTTTATTCCTTTTAAAGAACAGCAATTTAACAATCCTTACAATTTGTATTACACAAGCAAGGGCTGGGCGATATGACCTCAACTCAGTATCACGATTAATTCAACATTCTTCCTCGATTACAATTAATCAATGATTACTTTTCTTTTTTTGTTCCTAGTTTACTAACACAGATTATGCTAAAGTACTAACGCAGAGATATTTTTTCAGTGAATATCTTTATAAATAATAGATAATAATTAAAGGAAACACACACATGAACCATTTATGGTTATTTACTAAATATCACTTGAAATGAAAAAGTCTAGTGTAAAAGTTCATATTTCAGTTTTAATATAAATAGAATAGTTTTCTGAAACGTAAAAAATTCATAACTTGGATTTCTTGCTAACAAAAAAAATATTTTAAATACCTTTAATCTGCTTAAACAAATATTATTTTAAATAACGTCACATCAAAAGTAGATAATAATTTGCATTTCTCGCTCCACATTCGGTTCCGTATTTAAGTTCACCTCCATGACGCTCGCTGGTTGAAGACTGGATGGTGCTGAGTCACATGACTAGACATTCAGTACTGTATTCTTAAAGGGACAGAACATAAAAACGCACCACGAGGAATGGATTAAGAGAAATGTAAAAACCGACACTGGTGAGATCACGTGGATTAGAGCGTCTGATTTAATTTTGATGAATCACCCAGCCCTAACACAAACCCTCACACACACACACACACACACACACACACACTTACAGGGGAAAGACGGCCTCCTGGGTGCAGTGTAGTGTGGTGATGTAGTCTGGGCTCGGGTTGTACAGCATGGTGTACCAGTCAGAGAGCATCTGGACCCTGCAGGAGCGGATGTTCAGGTCGCCCACCGGCTCGTTCAGCAGCAGGGTGATCACCGCCGCCACGCCGCACTCACACAGAGCGGTCACATGCTGCAGCACCGCACTCGAGCTGTACAAAACACCGACAAACGACAATGTCAACGATGATACCAACATCAGATTTAATTACAGAAACAGAACACACGGTCTGTTGTTTAATGACACTTAATTATTAAAACATCAAGTGAAAGTGAACTGTTTGAGGATTTACTTGATCCGTGCAGTGAAACACACACCAGTGAACACTAGGGGGCAGTAAACACACTTGCCCAGAGCAGGGGGCAGCCCCAAACCATGGTGCCCGGGGAGCATTGCAAGATTAGGTGCCTTGCTCAAGGGCACTTCAGTCGTGCCTTGCCCTGTGTGAGGACTGAACCCAGGACTTCCCAATCACTAGGCCATGGCTGCCCCCATTGTACGTCATATAACCTGTACAGGTAGAGCTTTACTACTGCGTCCTCACAGCATGATGACTCCTGTGTAAACATGACTTCAGTACGATAAACACATGTAAGATCATGCTGACAATGGTTTTTTACCTTTTCTTGCCCGAGTACCACTCGATGAAGAACCAGTGCAGGACCAGCGGCAGCATGGCCATGAAGCCTAGGTACAGCCAGTCGTAGAGCTCCGGAGTACCTGTACACTTCTGACAGATCTTCTCCAGGTTTGCTCTCTCACCTCGGGGACACACCTGTTCACACAGGAGGATGTACAAATATGCATGACTGAACGGTTGTTTAGTATCGTACACTCATTTTAACACCCTCAGGAGATGTCTCAGGAGCTGTGGTTTAGACGTCTGCACTGGGATCTCGCAGGAAGGGAGTGGGAGGGAACGGGTGGCTAAAACAAAACACTGCAGGATTATATACTATAGCCTAAAGGTAATTCCAAATAAATAAAATACAGAGAATGAGAATAGAATATGAGACTACCTTTATTTTATTTAAAAACTACATGAAAATAATGAAATAGGAGCGCTATTCCCGACAAGTGCGTCAAAAGCTGCAGGACAGGAATCTCTTTATTAATATCCTAGATTAGGTTTTCTCCTATGGGATGGAGAAGACACAAAATCACTGCATCTCTATCAATGTGCAGGTATTAATCTCATAGCTTCACGAGTTGCGGGCGCGAGTGGACATACACATCGCGGGATTGGGCGGATAAGTTGCAGACACGTTGCGGTTGCGGGCGGTAATGGTCAGAAATTCGGCAGGAGCGAGATGAGAAAACAGTCCAGTCCAGTACAGTTCTCTACTGTGTGGTTTAATCTTACATGATGAACTGTTCATAAACTGTTACTGTAAAGAAAGACACGCCCCGGGGGCGGGGCATTATACAGGTTAGGAAGCATTTCATTGGATGAACAGGTTACTTTTTTCCCCTGACAGACTGATTATGAACACCTGTGGAGATCTGTACCTGTCAGGTGTGCCATGGCAATCAGGCTATACTAATACTACTACTACTACTAATAATAATAAAATTAATAAACAATAATATAATAAAGCATGTCTTACCCCACATTCTCCAACTGTCCCGTTAAGGAGGGTTTTCCCACAGTAAAGACCAGGGCAGGTGGAGCTCATCGCAACAGCTGCATTAAAACACAACCATTAATAATCCCTCATATCTCACAGGGAGGCTAGTCAGCTAGCATGACGGCTAACTAGCTCACTTGCTAACTACCCTGACGCACAACAGGGCTTTTATGTTTATTTTATCTCAAAAGGAAAACAATTAAATAGACATTTCCTTCCTCACAGTTGCAGCAATATGTTCTAATATCATGAACATGAAATGGCTCTGAAATAAATTACATAGGCGGCTAGCTTCAATCGAGCTAGCTTCTTTTTATATTCCACCCGTACCCACCAGAAAAACCCCGCCCTTCACACACGATTGGTTACTAATAGCGTTACGCTGTCACACTGCCCAATCAATAAAGATCTCGCGCATGCTTTGATCCGAGCAGCCAATCCCACAGCAGAAGGAGGATCTTTCACAATACGGGTGTGAAAACTGTAACGTAGGTAGCCAGCTAGCTATCCTAAACGTTCTCTTTTTCCTGAGAATACACCTCCAGTCGCAGCCAGTTTGGTAGTAAATCGAGAGAATTGTCGTTATTTTAGTTTATACATACCCATTATAGTAATGTAGGTCCGGCGGCTGCCACAGAGAAGACGCTAGCTTAGCTAACTACATCTGCCAACAAGTAGCTTAGCAACGGCTCGAGCTCAAACTTGAAGGATTCAGTAAAGTAATGATGTGTCGTTTACAGAAGAGTCGACTCTTTTGAACCTCGTGTAAACGAGTCGTTTCCCCTTTTTGATGGTAATGTAAAGATTTCATTACTACATAAATCCATTAATTAAATTAAGTGTTTTTATTTTTATTTAATTATTTTGTTTGTATAGTTTAAATGGAATGGTTTAGATTTATTTTATTATTTTATTGATTAAAAAACGGACAAATATAATTTATAAGAAAAAGACTGTTGACTAAAATATATTTGGATGTTTTACATATTTGTAAAAACATAAATATATTTATCTAGTTTATTTTCTTTATAAACAATAAAAATAAAAAAAAGATTAAAACTCACATCACTGCAGTAAACACTAAATCAGTAGTTTATCAAATCAGTAGTGTTTAATATCAATAATGTATAAAATCAGTATTTTATAAAATCAGTATTTTATAATATCACTAGTGTAATACACTGAAATGCTGGTAGCCAATAAAAACGCAGCTCTGTTGCCATGGTAACACGTCTTGCGTCACAGCTTTTAGGAACCAGGAGATGAAGGTTGCCATGTTGTTTCAGTTAATTCCTCTTTAGTTTTTATTGTGCTGCAAAAGACTACCTCTGATACAGGAGATGATTTATATTATTATAAATATACAGATATTTAATATAACCTTTATTCATCTGTACTTAGGGGATTTATTTTATTAAACGGTGTCAAAGCTTTTCTAAATAAATGCTTTTTAATTCGTTGTTTTAATTTATTTAAAAAATGTAGCATTTAGATTTTAGAAACCATACATATATAACAATAAGATTTCCACAAATGCTGTTGTACTATAGTAATTACATAGTAATAGTACAATTACTAGATAGTTATAAGCACTGTTATTTTAATAGTTTGGGTGTGAAAGAGTTCACCAATCTGGCAACCCTGAGCAGAGTCGGAGGAGGGGAGCTGCACAATGTCCATCTCAACATGCACAGATAAGACTGAGCTTCAGCTGCTGAAACAACAGAGTGAAGAGAAAAGAAAATCAGCCTGCAGAAGGAGACACTCTGAAGAGCTTGTCCATCATCAGGGGTCCCTCAGGGGTGGATGTGTGGCCGGGGGATTTTTTACTCCAGTGTCTCCTTTCTTAGGCTGAGACTCAGCACATTACTGTAAAAGGGATGAGTCCTCATCAGCTGTGTGGCTGCTCCTCGATCGTGTCCAGTGGATGTGAGAAGCGGCAACATGACCACAGCTGTGGACAACGTGTCTACTTCGGCTCTGATCTGGGAAACGGAGACGGCAAGTTCTGTGTCTCCTCAGGTCACAGCTGTAAACGGCACATCTGGAGCAACACCCCTGGAGGTCTCGGAGGGAAGCTCGGTGCTGCGAGGGATAGCCGTGGCCGCTCAGGCTCTGCTCCTCCTGGCCATATTTCTGCTGTCCAGCTTGGGAAACTCAGCTGTGGTGATTGTGATCATCAAACACCGGCAGCTCAGGACGGTCACCAACGCGTTCATCATGTCTCTCTCTCTGTCCGACTTCCTCACAGCCGTGCTCTGCCTGCCGTTCTCCTTCATCATGCTGTTCAGTAAGGATGGCGTGTGGATGTTTGGTGAACGCTTCTGCATCGCCAACGGGTTCTTTAACACCTGCTTTGGGATCATCTCCACCCTGACCATGACACTTATCTCCTTCGATAGGTATTACGCTATAGTCCGGCAACCACAGGAGAAGATTGGGAGGAAGAAGGCCATCCAGCTGCTGGTGGCGGTCTGGCTGTCGGCGGTGATCTTCTCTTTCCCGTGGTATCTCCTTGTCCGGACATCGGAACACCTCGTCATTCACAAGCTTGGATTCTACCACTGCATGTACGTTTTCCACTCCGGGACGTCCCGCATGGGGACGATCTACAGCGTGTCCCTAATCGTCGTGTGCTACCTGCTTCCATTTGCTCTCATGTGCTTCTGCCACTACAACATCTGCAAAACGGTGCGTCTCTCTGAGATCCGCGTGCGACCCGTCACCACGTACGCTCACCTGCTCCGCTTCTATAGCGAGATGAGAACGGCTACGACCGTCCTCATCATGATCGTCTTCATCATCTTCTGCTGGGGTCCGTACTGCCTCATGGGGATCGTCACGGCGATCGGAAACTACACCTTCAATCCTAACATGGATGCCGTAGCCGTGTGCATGGCCTGGGCCAACGGTGCCATCAACCCGCTCATTTACGCCATGAGGAACCCAAACATCTCCATGCTGCTGGGGCGGAGCCGTGAGGAAGGATACAGGACTAGAAACGTGGCGGCTTATTTGTCTGCCCAAACTCGAACACGCAGACGAGCAGCGTCACGCTCGCACGCGATACGAGAGCGCTACATAACAGGAACACGTGCTGGTGGGAACAGTCGGGTGTCGTCTTCGAGCCCGGCCAACGGTGGAGAAGTGGCCATGTGGGCGTGTAAGAATCCAGCTGTGTTTTTCTGCACAGATGCACACCTGGAAACAGCCACTGAACCGGGACACGAACCGAAACACAACACGGCCAGTACCAGCCTCTGATTTGACGTTTGGCCACTGGCTGATGTAACTAGGTTTATAAACACAGTTACTTACGTAGCTGGACTGGTGTTCGTAATGTCACTGGCTTTATGTCAATGTTTACGTCAATTTTCAAGTGCCAAAACAGACTCCAGGATGCGCACAAACGCCTCACAACACTGTGGACGAGTCAAGACGTGACTTTTTGGCCTACATCGCTTTAATATGGGGAGACGCAGGATAATCATAACGCTTTAATTTGTTTTAGCTGCAGAAACCTGAAATTCAGTTCAGTTCCATAAACAAACAGGATGGAAAATAAGTTTAAAAAAATCTGCAACGTTATTATACACATTAAACACAAAATCCTTAATAAAATAAAAAAGATTTGATTTCTGAAGTTTCTCTGACTAAGAGTCTGGTGTGAGAGAAATTAAATTCAGACGCACAAAATCACCACCTTTTGGTTTTGTTACACATCTTTTATCCAGATGAGCAGAATGTGGACCTGTGCTGAATTTAAATGGAGTTTTCCAGCTTTGAAGCTTTTGAAAGAAATGAATTATTTATTAAAACTGAATCCAATCATATTAAACAAACATGGATTTATATTATCTGTGCTCGGTGAGCAACTCAACACCAAACGTTCAGCACTGCAATATCATGAACACAGCAAACAAATATCTAAAAGTCCAAAAAGTCCAAATATGATCGAATGGTCTAATAATTAATATCGAGTCTAATTTTATTGACTGATATTTGATGTGATGAGACAAACTGTAGATTTAATGTCCAGAAATCCACTCTGTAATCTAATTTTTATTTTTTATTTTTACAATTGTTCAGTTTGTGTTTAATAAGACAGATGAGTCAAAGTGTTACAGTTTTACACCTTTTCAGTGTTTCACAGTTACTGTTTAACTGTGTTCCACCTCTTCAGTAATAATACAGTGTTACACTGTTAGTGTGACTGTTTTACACTCTTATACTGTTTCACTGTCACATCATCACATCATCACATCATCACCGTGTTTCACTGTCACCATGTTAATGTCTGTGTTACACTTTTATGGCTGTAAAGTTACAGTGTTACCATGTTAGAGTTTTATGGAATTATGCTGGTACAATCCAGCTGTGCTGCTGTTACACTGTTACCTGATTTCTGTGTTACAGTCCTACAGCATTACACTGTTTCATTATTACTGTTTAAACAATGTGACTCTTTCAGTTCTACACTGTTACACTGTTACACTGTTACACTCTCTGTGTTACTGTTACACTGTTACACTCTCTGTGTTACTGTTACACTGTTACACTGTTACACTGTTACACTGCTATGCTGTTGCAGTTAGCATTAGTGTTTCACTATTACAGTATTATGGTATCAAAGCGTTATGATGATATGGCTTTATGATGGAATGACGTTATAACGGAATGACGTTATGACAGAATGACGTTATGATGGTATAATGTTATGACGTTATGATGATATGAAGTTATGATGTTATGACGGAATGACGTTATGATGGAATGACATTATGATGGTATGATGTAAAGATGTTATGACGGAATGACGTTATGATGGAATGAGGTTATGACGATATGACGGAATGACGTTATGACAGAATGACATTATGATGTTATGACGGAATGACATTATGATGTTATGATGTTATGACGGAATGACATTATGACGTTATGATGTTATGACGTTATGATGTTATGACGGAATGACGTTATGATTCTCCTCTGTCTCCTTCATGTGGAAAAGATTTCCTCATTGCCATAAGAGACAAAAGTAAAAACAAGAGCTGAATTATTTGCTAATTTAAATTTAACTGCATTTCTTTGACCTTTTTTTATTCTCACAAACACAAACACACAAAAACACTCTACATATTAAATAAATAAATAATCTTTCAGACCTGTTGTGCACACAGACCTGCTCGCTGATCTAAACCAGACGGACTCTGCTATTAAAACATCATAAGGAAACTGTTTACACAATAAAGACGACTTCTGATCCAACAGACGACAAACTGTGTCATTAATCATCAGCAAATCAGTGAAATGTGTCTGGAGTCTAAACTGAGCTCCGTCATATTTCAGATGATCATGTGACCTTATAAAGTGCTGCAGAACACATACAATAGTCACAGCTCCATCAGTGGTTCTTCAGTTGTTCCTGGTGGGGTGGGGGGGGGTGTTGAAGAACTTAATTAGCGTTTTCTATTAAACATTTAAATAACATGGAGAAAGAAGAAAATAAATAATTTGGACACCTAGTTAATACATACTCAGAAAAAAAGGGGAGGGGGGGGGTTGTTATTTGATCATAAAATCTTTTATATTGACCCAAAGAAAGAAAATAAGGACCAATAATATGGACTTTATGTTAATAACATACGTGTTGTTAGTGTTGATCACATCTAACAGTGTTTACGGGGTTTAGTAGAAAAAAAAACTTCATATAATAACTCCAAAATTAGGAAGAATAAAAAGACTAATAGATGAAAACAAAACATTTATAGATAATTAAATTAAACTGTTCTGTTTTAACTGCAGTCTGTCTGACATTTATAACAAAAATCGATTAAAGCTGAGAAAACAGCAGACGTAAAGACAAATCACACGAGCTGGCAGATTTTTATTTATTTATTTATTTGTTTATTTTTCTGTAGTTCATTTCACACTGTTAAAAAGATCTTTAAATAAAGTGAATAAACAGTGAATAAACCCACAGACAGAAAAAAAGCACCAGCAATAAAATCATAAAATTCTACAGTCCTAAAATCCAGGTCCAGTCTTAACGAGAGATTATTTACATCTGTACAGACACGAATACACAGAGATACCGGTGACATTCACACAATACACACCGTTTTACACCGCATTTATTATTTAATAGCTGATTTGTCCTTTAAATTTGGTCATTTTTACTCCTTATGAACTCAATTTTACAGGATTGTTCTGAAAAATGTTTTTAAAATAAAATATAAAATATTGTTTTAAAATTATTTACCCATAACATTTTTATTTTGGGGATAAATTAACATAATAAGTGTATTATACGTGTTATTGTTCATAATAATAATAATAATAATAATAATAATAATAATAATAATAATGTGTTGTTTACTTTGTTCTTTATTACTTTGTTAAGATAAAAGTAAATCTAACTTTAATATAAAAAAAGTTGGTTTTGTTCAGTTTAGTTCAGTTTACATGACCTCAGATTTTTTCAGAATTAATTCAGATTAATAAAGCTGTGTTTAACGTGTTTTATAAAAAATAAATCCAGATTGTGTAAAATTAGTGCTACACAATAAACCCAACTTTACGTTAAACGTTGTCCTCGTAGCTCTGGTGTGAACTGATGATTTACTCATTTGATTATTTCTCTGTAACAGCAGATCACACTAAAGTGTTTTATTCCTCTTATAAATAAACACTTTGTCTAATTTATCATTAAACTACATAATTATCACTGAATGTTATAGAACATCTGAGACTGTTGTTAACTCACCAACCTGAGAAAGACCGACCACATCAACATCAACATCTCCACACTGACTTTATTAAATTCTTCTTAAAATCTGTTTTTAGGTGTTAAAAAAATTAATTGGTCACAAAATGTGGACTGTTCAGCTGAAACACACTGCAGGAACCTGCTTCATCTTGGTCAAGTGTGTGTTAATGAGTGAGTGATATGAATCAGGTGTCAGAGCAACACACACACACACACAGAGACATGCACACAAACAGACACACACACACACAGAGAGAGAGACATGCACAGAGAGAGAGACATGCACACAAACAGACACACACACACACACACACACACACACACACACACACAGAGACATGCACACAAACAGACACACACACACACACACACACACACACACACACACAGAGAGAGAGACACGCACACAAACAGACACACACCCACACACACACAC